>JAHWFO010001075.1:1024298-1069300 GCA_023313115.1 Rhysida immarginata
GGGGGGGGGGGGAGCGCACAGCATACTGAACGTCGCTTACAGTTTACAAACTAGAAGGGGGGGGGGTTGCAAAAAGTTTTTGTGTCAGGGGTGTGCAAGCACTTTTTATGTTGTTCCATTCTTTGTGTTTAATGATTGAATTGTGTTTACATTACCTAGAGAACAGCCTTGCCAAGTTTGGTACTGATCGGATGTGCGGAAAGGTTCCATCTTGCAAATCCCTTAATCTCTGGACAGTGTACTTAAATAGATTCACTATTCCTTTATAGCACTGTGTCCGCGCAAGGTGATGAGACCATTCAGCAGGGAAATGCTCCATGTGATAAAGGCCTGAATTGGCAGACTTTGTAACGAACGATTGTCCATTAAAAGCCATCCTAATTTAACCCAAAATCGAACATTTTATGGAACAAATTAGTTCGGGCGGACCCATATATATTGGATACACAGTCACTACCGACTATTACCGTGATACTTTGGACTCCCACATTGCTGGCATAGCGTATCCCTGTGGAACGTATCAGGCAACTTATGAAATCAATGCCCAGAAGAATCCATCCAGTTTTGTAGTTACACGAAGGAGCAACACCGTATTGATGGTTCTTAATGAATTTGGTGAAGAGTGTATATAGAAGTTCGCTAAGAATAGATTTCACTATATTTTGTAATCTTAAGATGTAAGGACATAAAAACATTAGTGAACAAGAACACATGTATTAAAAGAAACCTCTAAATTTGAAATGTTCTTTGTGAATTGGTTTGAAATACGAAGGTCATCCAGACAGTAAAGAACGGTTGGGTGTATCCAACACCTTCTAAAAAGGAAGCCTGTACACTAAAAATTCATAAAAAGGGATTGATAATCGTATTTCTACCAATAACTAAATTATTATAGCTTATGCCCTAAATTATAACTTCTTATGATCATGTAACAATTTTTGTAGCATAAAAACAAAAACCATCAAACCTTTATTTGCAACAATACTAAATCCAATACTGCTTTTCTACATAATCGCCATTGTTATTTGGTTCTGAAAATAAGCTGAAAAATTGTTATTTGGTTCTCTTTTCAAACACTCCTTCAATCTCTTTAAGTCTGTTGTTCAATTATGTATGATCTGCCTGTTGATGACGTTGATAGAACAGGCACCCTAAATAAGATAGTTTTTAACCGTACGCGAGATCATCTCATCTTTAATGGGCCATGCAAATTTTAATAAAATTCCGTGTGGCCTCATGAACTTTACAATAAAATGACTCTGATCTGGTGAAATGTCAGTCACAATACCTAATCACCAATGTTTGTCATATACAGGGTGCTTTTGAATTGAGTACAGATTATTTGGGAGATGATAGAAGAGGTCCTTAGAAGTATTTTTTGTCATATGAACATGGGGTCCCCGCAGCTCCGTTTACTTACAATACTGCATTGAACAATCAAATAACACCGGGACGCGGTGTGCGTTGGTAGGCCTAGATTATTTTATTTTTAACAATTAACACAAGCAATCTACCACAGATTACTTATTACACAGATGGGACAAATGATGACGTCCTTATGGAGAAAATGGAAACAGGTCACGTGATTGTGTCCCACTGTATCGCCAGGTGCGTTGCAATCTCTGACTACACTAAATTTTATTATTTAAAAAAAAACCATGAATAATGCACTTTCCATCACGTAAAAAAATAAACAGCATATCCTTTTGAAATTTTCATACACAATTCTTCATTATAGATGAAAATAAACGTGAAAAACAATGCTTCGAAACAGCGCACCCAGCGGTACAGAGGGACTTTGCAACAATCGATGACGTCAAAACAATGAGCTATGCTGTTTCCACTGCTTTAACATTGATTGTCCCATCTGTGTAATAAGTAATCTGTGAATCTACTGTAATAACTTTTAAAGTAATTGTTTGCAAAGAAATTTCAAGGTTCACGTGCTTGTTTGTTGAAAAGTCTTAGGACAAACTTCGTCAAGGAGATTCCATGGCATCCAACCCCTTTGTAAAATACGATTAGTCCATATGTAAATGGCAGTCATTTCGAACAATTACTGTAAAAGTCATACAGTAGATTGCTTGTGTTAATTGCTAAAAATAAAATAATCTAGACCTACCAACGCACACTGCGTCCCGGTGTCATTTGATTGTTCAATGCAGTATTGTAAGTAAACGGAGCTGCGGGGACCCCATGTTCATATGACAAAAATACTTCTAAGGACCTCTTCTATCATCTCCCAAAAAATCTGTACTCAATTCAAAAACACCCTATATACAGCAAACAAATGATGAAATTGAAATTTGGTCAGGGTTTGCTGTCAAACTCTCTCTCATTAAAATATTTTTCTTCTTTCACTGATGATTGTGATAAACGTGAAACGAGGATTCTGGATGTAGAAAAGGGAATTAGAATGTAACAATGATAGTACGTGTTCCCAAAATGGCTGTTGGCACTTCAATAAATTGTTGTTGAAGCTGCATTCGATCTGAAGGCAATAAAAAAACTTGATGTTTGAAATGTTGGTAGCGCAGAAGGAGAAAACATCATCTGAATGTACGATTTGATTCTCGTATGGTCTGTGCAAACTTGCTCTTGTCATGGTTTGTGGAAAAAAAGTGCCACTTTTCTTTTATGTAAGGAATTACAATGCTCTGAAATGCAAATACTGTTAGCGTATCATGTGGAGGGTTGCCCCAGTTAAGCTCGGTCGACTTTGGGCCATTCCCGTTTCTGTGGGCGAGAAGACAGTTAAACTCACCTGCGTGTTCCGTGTACGTTTGCGGTTTGAGTCTATGAATACATAAGCAGAATTTCAATATATTCAATAATGGCGTGTAAAATTGCGGATTTATGGCAAGGGTACATCATTGGACTTTCCGATGCCAAGTACAGTCAATCAATGATAGTGGAAGCATGTAAAAAAAAAAAGGGTCTGTCCATCAGCTAGTCGTGTGTGGGTCGTATTATCCAACTACACAAAAATGGATTCCCACCTGAAGCCCAAGCTTCAAAAATTCTGACCCGGAAGTGAGCGCAGCCCAGTCGCACCTCAGCTACCATA
Source organism: Rhysida immarginata (assembly GCA_023313115.1). NCBI lineage: Eukaryota > Metazoa > Arthropoda > Chilopoda > Scolopendromorpha > Scolopendridae > Rhysida > Rhysida immarginata. The sequence continues at coordinate 1,027,366 of JAHWFO010001075.1, forward strand.
AAACGTGTCAAGGCAGCAGTCACCAAAGAAAACCCCCAAACCCAAAGGAGCATTACCAGCCACGTAGGGACATCCAAAGGCACCGTCTGGCGCATCATCCACAACAACCTAGCATTAGAAAGCAAGAGGACACGCATTGAAAGAAGGGCACATCAGGGAGAGGTTCACCAACGCCAGAAAACTGTACGAGCGCTACCTAGCGGGAGATAAATGGCAGTGGGTGGTTACCCTAGATGAAGCTTGGATACACCTGGGTGACGCCAACAAACCGCGTGCAATCTGTTACCGCGAAAAAGGTCCAAAGGGAAGGTCAAACTTCATTCAAGAAAACGAGGAAAAGTTTGCAAGGGGCTTCATGGTGGTAGCCGGATATTGTGCTCGTGGAACAGTGAAGATCTTCCGGGTTCGCAATAATGTCCAGGTCAACGCAGCATATCATGGACCCCATTTACGATGAAGAGTGACAAGTCCACGGTATGGATCCATATGGACAAGGCATCCAGTCACACGACAAAGTCTTCTTGGCCTATTACCGCCGGAAAGAGGCTGACACAGGTGTCCGTGTCATACTTTATTTTATTTATTTATTGGCTAAGGACTCCGTGGGAGTAAGTACATCAATATAAGCATGGTAAGTATATCAAAAGACATTTGAGCGATTAGGGAACAAAAGACATCTTGAGAACAGTTTTCACATTTTAGCTTCACCAGAGATTACGTCTGTCATTTGTTTCTTCGAAAGATGCTTGGAAAACTAAGCCATACACTTGTTTATTTCTTGAATAAAGTGAGACCGCTTCATGTGTTCATGGGGTTGTACGGATATTTTCATTCATAGGCGTTCTCTATTGTGTTCCCCTAATGGGAGACTCTTTGTTTTAGTTTCTGAAAGCTACCACCAGAGTGCACGATGTGTCATTGAGAGTTGTTTTTACTTCCGGTTAATCGCGTCGCCTGCTTTTTGAATAGGCAAAACTTGAGTAGTAACGTCGCAGCATCGATAAGTTATTAAACAACAACAAAATGAAAACAATGTGATACTCTTCTTGAGCGACGCCATTTCGAGTTTAATTCTTCTCTGCATACAAAGGGCAGTATGGAGATTACGTTGTTTTGTGAACATTTTTTCAAAGTATTCACGCCGCATTTCGAGTAAAATGTTATGATGTAATATCTTTTACGATTTGTAAATTCACTTAATGCATGATTAATAGGTTTTTAATATATTTAACGTGGTAAAAATGAAAGATAACTCTACTGCTCAAATTAAATTGTTACATCACTTTTTTTTTTTTTAGGTCATCAGTAACAAAATATAATCTGTATTTCGTTAACTTATAAAATTTCATAAATTTAATATTTAATTCAAATGAATGTAGAAAAAATTTTAGGTTTTACATGGTATTTATGAATTTGAAATTTAAAAACATAGACAAGGGGGAGGCCGTGGCCTGGTGGGCTTCCACTGAACGCACAACTTCAGGGAAGTTAAGCAATTATCAGACACGGCTAGTCACTGGATGGGTGACCATCAGTGAGATACGATCTTCTCCCCCCCCCCCCCCCCGACTGCTGAGACCATCTTACAGCAGTCGTTAATTCAGGTCCATCCAGGGACCCAACTCGTCGACCTCTGGCCATACAGGCCCTGGATGGATGTATTGGATTACAATCAATAAATATATATTTTTTTCAATTTGTTTTCTTTTTTATTTTCACATCGTTTTTGCACTGCTTGAATTAAATATCAATGATATATTTCATTTAGAGTGGACAGGGCTGGCCCAGTGGCCGAGAGGGCTGGGGCGTAGGCGTGGGGTCGCGGGTTCGAAACCCGCCGTGGGCATGGATGTTTGTTCTTCCCAGTTGGAATGTAAAACATTAATTTCCCTTTTCTACTGGATTTAGTGCAGTTTACCGCGCAACAATTTGGCATAATGGCCCGGATAAAGCGAAAGCTAATTGACGAAATTATTCACCTCTAAACCTTAGGAAAACTTTGTTTATTTTAATACATGCAACTGCTATCGATAAAATAGTTTCTGTTTATCGATTGAAACTTACTATTTGTTGATTAAAGTCTCAAGTGCTCCCAAGTAAGTTTCAAAGCTCACTGACGTACATAGAAACGATTAGCAAGCATTCACCCGGGAAAACTCAAAATGGCTGCGATTATAACACGTGATAACGAAAAGCCAATCAGAAGCCTTGGGGCACAGTTCACTCGAATGCGGTACTCTTCCTATACAGTGACTCTAGTGTAATTAAATTAACTCTGCCACCTATCTTTATTTATGATAAACTGAAGGCAAACATTCCAGGAACAAAAAAAAGCTGAAGGCAATAATGAAAATTTCAAGATATATAATATACACATTGATCTATATTGTCACATAATTTAAATATTATAGGAACTTTCCTTCATGTTTAAACATAACCTTAAAAAGTAGAAAATTGCATTTTTCCAGAAATAACTTTTTTTTTCTTCATCTATAAACGTACAGGTATTGGACATTGAAACTGAAACACCTTCGCAAATAGCACTGGATACCCCCAGGGCTGAATAGAACCTTCTGCTAGGTAATTAATCGTATGCATATCAATGAATCACGTGTCAGAGGTCTTGGTAGTCACTCCAGTAGAAAAGTTCGATAGTAAGCTTCAAATTGTCTGTGCAGAGCGCTATAATGGGAGACATATCCGACTTCAAAAGAGGGCAGATTGTTGGGGCGCGTCTAGCAGGTGCATCTGTGTCCAAAACTGCCACACTTTGTGATGTCTCACGTGCTACAGTATCCAGGGTGATGTGTGCATATGAACAGGAAGGACGAACCACGTCCAGGAGGAGCAACTGCAGGGGAAAACGGAAGTTGTCGGAAAGAGACGTCAGGACATTGACCAGGATTGTTGCACGAAAGCGGAAAACCACCGCAGAAATGAATACACACCTCCAGGAACCTGTGTGCACGAAGACAATCCGTCGTTACCTGCATAAATCCAACATCCATAGCAGGGTTGCTATACCGAAGCCTTTCATCAGTAGTACAAATGCCTCCAAGCGGGTTCAGTGGTGCCGGACGCTTAAAACCTGGACGTTGGATGACCTCAAACGCGTCATATTCTCGGACGAGTCCAGCTACACTGTCTTCCAAACAACAGGGAGGGTATTCGTCTGGAGGAGCCCTTCTGATGCCTACAACCCAGACTGCTTGGCACCCACAGTCAAACACGGAGGTGGATCAGTAATGGTTTGGGGTACAAACTGTGCAGGACCTCTACCGATCCTTCCCAAGACGTGTTACTGCTGTGCTGGCTGCCCACGGTGCCCCAACACCTTATTAAATAAAGATTTTGGATTTCTACCAGGTGTTTCAGTTTCAATGTCCAATACCTGTATATAAACAAGATAAGAGGAAAAGGGTTTTTTCAACCCAAGCTTTTATAATGTTTTATTAGTGGCAACAATAAAGCTTAATTTTGCAACAATAAACAATAGATACATTAACCTGTCGCCAAAGATGATGCGCTGTCTTATTTCCAATGGGAGAATATTCCACGTCTGGATGCAATTATATGGAAAGAATTTTTCACGCCATGGGGAAATAATCTCGGGTGGATTTAGCAGTAACCACTGCGTTTTTCATGGTGGTACCGGCAATATTCAACCATTGGTGGATAAAATAGGCTGGATGCGTGTGAATAAAGAAGGCTTTCATTAGTTCTTTTAACTTCACTAGGGTCACTACTGAGTCAAAATCATAATTGAAGATCATTGCATATCTGAAAAATTGATTGTCATTTAGACAGATTTAAAGCCGCCCGTATTATATTATTATATGACACTTTCAACTTCGCATGTAAAAATTTATTTGATCTATACCATACCAGCATTCCGTATGTTATTTTGGGCAGAACTTTTGTTTTCAAAATGATGATCATCTCCTTTTTGGTCAATGTACGACGCAATCTCTTCACTAGGAATCTTAATTTGTTGCACTGACAGATTATATTATCGACTTGCAATGTAAATTTTAATGAGCTGTCAAATGTCACACCTAATATTTTTAGGTTTTCCATAATCTGAAGTGTTCTTTTATCAATTTTCAACACCGCAGTTTTATCTGTATTGATCTTCATTCCTCTGATATTAAACCATTCCTGTATCTTTTCCAAGTCATTTCTAATATCTTGGTCTATTTTGTGGAAAGCTTGATAGTTGTACGACTTAGTTAAGATGATGTCATCCACAAAGGCTCTTAATTTAAAATTAAGGGTTATATTAAATATTGGAGCCAACAGGGTAATTAAGATGTTACTAATGGCGGAGCCTTGTGGGATACCACGTTTAGATGGATAGTGGTATCTCTGGTTACCCAATGTTAATCCATTCATCCGTATGGAGAAAAGATTGCGGAGCAAATTCATCATATGACCAGTAATACCGAAGGCTTCCAGTTCCTCAAAAAGCTGTGCTCGAGATACTAGGCCTTTGCGATGTCTACGCATACAATAACTAGGCATTGTTGATTATCTAGTGCTTGCACTGCTTCAACAATATAGTTAGGAGAAGATCTTGCACTGATGTTTTCGATCCTGTGTATGTGTGTCAAGTTTCAGCTCCCTAGCTTGTCGGGAAGTTGGTTTAATATTGATTACCAGATTTGACCTAAACAAACTAACATTGCAAGTTTAATAAAAGCTTTTAAAAAGAGGACATCCACTGACTGACTCACTGTCTCATCATCGCACAGCAAAACCTACTAGGACCACCGACTCGAAACTCGGTGGGGTCATAGGACGGATAGCGTAGGGACGTGCTAAGACAAGGTTTTTCGAAATTCGAATTCCCTACCCTCCCAGGGGGGCAGAAAGGACTTGCACGTTCGGTCGTCTGGCTCCGCCCCCAATAAACGCAGATTTTCGAAATTTTGCAGGAAGGTTTCTAGCTATCGTGCCAAAAAAGTAGTTTCCCCGATTTTCGATATTCGAATTTTAAGAGTGCAAAAACTGAAAATAATCGATTTTCGGGGGTGTTTTACAATTTTCTGATATTTTGATGCAACTTCGCGGGGAATAAAAATAAAGCAACAAAACTCAGAGGGAAGCTTCTCGGGGATATTTTCAAAAAAACAATTTCTGGTCTTTTCGATTTTCGCTTTGTGAAGGGGGCCAAGGGAAGGGCCCAAAAATTGGCCCCCCGTTTTGTGTTCTTGCCACCTAACTCTAATGCGGAAATGCTGAGAGCTTCAAAATTGCGCACGAGAATGTAAAAGACGTATATAAAAAGAGAACATGCGTTGGTTTTTAAAAATCGATTTTAAGGGGGCAGAAATCCAAAATAAAAACACAAAATAGGCCTAATTTTGACGTTCGCGTCCGGTCAACCCCACTCCGTGGCAAATTAACGTACGACTTAGATATTAGGACCAAGAATAGTTCACATAATTTGCAAGAAAATAATTTCTGCTTTTTTTCATATTTTACCTCTATGGCCTTCCGTAAAAATATGCGATTTCACGAGTAAAAATAGGTCTAGATAAATGAAATTTGGTACGGTGATGGCAATTAACGAGATCAACTGTCTGCTTAGTTTTTTTTTGTTTTTTTTTTTAGTATCGATCCAATTTTCCGGTATTTTATGTTTTCCGCTTTTTTACCGGATTTTTTTTATTTTGGTTTTCATAAATTAACATAACTCGCATGTTGAAAGCTTAGTTTTACATTGGTCATAAAATATGGGGTTTTGTTCTTTGATTTAAAATTTATTTCAAGTATCTAGGACTATTTTTCGATTTATTATGAACTAGCTGATATACCCGGCATTGCTCAAGCTCTTTTTTGATGAAATTTTGCAATTTTTGAATGTAAATATACAGTACATTATTCCCCAATTTTTTTTCTCCGGCACTGCGTCAAACTCACTCAGCAATAGACGGGATGCGCAGGAAGTAGGAACGCGCATGCACCACTTTCTGTGCCGCCTTTGACTTCCGACCTTAGAATTTCTGAGGCAGGAAAGAGTAAAAAACGAACAATTTAACCAACAAAAATGCCCTATTATGTTATTCCCGGTTCAATCAATTCGGAAAAGGCAAAATTATTAAGTAACGTTTCATCGATTTCCGTGTATCGTTTTATAATATCTCACTCAGTAATAAATTAATGATAAATCGCGGCACTCGGTAGTCAATCTGAGTTATTTCGACTTTTAGTCACAGCCAACAACGAAAGTGCACTTATTTCGAAATCGGAAATACGTCTAGGCACGAAGTAAGCTAATGTTTGTAATCATGCACCCCGTCCATAGAAAACATTCCAAAACGAGCGAAGTCGAGTAGAACTGCTAAAGGGCCGTTAGTTGGAGAGATCATCCATTGGGAGCATTTAAAAAATTTTTTTCGATTCTTCAATATGAATTTTTACAATATTAATTCAAGCTTTTTTCATGTATTCATTTTTTTCTGTATATTCACATCCAGAGATTGCAAATTTTCATCAAAAAAGAGCCCGAGCAAGGCTGGGTATATCATCTAGTTAAGGAATAAAAAAACAATTACAAAATTACACCAACCTGTTTGTTACAAACAAGTCTTAATTACAAATTATTTTCAATATTGCCTTTCCAATCCTAGAGATACCAGTGCCATTTGAAAATTAAAAGAAATTGATAAAATTGTAATTTTTATTGATTTCTTGTATTTATCAATTATCATTGATTATACAAGGTGATTATAATTAAAGTCCCTTTGTAAAAATGCTAAAAAAACAACCATGAGTGAGAATGACTTCAAATTTGGACTGAGCATTCTTGAAGAAGGGGCATTTGATATGGATAAGAAAAAAAATAGTTCCAAAATTTATCACTAGATGGCGCTGTAAGCGGCATATTATGCCTAGGAGGATTTGTACTATGCAAATTGAAAGATACGCATGCGCATGAGACATTGCATGTGTTATAAAAACGCAGGCCTCATGGCGTTCTCGTCATATTTCAATTCAAAATGTCACTTCTAGCTGAATCCGCTTCCGTTATGCCGCTTACAGCGCCATCTAGTGATAAATTTTGGAACTATTTTTTTCTTATCCCATATCAAATGCCCCTTCTTCAAGAATGCTCAGTCCAAATTTGAAGTCATTCTCACTCATGGTTGTTTTTTTATAGCATTTTTACAAAGGGACTTTAATTATAATCACCTTGTACTTATAAATTTTTTTTAGAATTTTTCTAAAAGGAATTTTCCCATAGAATATAAACAATTTTTAATATTTGTTGAAAACTTACTAAAATATAGGCTACTCTTACCAAAAAATTTCATTTATGTGAATGTCAACTTTTAATGTCAATTTTAGTATTAAAATAAACAATTCTGAAACCTAATATTTTGCATTTGCTCATAGCTATATATAATTTACACATATAATAAAATCCATGATATGTCAGCCACAGCAGATTTGCACATTTCGTATGGAATGACCCAGCTTTGTAATGCGGACGAGGTATAAAGGGGATGGGGTAAAAAACGCAGTCGCAATCGGCTTCAGTCATTGGCGGCAGATGAGTATAATATTGCTATTGAAAAACTTATGTCTCATTATGAGAAGTGCCTCAGTAACAATGGAGAAAAAGTGTTAGGTTTAGTATTGTTGCAAATAAATTTTGTTTTGATGTCTTTTGTTTTTTGCTGAGATATACCCAATCGTTCTTTACTTTCTGGACGACTCTCGTATATTAGTGGGAATTCCTTACCCGAGCAAACGCATACCAGCCGTCGCTCCCAGATAGACAGGCGTCACCGCACGAAGCTTTTCCGGTACCTTTTTAATGCTTGCAGACAGACAATCTTTGAGCGAATCAGCTGCTTTCTGTGGCTCTGCCACGTAATCAGAGATTCCACCGCCTGCAAAGTTTAAAAAAAAAAAGCAAAGAATAAGAAAATTAAAATTTGTAATTTAAGGGAAACGATGAAATAATCCAGGGACTAGAAAGATGGAATACTCTACTGTCCATTTTCTTTTACCTTTCGCATCGCATCTGGTGACTTCAAGGACATCGCCAGTCCCTTTCAATTTAGCTCCCGGCCACCGGAACAGGCTCACGTCCGAGTGACTGGAACCGGCGTCGAACACGAGACCATACTGCAATTAATCAAATTTAAAATTAAGTGTTACTTACTTACTGAAATATATTTATTTACGTTAACTTTTTATTCTTATTGTTTTACTAAATTCGCTACTCTATTCGGTTGGGGTATTTTCTTTCAACAGCAGAAAAGCAAAACAAGTGTTTTGTTTACTTTTTTAGTGTCCGCAAACGAAACTGCCACCAGATGGCAGTAAAAAAACTCTCATAAGCCTTTTCACTAAGACTAGTACTCGCATGTGAGCATTGTTACGATTTTGAATGCGTAACTCGGAAACTACTCGTTTGGAATGCGATCAAATTTTAACGGTCTACAGAGTTTTATGTACCCTATTATTCCTCCAAAATTCATTACCCTAGGCGTTGAGAACCTGAGTTATTAACTTGTTGATCTTGGTGACGGCATTTTTATTTCTGTTCATATCTCAGTTAGCGTTCAAATTCGGACCCACATTGTATTAAAAGAAAATGTTCATTCTGGTCACCTCTGTCATTGCTTAGAGTTATACACACTTTTTCAGAATCACCCTGTATATCCAATTTGATTGGATATCCTTAAAGTAGATCCATCAAACTTTTCAAAACGCCATTACGCTTAAAATTTGGTCAACCCCTTCCAAAGTTGTGAAACAACTGATATCACCTATAAACGTGTCAATGGAAACGTCATGCACAAAACTATTGACAAGCAAACTACGCGTCATGCTGCCATTTGGCGGGAAATTTAACATCTTGCGGGATGACATGTGGGAAATGAAGAAACGCGGGAAATTGCGGGAAATGTGGAGAAACCGTAGGCCAAAGCAGAGCTTCCGCACATGTATACGAGATATATGCGGAGATTACGGTCAAAGAAACCGAGACACAGTAATGGCCATTTTTTTTGGTGTCAATTTGAAAAATAAAGTTGACCGAAACTGGTTAAACTATACAAGTTAAATAAAAAGTGAAGTTATTATTTTTCCACAATAAAATGATATTAAATATGTAAAATGTTTCGTTGGACCAGGTTATAATCTATATTTTACATGTGCGGGAAATTGCGGTAAATGCTGAGATCCCCTGGCGGAAAATACGCAGATCTCTCAATGGCAGCACTGCTACGAGTACGCGACCCTTAGCGCCACCCTGTACTGTTAGGGTAAAAATACTTACTGAAAGAATGAATCGAGTTATTTAATGATTAGAAAAGACTGAATCAGTATATCTATCAGGAAATGAAGACTGCTAACGCTTTAGTACCATTATCTAAAGACAAAAAATGTTACGGTTCTCAAGATCATGGTCGGAGTTTTGATCCTGCCCCTAATTCCAGAAATCAAGCCTTAAGAGCTTATAAATAAGGAAGAAAACAAGAATGAACTGTGGTATAAGTAATTGTCTGTATAGGAAAGAAAGACCTGCCCCCCCTTCCAAAAAAAACCCATCAGAGATATGAAACGCCGGATACGTACTTCGAATGCTATGCCTTCAATTTCAACGTCAAAACTAAGACTGATCTAACAATATGGATTGAGTAACGTAAGAGGAAGGATGATCGGGATAAATGGCTAGAATCATTCTCATTAGAGATAACATACACAGCACGCAAGAGATAATTCTAGAAAATGGATCATGAACTCTAGCTATGAAGCAGAAAAACATTTATTAATGTAGGAGTATTTCTCCCGTGAAAAGATCACGGATTTAAAAGAAAATTTATTTCGATTCATTAGACTCGAACGGCACTCACGTCCAGCATTTATGTACACTCAAAATAATAATGCTATGATGCGCTCCCAAATAAATGCCATCTCTCAGTGCTCAAAGAAAATTCATGCTAATTTCTAGGTTACCACAGAGGAGAAATACGATAGGGCGCACAAAGTCCTTACTTTCTCCTTATGCCACTCCTCGCAACAACAGTTCCTCTAATAGAAAATTCTATTGCTGAAAATGCTAAAGTACACCGTCTTTGTATGGTAAACAGCGGCGCTTCGCTCTCAACCGTCCCAAATCTCAGTTGATTATTTCGCCTCGATATTTGGATTTGAAATCGCTCTCTATCTCATTTCTCCTCCATGATAGTTACGGCACATTCGTAATTATTATTGTTAGGATTATGAGCATGATCTGTAAATTAAGGTGGTCGTTGAACTATCCCATCCCACCATTGTTGTATCAGATTAATGAAAATGATCACTATAGAGGGCGAACCGTCGCATCGGGTCGGATTAGCAACCATTCGCATTGTTTAAAACCAGCGTTTATTTATTTCAGCAATTAATGTAAAGCATGGTCAATAATAGATTAAGGGGTAGAGAAAAATAAATCTCCTTGCTTCTCTACACTCTTCATCTATTCTTAGTAACGCCATATAAATACATGTAAATCTTATTTGCTGACCATAGAAATACGAATAAAATTACGGCCCTATTAGACTGGATACCACCAGTGGAGGAAAAAGTCATTAACTCTTTTTTTTTTGCCTAGTTCAACGACCACCTTAATTTACAGAGCAATTGGGCAAACGTGCGTCGACAATGCGATTGCGTGCGCGTGCTCACGTCAACAATACTTAAAAGATAAAGTAACAGTGTATTCATTCTTGACGAATCGATTGTTATATCTTGGTATTCTTTACGGTCACTGTTTTAGTACGTGAATTCGACTTGAAGGGATCCACGAAAAACATGAAAAGTTGAAACAGCCGAGCTAAGATCTTGATGGTCATATATCTGAAAACAGAATTGGGAAAAGTTAATCCGTTTTCAAGTTATCATGCAAACGACGACCGGATGGATAAACGTACAGATCATTTTTGCTAAAGCTCCTAATAAATCAGACTCTGGGATTGGTTCCTTGTCAGCTTTTAACTTATTGAAATTCCTTATATGTATTCCAATGCTCTCAAAGCTTCAATTAATAGGCCTAAGTAACTTAAACTACCTAAACTAATCCTGTTATCTAGCACATGTTTGGCTACACACGATCTCTCCTACTTACCATATTTTATACGAGCAAAATGCTCGTTCCAACTTTTGATAATGTGTTGAGAGCTTTTCCCGACTTATCCAGAGTTGCGGTGGTATCTTTAGGATTCTCTGTAAGCTCTTTTTGAATGCAATCTTTAAATTACATTTGCTAATTTATTAAAGATCTCAACTAGCAACGCAGCATATATCATGGGTCACATGAAATAAGGCAAAATGTTGCTCAATAAGGGTATTGGTCCATATTTTTCCACAAGTTCAGTTGCGTGACCATGTGGCCCCTTAGATTTCAGGAATTTCACAAAACAAAATTGGAGGAAGTGTATAGGAGAAAGTAATATTTATTATTTAACATAATGGTAAGAATGTCGTAGTGGTAAACGTTGTGATTTCCAACCATAGAAATGTGGGTTCAAATCCCTGCGAGAGTGTATTTTTTAAACTTTTCTCCTCACCTTTTGTGCAGTGAAAGCGCGTATAAATTTTTGCAAAAATATTAACCGTTCAAATAAAATAATGCTTTTTTTCGATTTTTTTTGGGTAGAAGTAGAATTTAAACTCGATTATTTTCTATTAAACCGCTTTTGTGTGCGACTAGACATGACTCCTTTACCTGCGGCTTACACTGGTCGGACTTTTTTGTACCTTCTGGTGCAGGCCTTCTTTATCTAGGTGGTATTACCTGAGCACATCTTCCTAGTCGACCTTAGGTCTCAGAACAAGAGTGCGTCGTGCTCGTCGTTATCCACGGCATTTATTCGCAATGGTCAAATTTGTCTAGCTATGGTATTCTTTAATCATAGCACTACGCGGATCGTTCACAAACTGTCCAATTTCGAAAATGCTACCACCCTCGAAATCTAGTGATCAATCTTTGCAGATCTGATGATAGCAAAGATTGAGGCGTGTGCAGCATACAGGCATCTTACTTTTTATATCCAGCAAGCGAATTCGTGCCTTTTCTTTACTGGCTACGGCAAAGTAGGAGGCGATCATAATAATGTGAAAAATAAAGAATAAGATTTGGTACGGTGGATTGTTTATTGTGCCTTACGCGTTCTGCGTTACACCATCTTCGGAGGAAAAAACCGCTTTAGTGTGCGACTTGATAATCGACAATCGAAAAGTGTAGTGTACCGGTATTGGTGTGGAACATTAAGCATAGCTTCCATAATCTCACCCTTCATAAACATATTCAGAAGGAAATACATTGAACTAGAAAAGAAGCCTGTACTCACAAGGTCATCCAAGTATGAATGAAGAAAATTTCTCTTGATGGAGGGAAATTTGATTGAGGATTGTCTGAGCTAGGAGTATAGCACTAGAACGAAAAACGAAAAACCTATGAAACTCAGTAATCTGGGAGAATGACATTATCGATGTCATTAAAATTTACATCAAGGATATGTTATGGGTTACGGTGACTTCTCCTATGTAGAGAATGTTATAGAATGCCAGAAACTAGATCATTATTATGATTTACCATAATAGACAGCACGGTTTTCATGAGCTTTTGAACATATTTCCCAACATGGGTCATATTAAGGTCATTGTGAATGGAATAATTGCGTTCAATTCTCCGATCCAATTGTGCAATAGTCCTTATCCTTAGGGTAATGTTCTGGAAGGTTTGCAAATTGTAACTCAGATGGGCATGCAATCTAGCAATATGACACGAACAACAACTTTGTATAACAGTAATTTGTTATCAACACTGAGGGCACTGTAACGACCCAACAGAGCAATTAAGCTAAACTTTACTTTTTTGGCCTTGTTCATCGCATAAGTCGCATGCATATTCCATGTTAGTTTTGAATCAATAACAACACCAAGGCATATATAATTATCAACCCATACAAAATATTTGCCATATAACTTCAAAGAGTCAAGATTTCTCTTTCTCTTCTTAGTGATACACATCGTCTTGTATTTGTCGACAGTCAGTTTTAATAACCACTTGCTTAACCAGATTTCACATTAAAGAATGTGAATTCTTTGAGGGCTTCCTGTAGACGTGATACAACAACACTAGGCTGGCGTGCCCATGTCCGCATAAAAAAATAGCTTGCAGTAAGAGATTCCCGGGGAGTCACGTATATAGTAATTGAACAGAACTGGCCCGAGCACACCACTATTTATCTCACAGGTATTAGGTAATTCATCTCCAAATCTGGCCTGGAAAGACCTGTTGGACTAGACTAATTAAATCATGTGAGAATCCATCAACAATCATTTTATACATTTTATAAATAAGGCCTTCGTGCCATACCTGATCGAAGGCTTTATGAACATCTAAGAAGATGACGCCGCATTACGTCGAAAGATTAAGGGGAGTGTTGACATCCGCTACAAGTCTCCAAATTTGGAGTTGGCAAGAATGTTTCGCCCGAAACCCAAACTGTTCAGCACGGATAAGATTATTGGCTTCACAGTTATCAAGGAATCTTCTGAGAATTGTTCTCATCAAGACTTTAGAAATAGAAGATAGCAAGCTAATGGGCCTGTAGCTTACAGGGTTTGCAGGATTTTGACCGTGCTTAGGAATTCTTAGGACAACAGACTGTTTCCAAGTAACCGGAAAGTAACAGTTTTCCCAACAGTCATTAATAATTTTAGTGATATCACCAGTTACATTTTGCGGTAAGTTTTTCAAGACACTGTTTTTAATAATGTCTTTACCTAGAGCCTTCTTTTTCTTGAGTTTCTTTAAACAATTTTGAATCCCTGCTATCTGAATATTATGTTTGGCCACATGATGGCTAGTGTTGTAATACTTAGTTATGCTGGTTTTTACCTAATGGACAATCATCCTCTAATCCTTCTGGACAGTCATCCTTTGGAATCACAAATTGTTGTTTAAGCGAATCAGCAATGAGCTGTGATTTATCTTGATCAATAGTTATAAAATTTCCATTGCCTTTTTATTTTGTAAGGCTCGAATCATGCACCAGATTGAATTGTCCTGAGTTGACAAACTCTTCACCTTCTCATTCCATCTCTCGTTAGGAAGTTTATTTACTTCCTCATGTACTCTTCACGTGAGTCGATTATATTTGATTTTAAGCCAAGGCTCTCGTGTTCGGTGCCATTGCCTCCTTACCCTGTTTCTTTGGTCTATTAGATACTTGACCGCTGGAGTGTGCGAGTTGATCGTGGCCTGAATTTTTACAAAAAGGAACAGAGGATGCAGTGATGAGTGGCATGATTGGTGGACAAGCGAGATGAATGAGAAGGAAGCGGACCTAATAGTGAACTATAGTGATGTCATCCGTTTAGTGCCGTGTCATTGAGGAGTTCTAAGAGTTCGTTACTTTTGAAAGTGGCCTGATTATTTAGTAGATTCGTGCGGTCCTCGTGATATTGTTTCCTAATTTATATTTCTTTGTGGATCGGGGTTTTATCTCTATTTGCGTCCTTCCAAAATATGTTCATGCATTCTTCCATTGGCAGCACTCAGTGTTGTTTCCTATTGAGACCGTCGGCATAGGAGGGTTTGGAACGCCATCATGGGATTCATGAACTTGAGAGAGACAGTGAAAGATTGTGGTACCATGTGGATTTATGTATGACCATGTCAATGGCCCATTCTTGGTCATAAAGTAAACAGTTGACAGTATCTACATGTACACTCATGCTCAAAACTCAGTATAACACAAAAGATAAAGGGTTTTGTATGATACTGTGCTAAAAAGTTAAGAGATTTACAGAACTGGGCTGTTCCGGTCCGCAAAATATCATTAAATTTTGCAAAGAAATACAATAAGATTTATTAACATACCTATCAGTAAACAAAAAGGGTGCATGCAAATAAACTCTAACCACCGCCCCCCCCCCCCCCTTCTGCGAAGGTTGTTTATAATGTACTTTTGGTCGCCATTCCATGGCATGTAGAAATCGCAGAGGATGTTCAATAGGGCAATGATGGACTCTACACTCACAACGTTTCAGCATACTGTGCTCTAAATTGTCCAGCAGTTCTTGAGGCAGTAGGTCTCACTCCCGAATCAACGGTGGTGGCAGCGCAGATGCAATACGTCTGCCAAGGGATTCATATCGGGGAACAAATCGATCAATCCATAGGCTGAATGTCCATAAGACGTTATCTAAGGGATATACTGTGCGCAAGTGACTCGTGAACATCCGATAGCCTTCATCCAGAGCAGATGTAATATACTCTATCCAAGGAAAGTTGGAGTGGGCGTGTCCAGTTAAACTTCCTATTTCAATTGTTAGATATTGTTGCCAAAGTAGAATCAACAATGTCTAACAATTGAAATAGGAAGTTTAACTGGACATGCTCACTCCAACTTTCGTTGGACAGAGTATAAGGGTCCTGACTACCGTCTTACCAGACCAAATTCGTTTGCATTTGAAAAGATCATCCCTACTTCCAAAATGATGCGATTTCATGCACTGCCATTCAGACTATGCTACACGACTGAAACCGGGAAAGAAACAGCACGTTACATAGTTAACACAAGACATCGCTATGGTAAAGAATACTGCTTTTCTAACAGCCCTTTGTAAAGGATACGCCCATTCCACCTTCCACGCAGCACATTTCCTGCAATTTATTCATTTTGGGACCGCTGAAAAAGATATCCCATGTCTAGCCTATAGTACCTACAGGGTGATTCTAGAAGTAGGTGTCGTTATTTAAAATACCCTGGAAAGGAAACCAGCGGGCGTAACAATCCTTATCGGTCATTTTTGAACTAATTTCTTTTTATTGCACCAATCATTTCCCGATAGACTAAAATCCATATCAGCCAAGTTTGTCGATGTTACGCCAACTGGCTTCCTCTCTAGAATGCTTTGAATAGGAATACTTTATATTTTGGGTCATACTTTATAGGAATACTGTCTTTCATCTACTGTATTTTTCTCTAGTCATTTATTTACAAAATTCGTCGACTTTTGGTTCACGTAAAACCGAACTTACATCTCCAAATACAACTTTTTACTCTTCTGACATTGCAGTCCTATGCGTCATCTTCATCAGGTCAAGAGTTCAAGAACAACATTAAAAGGAATCTACACTCCTGCTTAGTATTACTTGTGCCGGTTATTGTTTTGTCTGCAAGACTTTTAAATCGTGGTCGGACTTTTGATCAAGCTAGTTGAGAACATAAATTATGTCTTTCGTTATTAAGTCTGCATCTTCGTCCAAAATTTCGCCTTGACTTCATTCTAAAATGGCTGATTTTTTTTAAATATCTGTTGCTCTATAAGTCTCCGTGTTTCCTGTTTAGAGATGAAAAGGGGATTTTTATCAAAGCAAATATACTTGTTTTATAGTCTTTTAAAGTAATGACTTTTATTGCCATGAATAATTCAGTTTTGTCTATGTCCTATCCCGTAATCACTTTTTCCATTTGAATAAGCTCATTTTACTTTCAAATTATTCAAG
Organism: Rhysida immarginata; assembly: GCA_023313115.1. Taxonomy (NCBI): domain Eukaryota; kingdom Metazoa; phylum Arthropoda; class Chilopoda; order Scolopendromorpha; family Scolopendridae; genus Rhysida; species Rhysida immarginata. Next base: position 1,043,888 of record JAHWFO010001075.1, read on the forward strand.
CTGTTTTTTGTTTTTTAACTTTCCTCGACTCTCTTAGTCACTCGTTCAACTCGCCTATTCCCTTTATAGGGCTCGTCTAGATATTATGTAAGGTCAGACGGGTCATTGAAAGAAAAAAGTTGTTTTAAATAACATAATTGTTGCAGTTAATGATTTAATCTGTTTCTTATTAATTAATTAAAAACAAGATGCAATCCAATCGTTCTTTGCACTTAGGCTAAGGTCCCGGCGGATTTTTTCAGAGGTATATCTAAGCGCTTTTTGCTCATTCAACCGTTTCGGGCTCGATTCCGAAATGGAAAAAAAAAATGTCGAGTCATAAAATGTTAAGATTAGAAAAGTCGTAAAATTTAATACAAGTTGGCCTAGATTCCAAGGAGGAAGGTATTTTTGTTACTAACTGAAAAAAAAACCAAAAAACTATTCAAATGATGATCTGAACGGAAATGAATGCCTGTTCGAGAAAAAGTGGTTGAAATAAAATGAGTTTAAAAATAAAACTGTTTTTGGAAAAAAAACATGTTTAGGTGTGTTTGACAAAACTATGTTTGACATTGAAATTGAAGCCAACTCTTTTGGGGAGGGTCCGTATGGGATCTTTGGACGAATTAAAGAAATGCTACCTCTCTTCCAAGGTCGATTCATTTAATTTCCCACTGAGCAGCACTCGGAGCTTCGCAACGCATAGTGTTAATCAATGTGACATCAGGAACAAAAAATGAATAAGAATATGAGAAGCAAAAGAAAAGTCAAAAACACAGTTTTGCGGGGTTCTGCTTATAGGAAAAATAAATAGTTTATGAAAACTTTATGAAAAACCTGTTACTTTCAAATTATATCATTTTTTTTACAGATTAATTAATTACTTTATTCGACTTATTATGGAATAAAGTAATTTAGCACTTTATTCGGCGCTATTAAAGATACTTTAATAGGAAATATTGTTCTTATTCTACCCTCCCCCCTCCAAGAAAGGTATAGGAAAGTAGAAAAAGCACTGGATTCGAGGAGATTGGTCCCCTTAAAAGTGGAGTAAAATATCCCCTACTCTTATCCTCTTTACAATGCCCATTTTTGATTAATGTTCTTTATATTCTTTCGTTTCTCGTTATGTCTGATCGAATGATAGCTCTTATTCCATATCGCCATTTGAAAAATATTAGACAAGGACGCGTAATGTCCATTTAAAGGAGGCTGCAATGAATGCGCTTAGCGTGAAAGCAGGGATGACAGAGCATTGTTTGTTATAGGATGGCCCAAAACCTACCTATCGAAATTAAACACTCAATTTCTCAGATATTACTAAGTGTAATTGTTATGAAATTTGTGATAGGTTCGTTGCGTCAAGACATTTTGTTTAACGTGTTTTTTGTATCATTCCGCAGGACTGAAAAAATGGCCGCCTACACCACCGAGCAGCGTAGGGACAAGGTGAAGGACAAGGTAGACCTTATCACGTGAAGGACAAGGTCTACAAGACGAACCCTAAGACCTTGGGCGAGCTGCAAGCATGTATCGAGCGTGAAATTCTGGCCATTAGACAGACGTTCCAACGAAGGTGGCGGCTAATTTTGCAATCCGATTATGCAAAATCATTGAGACTGATGGCAAACACATCGAACATGTTGTTCTATAAATGCCAGTTCTTATGAATTCTAATCAGCCTTGTTTGAACTGCCCATGCTAATTTGTCTCGGTTCAACACAACTTTCATTCTTGGTAGATAGGTTTTGGGCCACCCTGTTCTTCTTGAATACTTGAAAGATGTGTGCGAGCAGCAAAAGATGGGAATAAATGTTGAGAAAACGCAGGTACGTATGTTTGAGAGGAATACAGATCAGGCACCTTCATGATCAATGCGTGATCAAGATAGAAGTGAATGGACGTTTTCCGAATCAATTGAACGAATTTGTATTTGGTTAGCATGTTTGAGAGTGAGGTAATATTTCGAGATGAAGAAGAACTAGGTTGAGGTTCATGGGTCCCCTGGAGAAGTATTCGAGGAATGTGAACTTTTCGATCTGTACAAAAATGGCTGTGTTTTTGGATTAAGAAACGTTTGAGTGTTGTGTAGATGAATTTTTTTAAGACTAGAAGGGACTGTGTTTCGAATGATAACATAAGAGGTGTGTGCTGAGTAAAAAGGAATGTAGTAGATGTAACCTGAAAGTCTGGTATGGTTTGGGCATTTGGAACGAATAAGTGATGAGTGGGTGATTAAACTATTATATGATGGCCACGTGGATGTAGGGGAGGAAGGCCATGTAATCTGAGACTGGATTAAGTAGAGGAATATCTGACGTTGTATGGTTTTGAAAGCTTGAACAAAAGGCGAACTTTTATGAAGAAAAGAATGACAGTGGAGGAAGCAGAAATAGTATGTAGAGATAGAGATGTGTGGCGTCGTTTTAAAGTATGTGCTTGCTGCCTGCCTTCCAGGAGGTTTAATTAAGGCGTGTTGTTGTTGATGTTGAAAAATGATAACAGTTTCACAGATCGCGTGGACTTATTTCACCGGGAATTTCAGCTTGAACTTCATAATAATCTTGCTAGAGAACCTGCATACAGAATTTCACTCCTCTACATACATCTATACACGCGGTTCTCAACCTTTTCCAACCGCATGCCACTAAAAAAAATATTTAACAATCGAATACCAGTAAATCAAAAAATTTTAACAACCACGTACCACTCGTACAAAATAACTAACAAAACATTGCCAACTACCCTTTTCAAGTACCACCAGTGGCACGCGCTACGGTTTGAAAACCCCACTATACCATCTTAACAGGATGGGCACTCAAATTCCAACCCCAGTGTAACAATCCAAAACAAACTACTTTTGTAATTTTAAACGCAGTACATCGCCCGTAACTTTTACTAACGAATATAATTTTTGAAAATATAACATCTAAACTTTCAATATAATTTGTCTATTCGACATAAAAATTATATAGCATCAGTTTGTTACAGTTCTGTCGGCATGATCACAGTACCTTATATTTAAAAACCTTATATTTATGCAATAAAGAATATCATATTTCAACCTCACTTGTTGTTTTAAAACTGTCTAAATTATAGAAGTTAAATTTAAATTATAGTAATTATGCAAATTGATAAACAACCCACATATTTCTTATTGATGGTTATTGGTTTGAAGCAAATCAATAATGACGACATGAATTAATTTTTTTCTTAAGTGTGAAAGGGTCCTAATAGGAACTCTTAAAACAATCTTTTCTTGGATCAAAGCCAAATTCTACGAAAGGAAATGCACAGACGCGGCGGACTGCTGACCACTTGTCTTACGGTTTCTATATCATTTTCAACACCAATTACAATTTCATTTCCTGTCAACTAGAAATGTGTCATTTTTATTAGTTAATGAGACATATACAGAAGAATTCTAGTCTCTGCCAAATTCAAGACTAGTGACGAGAAGTAATTGGCTGCCAGGATGGGCAAATCCTAATGAACTAATTAAATAAAAAATAATAAAAATACTTACGATACTTGAGATATAAGGGGGTTAGTTATATACTACTGTAGACATTAAATCAAAAAGTTCTATCTGGTTACTCTTCTGGGAGGAAACAGCGCACTTGGAATAGATAGCAAACTTTTGCTTTATAAAATGGTCATCCGAACTATTCTTTATGACATGCCTGCCTGTGCTACAATATGCAAGTCCAGATGGAAGGACCTCCAAACCTTCCAAAACGTTAACTTGAGGACAGTTGCCTAACTTGACACGAGAGTTGCAATTAATACTCCCATTACTGAAGATTTCCATATATCTGCAATTGGAAACTATGTCCAGGAGTCGCTGAATAAGTTGCTTCCGAAGATTAAGGACTATCCCAATTCTGTGGTTGCAGATATTCTGGAGCACACGCTCACCTTTAGAAGTTTCCTCAGGCATCGCAGTCATCATCATATCCTGGACATCAACTTCGACGACATCTAAAAGGCCATCTTTCTAGACTACTGGATCTCTTAGCTCGTCGGTGTCCCTCGTTAATCAACAATCAGCTTTATCGTCCTGACAGGAAAGGACTCCATTTTATCCTCTGGATAACTTAACAAGATTTCATCTGGGTTCTTCCTAGCTCAGTGTACTTCTCCTGGTTACTTCCTGGACGAGTATGGGAGTTAAAGCATCGCTCGTTTCGTTTTTCCCTGGACTGTTCGATTGTCGATTGTCGAAATCAAAAATAGTGGGTACGTGAATGAAAACGCAGCCACATCAGATTTCATCTTATCACTGACTTACAAATGAGTACATGTAAACAATACAACTATGAATACCTCTTTAACGCAACATAAGATACTTTACAAGGGATGCACATTTCGGCAACTATGTTACCATCATTCAGCCTTGGGTTGAAATGAAGTGAAAAAAGACAAATGGAGTACTAATCAGCCAATCAAATGGTTAGAGGTGATCCTGGTGGGCGTAAGGGCTTCCTTCTTTTCTTTTAGTTCTTTTTAACATATTAGAAAAACACGTGATGCAAAAAACGACACAAAGAAGCGTTACGGAAACAGTTTTTATTGTTGTTGCACTTTTAAGCATTGTTGATGCTGACTTGAAGCCAATGACGTATATTAAAGATAGACTCCGAATCCTATTGTTAACATCGGCAAAAAGTGAAGCAAATTGAGCCATGACAGTTCTGGGCAGGAGTGAGCCGTGGAGTAATTAGCTGTCTGGCTGCTTTGTTTTTGAAGATTTTGGGCCCGAGGAATAATTAATTCAAAACCATTATTCAAAGTTGTCCTACGTACAACTGTACAAACAGACAAGAAAAAGGATCAGGAATCATTTTCCACAAAAATAAATCAAAAATACGTAACTGAAAGACAATCGAAACGAAATTGAAATTGAAACCATGATCGAAAAATTGTTTATAAAATATAATAAAATAGTTCAAATACAAAGTAAACGAAAAGATAAACTTATCACTCCGTGATCGGCGTGTGAAAGAATTATTAATCAGCTACTCTCGTGTTTAGCCATGTGTTTTGCATCATATTCACTCACTTTCAGCCATGACAGTTCTGGGCATGGAGCTTCCCAATTTGCTTCAAGTTACAACAATAGGATTCATTATAAATATGTTATTTATATGTCTACTAGAAGAGGTACCCGGCGTTGCCCGGGATAATTACACTTGCACAAACTTTTCCTTTCATTGTTAGTCATGAGATATTGATTGTTGGTCCATGCAGAGCGTTTGTGAATTGCGTGTTGATACTATTGTTGATACCTATTGTTGTACAAACTTTGCCTTGCATTGTTGGTCATGAGATATTTCTCATTAATATGCCTTGCCATAACCATGAATATCGATTTTTTATCGATATTTATTATTTTTCCGAAATCTGAGGTAGACAGTGACCTTCCTCATGCTTTGAAGGTCATGTATGCGAAATTTTATCAAGATCGGAATAAAACTGTAGATTTGTATAAAAAACAGACCCACAGACAGACCCACAGACAGACCCACAGACAGACCCACAAACATCCTTCTTTATATATATAGATTGCTTGAAGCACATGCCATAACTGAAAAGCTACCTGACATTGTTGTCTGAGCAACAATTTTTATTTAAATCTTTACTACAGAGATATTATGAAATATATTGAAGTGTAGTAACAGATAGCGCTGTCTTACCTAGCCAATTCGTGCAATGGCTTAAAGTTTTGCTTTCAGTGTTTTGGATGAAGAGTAATGAATCCTAGTGTATTGGAATAAACTCTTTTCCATTATAATAAATATATTTTATTACTCACAATTTAATTTATAATTTATTATAATTTAATTTATAATTTATTATTTTGAAACATTTAGATCTTTTGATGCTTTTTGAAGTCTTCATCTTATTTATAATTTTTGCCCTTGTTGAATTTCTATGTGCTTTGAAGTGTTTAATTTATTTCTATAGTTTCCTTCCTTCCTCTCTATACTTAACAATAATGTAACCATCCAAAAAGACGTTACAGGTTGTGCAATAATTTAAATTATTCGTCATACAAAATACACTCGTTTTGTGATTTTAGTTACTGTGAAAAGCTTGCACGTGCCGTGTTTGTGGTCCCAAATTCGATTGTGAGCACAGACGCGAGTAAGGAGACGCACCTTAAGCATAGACGCTGTGTTTACTCTCCATAAAGAGAGGCTCGATACCCGTGCTTGTATTTTATACTACAGTTATTATAAGCCCCTATTCCGTATTACGATGTACATGATTCTGTATATTCGTCCATTGACAAATAAATAAAAGATTTATATACTCTATAAAATATTTATTTGTTTGTTGCTTCAAAAATATTTCCATGATTCAATGCTTCGGATTGCAGATTCGAAACTAATGGCGAATTCGGCTGGCTGCTCCCAGAGTGCAAAGGGATTGCTCGAGTCACGTGATCAATCTGGCCGAGAGCATCAACAAATCTTGGAGCAGACGAACATTGTTTTAGCAGTGCTCCAAACTCGTCTAGAGGCAACGCACTCTAGCAATACTATTTTTATCCAAGGCAGCAATGTAAATTATAAATTAAGTAGTTTAAGTAAAAGGAATATATTATAACAAATAGTAATGTGGATATTTTTCCTTTATAAATTCATAGAAAAAATAAAATAAAATTAATTTAAATAAATTAAAAAATATATAAAGGCCAATATTATACGAGATGGTTGAAGAAATTCAGGAGAAATACTTCAATATATATGTAATTTAAGTTATATTTATTTTATGCTTTCTAATAATTTATAATGGAAAAATATCCACATAACTATTTATTATAATTATTAAATTACCGTTAATTTGATAATTAACCGTTAATTACTGTCAATTTTTATTCACAGAATGTAAATTTTTAACGAATGCTGTGTAATAAATCATGGATGAAAGGGAATGTTGAAAAAAATGATAGCGAAAGTATATTTGTATTTTTTTAGCTCTTATTTCAAATACAGAAAATATATTGAAGTTATGAAATTAAAATATTTATAAGCTTTTTGACTGTCTATGTGGTTTCCTGTGAAATAAAAAATAAATAAATAAAATGTGAAAACTATTATTATTAATAGTGTATTATTTATTCATGCATTTATTTTGTGGAATGTTCATAATAAGTGCTTAGAGTACGAGCTCTAATTATAACACAAAGATAGAACTTATATCTTCATCCGTATATGTATCGGCAATATTAACAAAATTCTCAATTTTTGAAATTTTTTTTCGACCGTTCCGAATGTTGTGCCATTAACAAAGCCAAAACTTCGTCTTCTTCATCGGAAGAACTGTCAGATGAAGAGCCATCCAGTAATTGTGAAAGAATTTCGTCGATTTCAGTCGCTGAGGTAGCCATCTTGATTTTGCAAGCGAGAGCAGAGAGCAACACTGCTCCACCGATTTTGGAAGAGCGCGAAGGAGTGCTCCTCGGCGCAAGGAGCAATACCAGCCGAACGCTGTGGGAGCCGCTCTGTGAGAGCAGGAGCAACCAGCCGAACAATTATTAGAGCTCCAGAGCACGCCAGAGCAGCCAGCCGAATTCGCCATAAGACACCTTTTTCTTTGCGCTAATGATGAGTTAATCCAACTATAGGGGGGGGGGGCATTATCACGGTTCCCTATGAGAATTCTCTGTTGGTTTTATGTATTTCCACGCTCTTAAAAAAAAGCTTATCATGCATTGATTGCTGATGCAGGGGTTTCACATCTTTTAATAAAAAATCGTGTTCATTCGATAAAAGCATGTTTTGCTAATAGGCTAATTGTCATCCTATCTTTTACAAGAGTCAATTACCAGCCAAAGTTAATGGCTTCACACAAGTGGACAATTCTAACTATTGACTACTGTCTCTTATAGGTGCGCCTAATCATGTGGATGTCTGCTTTGATGACGTTAACAAGGCCGTCTTCCCCAACTATTGGATCTTTTAGATCCTGCTGATTTTTGGGAACTCTATTCGTCAATCTACAATCTGACTCTCGCCCCTTCTTGGGACTTATTCTCTGGAGGACTAAAGAGGTTCATCAGGCTTCTCTCCCAGTTCAGTGTACCTCCTCTGGTTTACTCTTTGGGCGAGCGTACAAAGTGAGCTTGGCTCCTGGACCACTCGCGTCTTTTTTTGCACTACACTGTTCGATTGTCGATTGTCGTGCGCCTAATCACTCGCAGGACATTCATTCGGAAAACAATTGGAACTGGCTGGCTACCTCTATCGTGGATGTGTGTCTCCATCGTGGATGTGGTTAACCGCTCTTTTTGGACTTCTGGTTGTGATTTTGAGTGCATCGGTGGAATCTCCAAGAGGACTAACAAGGTAGGACTTTTTTTAAGTCTTTTAAACTGTGTCGTTCTGAGTAGGTGCGTTCTTCTAAGGACGGCAAAACCCCGCACCACACCTGCTTCATGGCGACGTCAGACGCTGCATCGAAATCTGCTACCGTTACAATTAAATACGCTGACGGTAAAGTGTTACCATGTGAGCAGGCCTATAAAGATGCGTGTAAGGACCCTAGATTTCTGGCCTTTGATATCGTTATCAATGAACAGCTTGAGGCTTTAAGTACGGTCTTAAACAAGAAATATTTAGACCTAGAATCTAAGGTAGAAACGCTGGCCATGAATAATAGTAGTCTGGACACTAAGATTGATGGCTAAAATTAGAGATTTTGAATGCCCGTAGTAAAGCTGCAAATGGCGTTGCTAGTCTTGAAAATACTATAAGGGAAATGATGAGCTCTCTCATTGTATCCTATACTAACACGCCAATGCTAGTAGGTGACGCTGAACCCATGCACGATCCCCTACTTAACCGTGCAGAGTCCATCTCAATGAATAGAATTAAAAATAAGAGGAAACTAAATGAATGATCAAACTAGGGAAGTCAGTGACTTGGATACCTGTTGTAAATAAAAAGTCTAAAAAAGGCATGCGTGTGGACAATATCTCCAGTGAAGCGGCCATCAGCGACATAGCTGCTGTTGCCTTCCGTGATAAAAACAAGATATCTGTCCACACTAATCATAGAGAAGGAAACGTATATGTTCCTCCGATCATCATTTGCCACCATGGGAAACCATTCACGAAGATTCTGGAAGAGATCACCAAGCACGTGCCCCTAGATAAAATCGTCGCACACACAGGTAGAAAGGATACCATTAAAATAAAGTGTCAGGACGAAGGGACCCATAAGATTCTAGTTTTTGGAGTCAAAAGCAATGATGTTCTGAAAATCCAGCATCACCAGCTAAAATCCGAACAAATGCTAAAATACGTTGTCCGAAATGTCGACACAACGTATGACCTCGAAGACTTTGCCGACGACCTCAGGAACGCTAATTATTTTCCGGAGAAAGCAATAAGGCTTAAAAAAGCAAATGGTTCACTGGAAATGCCAATGATTTTGGTTATCCTCCAGAATACTGAACATAATAAGTCCTTCTTAAGTTTAAAACGTGTCGGTTCTCTAGCTGTTACTGTAGAATTATTTAGAGGTAACAAAAGACCCTTGCAGTGTTACAACTGCCTACGTTTTGGTTACATGTTTCAAGGTTGTACCGAAACACCTGGATGTAACAAGTGCGCTGGCAACCATCAATCGAGGGACTGCACCAATGTCAAGGGTAAAGACCCCCCTAAATGTATCCGCTGTGATGGACAGCATACATCTAGTTACACAAGTGTCCCAAATATCTCCATGTAAAAAGGCTCAAAAGCAGCAAAGTGCTAGAAAGGAAAACTTATGCTTCGGTCGCATCCAGCGCTGATGACACAGATATGGTTGATCCGAACCAACTGCGCAGTATTTATAGGACTCTTGGAAATTGGCTAAACCTCTACAAGGAAAGTAGTGCCACAGGTTGCATCTCAAAATCCAATTAATAATCATGGAAAAGATGCTTATGTCTACGGAATAAGTTGTCCACAATGTTATGGGAAAAGCTGTTGACAATACAATGGAATCAAGCCAAAAACTGTGGACACAACTACAGAAAGAAAAATAACTCCGAAACCACTATTCCACATAATAAATGTACATCTGAGTCATTAAAATTTATTATGTGGAATAGTGGTTTCGGAGTTATTTTTCTTTCTGCTGTTGACAATGTTTTTTTTATTTATGGTTTTTAACTTTACACTCTGGATTTAAGAGACATGTCCTCTGTTCCCGTTCCCGATGCGGCCCCTTTAACCTTACTTTTATCATTTAAATTTTGTTTTAGTTGACAAGATATCGCCTCTTATTTTATTGGCCCATTGTTTTAACCATGTCCAATAATCGTTAATATCCCTTTCGCTTTCCCATGTAAGATATTCTAGGCAATTTGCACCACCACCCCTCCTTGTCTATATATTTTCTAGCATTAAGGCTTTTGTGAAGTCCCAAAGCCTACGACTAAGATCATCATCGAGGCCGGAGAAATCACTACCATCATAAGAAACTGAAAAAGAGGAAGGCTCCAGGAAGAGACAAGGTAAGTAGTAACGCCTTAAATAGAATCTCCCAAAGAATATCGTTAGCAATATCTCGAATATCATAAGCGACTGTTGGAAGTTTTTCCCAATTGCTTGGAAGCAATCTATTGTGTTAAGTATCCCCAAGCAGGGGCAAAATCCAGCAATTCCCGCGAGCTACCGACCTATTAGCCTGCTCCTGTCGATGTCTAAAGTCTTGGAGAAAACGATCCTCACCAGGTTCAAGGACAACTGTCTCACCAATGGTTTAATGCAGGAAGAACAGTTTGGCTTTTGAGCCGCCTATTCGTGTCAGATGCAGATATGGAGGCTCGTTGAAGATCTGAGCCCCCCACTAAACCTTTCCAGGTACTGTGGCGTGGCTTTTCGATCAAGTGTGGCACGAGAGGCTAATCTACAAGATGATTAGAGACGGGTTCCCTTCTGATTTGATTATGATGGCGAGATCCTTTCTCAGCGACAGGTTCTATCAAGCCAAAGTTCTGTCCCATAGGGTCCTGTCCTCGGACCAGTTCTCTTTAATTATTTTGTGCACGATTTCTCAAAATCCGAGTATAATTTATATTTCTATGCTGATGATACTGCTATCATGGCATTGGCGCGCTAGCCATCTCACGTTATCACTCGGCTGCAGAACGCCTTGAAGAAGTTCGAAGACTGGTTTAACTGTTGGAAGGTGAACCTTAACGTCGGAAAGTGCAAGGCTATGTACTTCAACAGAAAGTTCAAGCGTCCCCAGATTCTCTTGTTCTATTCAATAAGAAACTCGAATGGGTTGACAACTACAAGTATCTTAGCGTTATCATCGACTCAAGACTCTCCTGGAATCGTCATGTAACTTTTGCTCTGAACAAAGTCAAGAAGACTAAGTACAGTCTTATAGCTCTCCTGGGTAGAAACAGCGCCCTCAGCATCGACAATAAATTACTACTGTACAAGACCATCCTCCTCTATGGTATGCCTGCGTGGGCGACTATATGTTGAAGCAGATGGAGTGAACTCCAGTCGTTCCAGAATGTTACCCTGAGGACCATTGCGCAGCTTAGAAGAAGGACTGTTAAAAATCATTACATCCACTCGGATTTGAACATCAATCTATACCAAAGTGTATAATTTACTTTTATTCACAAACGTTTTCATAATTTCTATCGGAAGTAGCCATTTTAGACAGTTGTTTTACTTTTTTCTGTATTTGGACCAGGACATTTACGTATAAGAAAGTCGGATAGTGACCACATTTGACAATACTAAATCTGGTAAAACACTGATTAGAGGTTCCCACATTTTGTTTGTTCCATTCCACAGTTTTTGCTTAATTTTTGTTTTGTGGCTTAGTCATCTTATCTTTTACAAGAACCAATCACCAGTTGTAGTTACTGAACTCACATAAATGGACAATTTTAATGATTGGTTACTGTCTCCTATATATAATCCTCTTTCCAATAAAATTATGTACGAGTTTGGTGGCGTTGCGATACAAGGCCCACTTTGTCTACCTGAAACATTTAGGTAAGTGATGTCTTTTGATCTTTCAGCCAGCATGTGATAAGCGATTTGAACACTACTGTATTTTTTTCCCTCTTAAGGCAGTGTTGCCAAGTTGGGGGCTTTTTCGGTTTTGGGGGAATTTGTGAAAATCACTTGGCAACACTGCCTTTTGGGATGACGCTTATGCAAATTTCATTTTCAGCTTGCATTTCAAAGATTGTAACGGCCCTCATAAGAATTGAGTAATTTTTCAGATTAGTATTCTAGGGGAGAAAGGGATGCCTATTTCAGTACATGCGCAACGTACAATGTATTCTTATTATTACTGATTAAAAAATGTCAAGAGGTCCATGTAATTTATTTATTAAAACTTATGTACAAAGAGCCTAAAAGGCTCGTAGATATCTCTCGTTAACACTTGACATAAAACTAAAATAATAAAGCTACCATTAAACAAAGGTTAAAATTAAAATTTCTTATAACTGATAAACCATATATCCAATTTATTTTTGAAAATATTCAACGTAGGGGATTCAACAATAAAGTTCCACATATCTATTGCCCTGTCTAAAATTATACAAATTAAATGAATGAAAAGATACTTTTTAAGACAGCAAAAAATGCTTGCGAAATGTTTCACGATAATGGGATAACAAAACTTAATTAGCGGGATGAACATATATCATTTCAAAATATTTCAAATTGATTCGTAAATGCAGACAATTAGGGAAAAATCCAAGGCAATACAGAGTAGCTCCATAATAGATAAGAATTGTTTTTGAGTCATGATCTAACTGGTAAATCAGATTATTTCTTATATGCTGCAAATTATAAAAATGAATTTTGACCAGCAGAATTCTTTATCTAATGAATGAGGAAAAGATTGAACTTTCTTTTTAATAGTCAGCATTAGCTTATACGTCTTTTGTATCCAGACAGAATTCTTCTAGATAAGATGGCCCCGAAGAGAAAAAAGGCCGCCGGTCAAAATTTAAGGAGAAAAATAGTTCGACTAGAGAAAGGCCACGCGTCACGAACAAAGAAGGGAGAGGCAGCCTGTACAGGTCAGTGGTAAATTTTGTTTAGCATAATATTTATATTGCGAATTGTATTATATTTACGAAACACAAGCACTTATTCATCAGCTCTCTTTGTGTCGATTTCCGAAATCTGCCTGACAATACTTTAGAAGAGTCAAACGTAGCACGTATTATTGATTCGAAAGGCTCCTGTCTGGTTCACCGAATCGGTCAGACACGTTTGATCGTAGAGGAAATCTTCAGCTATTTGCCGATGAAGGATCTGCATAACTGCGCACAAGTATGTAAAATGTGGCATCGGATAAGCGACAGAGTCAAAGAGAATAGGCATCAAGTTTCCTGGATGTTTTGGTCGGGTCAATCGAATAAAAAGCGAGATAAAAAACGACTCGCCACCTACATCAGCAGTGCTATTCGCCAAGTTTTCAGCCGTCCGAAAATAGCGATTGTGTTTGCTATGGAATCTGTCTTCGATGATCAGATCAATTGTGGCACCTATTTTTCTAATATCTCTCGTAAGTATCTTTTTTTGACATATTCTTCATGTTTTCTTTCTTTAGTTTCAATATCTTCGTATAATTCTGATGAAAGATATGAATGATTAATATGAAGTCTATTCCTTTCAGTGGTGGACAATTTGATGGCTGAACTGCCACATGATTGTGTACTTCTAGGAACTACAGCTGGTGGCATTATAGAAACTAGTGTTGCGTCCGAAGGTTGTTTATTTGCGGACAGTGGTCCTGCTTTTAGTTGTCTTCTTCTGCCTGAGATTCCAGGGGTGGATGTCTATCCCTTCGACGTAAATTGTGAACTTCCTGTCTGGATGAATGAAGAACAGTTTTCAAGGTTTACCGGAATTCCTTTCCATGCGAAGGTGAAGTGCATGATTTTCTTTCATGGATTACGGTTGGATGTGAGCCGTTTGGTGCGACCAATCTTAGAGACGAAAGATTTCAAGGTCGTATTCGGCGGCAACGATTTCGGAGGCTTTATCGTTCCGTACAGGGATGGTATGCAAGAACTTCCACCGCATACAATTGGGGTTGCTTTTTGTGGGGAGAATGTTGAAGCAGCATCTTTGTGTTTGGATGATAACCTTGATAAAGAGAGTATCTGCAGTGATTTCATGAAGTTGAAGAGTTGTGGTCTTCCTGAAGATAAAAGTTTTGCATTCATCTACTCAAGCCAATATTCAAACACTGTGGATGATCACGTGAGGGTATTTCGTAAACTTTTTCCGAAGACGCCTCTCTTTGGCGGACTTTTTCCTGGTTTGGGCTTGATGGGCGTGAAGGGTTTGCATTCGTCTAAAGATTTATCCGATGAAAATTATGAGGAACATTATCTTTTCAAGTCAACTTTAATAGTTTTCATATCTATTCTTGGGTGATCTTGGTTATGACAAGAGTGTCGACTAAAGCTGCTGGAGCAATTTCTACTGCTAGTTCTGTTGTTATTTTCAATTATGACAAATTTTGTACTATCGGAATGAAATAAATAAGTTTCGTTACCTAATTTATGAGATGTTTCTCTATGACAACTTAAAGCCAGATTATGCCTGCCTTAAATAATTTTGTTGTACTTATTATTGAAAAGATGAAAGTTGTTATGGATAATTATTTTCATAAGTTAGTTAATACGAATGTTCGGTCATAACATCATTTGTATTGTTGTTTGACAATACTTTCCTATAGGAATACCAGGGTGACTAGCGACCGGGAAAAGTCAGGGACCTGGCAAAATTTAGTAAGGGAAATTTACAAAATCAGCAAAAAAATGCGAAATAGGAACGAAAAATTTGAAAAATATCAATAATACTAGATAGCCCATGCGAATACTTCGCACCGTTTGTGGACAGTGACGTAATTTAATAAATATATAAATAAGTAAATGAGTGAAAATAAATAAATGTAAATCTTTTTCAACTTCTAATTTTTTATAATAAAAATAGTCACAAAATCAGTTTGCTTGTAAATGTTTTTCACATAAAATACAGTATAGTTTAGACGCGTTTGTTATTTTATTAAATTTATTTTCACAAAACTTCTTTAAAAACATTGTTGGAGGTTATGACGTGATCATCGTTCACTTTTTGCGAGTATGAATATATCTTTGAACATACGGACTCGTGAGAAAGCTACGTATAGCTGTCCATGTGAAAAAACAGATTCTGGTAAATACAATCCTGCCCTTGGAAGCGTCTGACCTTGTGCTTTGTTAATGGTCATAGCAAATGCAACTTTTATGGGGAATTGTTTTCTTACCATTTGAGAAGGCAAAGTAGGATCAGATGGTGTAAGGTTAATCCGGGGTATGAGCACAGTTTTTTTTGTTTTTTTTAAATATTATTTTTAAATGAAAGCATTTATTTCATGTATTATCTTAGTTTTCGTCATTAGAGAGAAAAATAATTTTCAAACTGGCAAAAACATAGCGAAAATTAAAATTTAATTATTTAGTTAAAATTGCCACCAGATGGCGACATCGTTTTTTTTTTAAATGTACTTGTTTAATGAAAATATTAATTTTAAGTATATTAACTAACTTTTCGTCAGAGAGAAAAAAAATTATAATGGCGTATCAAACATTAATTTTGATACAGTATTAAGGGAGATATTTTATACCCACAAAAAACACCTTTGAGAAATAATACGAGATATATAGAGATTCTATCAAGATAGATATTTTTGGCTGCTTATGGTGATCAACCGGGAAAAATCAGGGAATTCTCTTTTTGCTAGACACCCTGGAATACTCTTTTCATCGTTCTTCACTGCCAAACAACAACAAAATCTGTACAGGTTTTGAGAGAAATAAACCAATCAGAGAGATTATCCAAAAATATAAGAGTCTAACAACCAAGCTTAGAACCTGACTATGATTCTTCAAGATCTCCATGGACAAACTGCTTCTCAAGATTCTTCAAAATTTTTTGAAGTCGTCCACGACATGTAAAATCTTTACGTTTTCCTTTTTCATATCATGTCCTGTCTTCAATAGGTGGCCCGCAACAGAGGATTTCTCTGGTCTTTAATTTCTAACGTAATCAAAGTGCTCTTTAATCCTCGTCTCTATCCTTCTGCGGGTCTGGCCAATATACTTAAGATCACATGTTCCGCATTGGATTTCATAAATTCCGGATCTTTCATGTGTCTCTATTTGATCTTTGGTGTTGCCGAGGAGTCTTTTGAGTGTGTGGCTGCTTCTGTATGCAACTTATAGGTTGAACATCTTGCAAATCCTTTCAATGCCTCTAGTCAGGTTTCTATTGTAGGGTAGGCTGATAAATATTTTATCTTTTCCATGGGCACAATCAGTGAGGGTTTTGTATCTTGCTATCTTGATCATGGAGATCTTCAAGAATCATGATAATGGACCTTTAGATTTAACAGTATGGAAATCCATATTAAAGTTTGTTAAGTAAACCATATTTCAATTCTGATCCAGGAGGAACTTAGCTCTCTACTAAGTCCGCGTTTTTAGAGCCAATCAGGTTCTAAGTTTGGTTGTTTTTAAGACTCTTACATTTTTGGATAATCTCTCTGATTGGTTTATTTCTCTTATAAATACCTGTACAAATTTTGTTACCCCCGCCCCCTCTCCCAATCTTCTGACAATCGTCAATCTTACTATTTTTTCATTATGTGGAAGACCTCTTTGGTTAGTCAGGCTTCTTGCCTATTTCAATGTATTTCATGTGGAATTTATTCTAGTAGGGTGAGCTTCGTGAAAGCACTGCTTTCGTCCCACCCGAAGAAATGTTCACTTCACTGGCCGATTGTTGTTATTTGATTCGTACTGAAGATGGCTACTTAGAAGCCTAAATGTATACATATATGATGATTAAAAACTCTTTCTGTGGAAAAGTGGTATCCGCTCTTCATTTGTACGCAAGTATCCACAGTTCACCAAGGTCAGTTAATTAGATTGTTTATATAATTTTAGCTATTTGTTTATGTTTGTGAATTGGGTTCCACTAAACATTTGAAATAAAAGAATTAATTCTTATCACTCTTGAATGATTATTTAGAAAATTGTCTAAGACGATTATGATCTGCAGAGATGAATATAATTTTAAAAATATGACTGCAAAGAGCTCTAGCAGTCTTTCTGTGAACTCGTTAATGTGAGCTTGTTGGATTCGTGGTTTACTTAATGACTTACTTAAACAGAAGTGCATTGCTCGATGTTAAATGAAGCTTATTGGAGCAGGCGTTTTGGCTGGGAATATTCTTCAAATGAAATCGAATGACGTTTTGAATTTTCCCCCCGCCATCGTTAATGCTTCCTCGTTACAGCTGCGGGAAATCAAAACATCTTCAACAGGAAAATGAGACAACGCCTCAGCCAGTCAAGCCGATTGGATTTCACATTAAAGTCACGGCTTTCATTTCCTGTGTTTATTTTTATCGTTCATTCAATTGCTAAAGGTCGGAGAGTGATTAACCACGGAAGGTTTCAGTGACCTTACAGCAATTCAACAGATCTCGATCTCATTAAGTAAAGATGTTTGGATTTTCTTTTTACCTAGATATTTTTTAATGTAGCCTGAAAGACTTTCTTCTTAAATAAAACCGACCCTATATATAGAAATAGTGGTAAAAAGCTGAAAATTCCACATTTCGCGGTATTCTCTTTTCTTGGTGTCGGTTTCTTTAGGGTTATTTGAAAGAATGAGATTCAAGTTCAATCTCCTTTTCCTCCGTCGTTGAATTATTTCATACACCTCGCAACGCATTACTCAGAAATATTGTAGACAAGGGAGAAGAGCAAGAATCAAAAGAGATCATCGTAAAATTTTATGCACAGTTGCTTGGTCAATACCTGTTTCTATTGCCAATTCCTGTAGGGACCCTCGTCTGTCTTTCTCTAAGCATTGTGCCATCACAGCATGAGCAACATCGGTACGAACAGTCGTAGGACGTTCTGTACGAGGCAGGTCGGTACTGGCTACTCGTCCACCTTGCAACAGTTCTGTATGGAAGAACACGATCTCCAACAGCTTCTACGAGTTGTGCGTGGCATTCCGTCGCGTTTTGACCACGAAGCACTGTTACTTTTACGTACGCACGTTGTTCTAGCCAACTCACATCCATACTTGACAATGGTTGAAAACCAACTGACTTTCGCGCATCCCATTCCTCCTCCGTCCTTCAACATCTACACCATCCAGCGGCATCAATAATTACCATACGTCTCAATGTCATTGCTGCATATAGAAAAAGTGGGTCGGAGACTGGAATTCCGCTGAAAAAGATAGTTGAAATGCCTTTGTAAGTGAACTTTGTATACTCACTGTATACAATATTCTGCAATAATGGAAAGGACATTACACAGGTATGCGAAAGTGATATTTTATGTCTTATTGGACCTCCACGTGCTAAAATTAAATAATCCATCCTTCTGAGCATACATTCAGCGTTCACGGGTGTGTAGCCGCACACAAGTCAAAAATAAGACTGGACCCAGTGCTGTTTAGAACGCCGATATTGGACTCTCAAAGAGTGGGGTAACAAATCACGATACACTATGTTCCAGTCGTATGGACTTGTTTGTGTATGGCGAATGCCAGGGAATCGCCTTCTACCCGAGTGCGTCGTTCCGAATCAGGGTTCGTACGGGTCATGAAAAACCTGGAAAGTCCTGGAAAATCAATGATTTCTGACTTAAGTTTTGGAAAAATGTTTTTTGAACAGATTTAATGTTTCTTAATAATTATTTATAAAAGATATGAATATATTATTCTTAAAAATATAAAAGATTATAGTCTTGGAAAATGTATTGAATTGCCTTGAAAAGTTTTGGAAAAGTCATGGAATTTTATCTATGATCAAGTGTACGAACCTTGCGAATGTATGCAGTTCCTTTCGGAAAGTGTTCTAATGCACATTGAACTTTTGACTGTTGAAACTCCTTTTTGATGATGAGTGGTTTCTTGCGGGTAACACCCGTCGGTCGCGTTAGTGACTTTGAGGGATCGTCCGACGTGTTCCGATGCCTGTAGTATTCCATTTCTTCACGAAAACCAGTATTTGAAAGTGGCTGTGATAGTTTTCCAGAAATTTTACGCTATGTGGCACCCAGTTTTTCTCCTCTCTTAGAGTCATCAAATTCCCTTCGTTTAGCCCTTCTCCCTTAGCCAACACTATAAAATCGCATCAGCTGTTCATGTGGAATGTCAGATTTCATGTAAATTAAATGTCCAAATATACATAGTAATATTTTAAACGTTTACTGTTCTAATATTAAAATAATTTGTATACAACGTACATTCTTTATTTTGAGTAAATGTTTATTTTTTGATAGTTTGAAAAAAGAAATTGTCTTTTAATGTTAGTTGTTGAATCTAAACCCCCCTCCCTCCTTTGTACTAATTTTTATTTCCATATAACACAGTTACATACTATACGAGATTTTCTAGGAACCTGTCTGCCGTGTTATGAGAGGGGTGCTTGTAATAGTTTTTACCTCGCGCTCATTACAGGTTTAACGGTCTGAAAGTGGATATGAAGCAAGAGGATAAGTAAAGTGATTACTTTGTCAAGTTTTACCTTTCTACCATAAAAAGTGGGGTTTCTTAAAGAATGAAATTATTTGGTAGAAGTGGGTCCGTTATCGCTATCATGTTGAGTATATAGTACATGTTTGCTATATTTCCTTCTCGTCAATACTGTACTTCATTTTTAAACAAATAATTGGGGTGGTAACATGATGTAAGGCTAAAAAAAAAACAGTTTAATTTTGAAGTCATTAGATAATTAGACATTTGTAAAAGATAATTTTTTGGTTTCAGTGATAGATCGTTGGAGTGTTGCAGTGAAGCTGCTATTTTAAGAAGATGTTGTTAAAGAAACTCGTGAATGAGCCGACGTGTATCAAAATTTATCAGATAACGAAATTAGTTCGTGCCGTTATCATCATTCATAAATAATGACCCAGTAATTATTGTATATTTATTTTATTCATCGAAATAATCACTCTCAGCTGTAAATACATTTTCCCAACGAGTTACAAGTTTATGTCTTTTTTGTAAAAGCTCTTTTCTCTAGAGGGAAAAAACTTTGCGACCCGCCTGTATGACGTTTTCTAGGTTTCGGAACTGCTGATCCCGTAGTTTGTTATCCATAGCCAAATATAAATGATGATCTGATGGGGAGATGACAGGGATGGTGGATGAGGGAGAACTTCGCAGCCAAGGGGGTTGATCACCTCCTTCGTCATTTTCGCCATACGGGGATCTGGCGTTGTTTCGAAGAAGAACTCCTTTCCTATTGACCAGTGGTGGCTGTTTCTGACGCGGTACGGCTAAAACACGTTGTACTTGTGATGAGCAGACGTCGACTATGATGGTTTTTCCACTTTCTAGAAACTCTTAGTGAACAATACCAGCGCTGGTCCACAGGGCCGTACCTGGAATTTTTTTTCAGGGGAGAGGCTGAGGGGGGCTGGCCCAATCCTGCTTGTGAGGAAGGGGTTCCCCATGTAACAGATTTAGTTGACATGCATGTAAGTTGACATACATAATTTCCATGTAAGTGATATTTTCGTATTGTTCGACAAGAAGATATAGCCTTGGCAGTTAGCCAAGCAAATAAGGGAGAAATTTATTGACCGGATCAAATCTCAGTCTACAGTTTTTTTTTACAGTTTTGTTTAGGGTATAGCCCAAGTGCTTTTTTCTTTTTTATGCAACCACCCATATAAAACTGTAAAATAGTAATAATGTTTTAATCAAGACCATCAACACTTACGTCATTTCAATATTATCCTTGGGATGGATACATACAACTCGAGAGGGACTTCATAAGAAAATACGAAAACGGCTTATAACAACTGTTCTAAGAGTCGGTATGTGATACTGTAAAGCACTGCTTTGCTTGTGACAAGTTGCATTGTGTTGTTTCACTGTTGAAAATGATCGAGACATTTGAACAATATGCGTGCAACAAATTCTGTGTTAAACTTGGTAAAAAATACTTTCGAACCATAGAATTCGTTTCAGCAGGCATTTGATAAACGTATTCTAGCAGAGACACAAATTTGTGAACGGCATTGACGTTTCAAACGTGGCAAACTTGAAGACAATGAATGGCCTTCAACAAGTTGCACATGAGAAAATGACGAGACATAAGCGACTGGAATTGAGAGCCAGTGGAAACTGGATGATCCACTATGACAACGTTCAGTTTATACATCGAAACAATTAAGGCAGGTTTTCATCTTTCAGGTAAAGTTAATCGCCATAAAATGCGTGTTTGGGGCACAGAAAATCCTCATGCAATATGAGAACACATACGTGATTTTTAGAAATTATTGTGTTTTGTGCAATCTCATCTTACAATGTGTACGATCATTTTTTTCAGAGGAGGATAACGAAATTTCATTTTTCAATTAGAGAGACCTCCACATTTTCATCTGGATGTTACATCAATTCAACTTTACTCAATATTGGATAGGGCATAAGTCTGATGAGGCTCTTCTTAATTCCAGGTCTTCTGAGCTCACTCTATATGCCTTTTTTCTTTGGGGTCGTGTGAAAGATAAGGTTGTGAGCTCACTCCATATCACTACAAGCAGGATTGGGTCACCCTCCCCCCGAAAAAAATTCTGGGTACGGCCCTGGTTTAACTGCCAAGAGACTTACCAGAGGTTGATTAAAAAAAATTACGGATGCAGTTGGTACTATCGACGTTGAAATTGGAACGAGCTAGATTACAGGATTGGCGTTTGTCGAGTCACCAGGAGAGGAGATATCGAATATTCTGTGTAAAGTAGGTGAAACTACTATCTTTACTGAAATGCCCCATTCTATTTAGTGACTCGGCCTATGATCTACTGAAGTTCGAAATCCCGGAAGGACTTATGCAACACTGCAAAATCTTAAAGATTTTGAATATATATACAAATATTAAATACAGTCAAAGATTTTACAGCCCGGAGATATGTAATGTCCTGTTAATAAAATAAAAAAAATAACAATTTATAATCCTATTTTAATTGATATTTAAAAATCTGTAAATGAAGATCTTTTTCCATCGCAGACAATTACATAATGTCGGCTATATATTAATCATTTGTCTCAAGGTCCTTCCGAAAATTATTTTGCAATTATGAAGTTATAATACATAATTCCTAGATTTTCTAACTTGTAACGATGAAGGAAGCGGATACAGAAAGCATTGAGTGACACTTTAGTCGGTGGAGAGTGAGGTATAATATGTAAAATAAAATAAACAGCTTTTTGAAATATGCTGGCTAGGTCTATTCTGTTATTTGATACTCTGTGATTCTTCTGGTTTCTTAATCGGATAACTCAGACGGTAGCCGTTTAACCTTTAAACAGACATCGAAGACCAGGCAAAAAGTTTTGGTCGCTGCCGATTGATGGAATGAAGTGATAAAATTTATTTAATAAATACATTCATTTATGTTAAAAAAAAAAAGAGCTGTTAAATCACTCGAACTCACAACGATTCGGCTGTTAATTTGTTTCATTTTTTTTAATTCTGTAATTTTCATGTTCGACCAAAGGAAGTTCTTTGAGGCGATGACGTCACAATATTACTTTTTAAAATTAAATTTCATTTTTTATGCATGTGTGCCCTTAGAACTGTTTTAAGAAGCACATTCATTTAATGGATTTGATTTATTTTCGTGCGTGATCTACGTATATAGCTGCACGCTCATGATCTGTTTCGAGCGGCACTTCTTATCCTATTTGTGTGCTTTTATTACAAAATAAAAAATCCTAGTAAACTTATATTGCATTAATAAAGTAAAATCTTCTATAGCTGTGACGTCATCAGTAACTAAGCATCTGCTATCAATAAACCGAAGAGGACGTTTATCTTTCATTGACTACTGCGGGCGATTATAATAGGAAATGTGATTATTAGATAAAAAGGATGCGTCAGAATTAAACAGATGCAAATTGTTCTTGTACAGATAATAATTGTTATCATTAGCTAGACCTTAATAAAACAGAGAAGCGAAAACACAGAAGCTTAAAGGAACGGTAAATATTGGCCCTTAATCAACAAAGCATTCAATCCCTAATTTAAAATGTTTAATTTGTTTTGGAAACCGGTTATTTCGAATAAAAAAGATATTTAAATGCAGAATTGCAAATAAGTTCGAGTGCTTGAGCACAAGTCAAGGTCGGCAGCTTAGCCCAATGACGTCATCTTACTATAAATCAAATTGGATGTCGTCGAGATGCTGTTTCAAGTTGTGTATGAAATAAAATAAAAATTCTTAGAAAACTGATAAAGTAAGTTGTATGTGAAATAAGGTAATCGAGGTATTCTACACGTTCACTTGAGGTATATCCAAAATTTAACTTTGCGCATAACAAATTCTTGTTAGATATTTCCCTCATAGTGAACTTCCACGCAGCTTTTATTGGCGGTTTAAAAAGTCTTAGGGCTACGAGCTATTAATGTTTAATGTTGTTGGTATACACCCAATTCTGTTTTTATACGAACTATTTTTTACACGTTTTTGATTTAACAGGAATTAGAAAAAAATAATTCTCTTTTTACACGACTGACTCAAACTCCATCGAAAAAACCGTCGCAATATCTTTTGTGGAGCATACCACAAGTTACTTCAAGAGGGATCACCAAGGAGATACAGTATTTATTTTCAGTGATTGCAATGATATTACAGTCTTAAGCAGACGGCGAATAAAATTTTGTTACGCGTAGTTCATATCTTTAGAACCAAAATTCTATAGATGACAGAGAACTGTATTTTGAGGTAGAGTCGGACATGCATATTTCAGGGACCACGAGATCTTGAACGAGTAATACGTGTGAGGAACGTTTTTCTAAGCTGCTTTCGTTTTCAGAGTAAACAACAGTTTATTTATTCATAGACACGCTACACCTCATAGCCAAAACTTAACAGCTCAGAACAAGTCTTCAAAGTGGTGACCACCAATCTCAATACAGAACTTTCATTACAATGACTCCAACTATCTGGAAGCTAACAGCAACCATAAGGTTAGTATTAAAATGCATAAACGACGCTTTCCTTTTGCTCAAACTTGTGGACAATTTTTAGCGGACTCTGTGTATATGACCAGAAGTTTATGAACTTCGACTAGGCGACCCCCGAGCGCAGCTGCCCTATTCTTTAACATGGGTAGATAGTTTTAAAGGGTGAGAACAATGAAAGAAGACAATGTTTCTTCTTTCCAACGGTGTTATCCGCCTATTAGCGTACTATTTTACCACTGCTAATCATTATCGTCGTCCGTGGAAGATGCTCGACATTCTTCTCATTGCGAAACAATGCAAGAGCTCACACATTACATTGGATAACAAAAATTTTCTAAGTAGTGGATTCAATAGTACTTTTTGTATTGAAATCAAATATTTTTAGAATTTCTCTATCACTTATAGATTTTAAGTGACACCCACTTAAAATTTGCAGTATTACGAATATAATGTACAGTGCATGCATACGAAGATGGATTGAAGTTTCCAAAATGACACTGACAACAAAATAAATCTGATTCAAGCTCCATTTACGATTTTTTTCAACATATCTCCATCAAAGCTCAACAAACTTAGTCAAACGTTTCTCTGCTTCTCGATTCTCTGCCAGAAATTAATTTCTTCGAGGTCCTTAAAATAACCGTTAACAGCCTCGATCACCTCTTCACTCGACCGAAATCTCTTCCTAGCCAGGAATGTTTTAAATTTCGGGAACAGGTGGAAGTCCGAAGGAGCCAAATCAGGCGGATAGGTTGGATGCGAGATGATTTCAATTCAGTCAATTTCTGCTGAACGACTATACTCGATCGAGCGGGTTCTCCTGGTAAAACAATATTTTTTTTTTTCTGGATAAATCCCCGGCATTTTCCTGATTTGCTGCTTTCAGCTTATTGTTCAAAAGTCCTGTGTAGTGTTTTTCATTTTCAAGATAATCAATTAACAAAATTCTTTTTGGGACTTACAAAGGGTGATCCATTGCCATTCTAGCCGATTGAGCGGTCTTTGCTTCTGTGGAGCCGAATCACTGTACTCAAACTATGTTTCCATTGCCTTTTTTTTCTGTTGTGTAGAGGTGAACCCAGGTTTCTTATCATCGTGGTTTCCCCCAACAATTTGGAAATGAAAAAAATTGATGACCAGTCGACGTTTTGTTTTAAATAATAAGTGAAAATTTGTTTCATCTGAATGCTTTTGCCAAACTTTCAGCAAATTCTGCTCGCATTATCTGAAATTCTTTAATGTCCGAACTTGACGACCAAACCTGCTCCACACTTGAAATACTGGCGAAAGATCTGGGGATCTTATTTACCAAAGAAGGCTTTGGATATGGGGTCATTATTACGTTGCCACGAAAGGGGGAAAAAAGAACCCAGAGTATTCTAATTTT
>JAHWFO010001075.1:1069400-1090839 GCA_023313115.1 Rhysida immarginata
TCTATGGCACCTCAGACAAGGAATAATGGCTATATGCCGGTACTTCGATTTTCTTGCAAAAGTGTACACTGAGAAGATTGTGCGTCACAAATAGAAACCGGTGAGCGGGGGGAGGGGGTGGATTCTTTAGTGCATTTAATGAAATTATTCAAGCAAAAGTCGGAATATCTTAGCATGTTTCTGTACGGGAAAAACAACGATCCACTCAAAATTTGTCAAATGCCTCAGCCTCCAAACTATAACAGAATGAATATTGTTGGTAAACTATTTTTACAGATTTTGATTTATTCTTGGCGGCATGTTGCTATCGTAACACTATATTCATAAAATGAAATAAAGGATAATGTATAGAAATACAGGATACATGGATTAATGAATTTCTATGTGGACTTTTAGTTTCCATTATTCTTTTTTTTACTACTATTGTGTCCACAGTTTTTAGGCTTACTCGAAGACCATGTCCCCATCCTCAAGCGGCAAAGATAAAAGATTAAAAGAAAATCAACTTAAAGCTAGAAAATATGTATATAGACAAGGTAATGTTTTTATGAAACCTCACATGTTCCTATAACTAGATCATATGGCATCAACACGCTGACGCTCCAGAAATCAAAAAATACGCGCCTTCGTCGATTTCCCAAGGCTGTTTTGAGTAGGCCAAAAGCACAGTAGTCCTTACCATGGGAGCAGCATCTGCCGACTTCATTAGAATGTTACTAAAGTCGGAAGCGACTTTACGTAGAATTAGTTTTCCGTTAGACTCATCCCTTCCCTCCTCCCTGGACTCACCGAGCATTATCAAAATGGCGGACAAATGTGGCTTCACTGAATATTTCAGAGCATATCGAATTTATTAGAAGGCGGGGTATAAATAATATTAATAATACAACTGACGATCTGAGATGAAACAAGAAAGAATGTGATAACTGACGATCTTAGCGAGGTCTATAAACACAGAATAGGTCTACCAAGGTATATAACAAGGTGTTGGTATACCTTCGATCTCCATTAATTCCACTTAGCAGCAAAAATTGCAACCTCATGATCTTGAAATCACTCCTTGAATTTTAAAGATAAAATAAATAAATGTAGGTTTCATAGTCCCTCCATGACTATTGGTCTAAATCCCGTTTGGTCCAAATTTTCAAATATCTTCAATTCTAGTATATAAAAATCCTCTGATGACGTATCGAAAACGCATAAGAGGCCTACCACGAGATAATGATACGGATTCAAAAAAGAAAATTCTATTTTTCAATAAGAGGAAGCTGTTCATGTCGTTTACATTATGTTTGGGCGACGAAATGAATGAAATTTCCAAAAAAAATTAATTTCTCTAAAAAGGCTTAGCCCATTGCCATAAAAAATGAGTCAATGCATAGTTTAAAGACCCCTCTAAGTGTGAATACTTACTTACTTACTTACTTTTCAAACCCGCTTATCCGTTAGGGTCGCGGGGGCAGCAGCCCTATGGAGGATCTCCAGCGATCGCGATCTTCCGCCATCAGGCGCATGTCCTCCCTGGTAATATCCAAGCGACTCGAACCCAGATTCTCCATGTAGTCTAGCCACCTGGTTCTAGGCCGACCCCTTGGTCTCTTACCCACCGGCTTGGAAAATAACAACTGCCTAGGAAGACTAGTTTGCGGCATCCGTATCACGTGGCCATACCAGCGCAACTGAGATCTCTCAATGCGGAGAAGTAGCGGCTCAACACCTAAAGATTCCCTTATTGTGCTGCTGTACACTCTATCTAGTAGGGTAACACCTGCCACACCTCTCAGGAATCTCATTTCGGCCGCTTGTACCCGGGATCGCACTCTTTCGGTCATTACCTAAGTGTGAATTACTTTAAAAAAAATTGATGGGGGGAGGGGATAGTTAATAACTCCAAAACGACCCATCTCAGTCAAACAAGTCATTTACAAAAAAAAATTCGTCTTCATGAGAGGAGTGCGTACATGTCGAGTTTATTGAGTTTGGTTCGCTGGTTTGAAAGCTACAGCCATTTTTTTTTAATTTTTCGAAAAAAATTAATATCTCGAAAAAGGCTTACCCAATTGACATAAAATATAAGCTAAGGCACCATTTAGGGTATCCTCTAACAATGTAAGTATGTATAATTGTTATTTGGTTCTGCTATTTGCCGTTTCAGAGGAGTTAGCTGCACAAAACTGGTCATAAACGTACAGATGAAATTTTTTTTTTTCAAAATTTCAACATATCTTTGCGAATCACGGGTTTTTAAGTCTTTTTTTTTTTTTGCTGAAATAGAGTTTCTGAAACGAAAACATAGGCCTTCACTCTTAGAGAGTGGTAGGCCAATAAACTGTATGTTTCTGCTACATGAACACAACATTTTTTTCTTTAATCTAACCTGAAATATCTAGCAGCAGAAAATATATGGAAACCTTTATAGATAAAGTCTATGCGCTGATAAATGGGAAACTGAATGAATAATAAGAAGTGACGTTAACGAGAATACAAGCAGCTGCGCCATTATGTCTTTCCCTTTGTACGTGCATATCATTCAGTTACTCTGTTTATATTCTTGACTCCATATCAAGCGAGTTAATTAAAAAATAATAAATATTTAAACGTGTTGCAATCAAATTCCTTTTCTGTTTTCATTCGAGACCGTCAAAGAAATTCGGCTCGGTTTTCATCGTTTTCCCCGTGGGCGATTCGATAGGCTAATAAGGGATCGAGATTTTTCTTAAAATGTTTATTATTATTATTATTATTATTATTATTATTAATTACATCTCTCCATCATAAGCCTGAAACTCCAATTTGGAATAGACTGATCATAAAAAAGGATATTGATGTTAACATCACGCTACTCTGATTGCATCCATGAAACCACGGAAGGAACATGTTGCTCGATGACGTCAGTTTGCGGGCGGACCTGGATTTTTCGTATTCGAGACCAACAAGATCCTCTACGGTCACGTGACCTATTTTATTTAGAAAACTTTGAAGTTCCTTCTTCACAATTTTTTTCTTCTATTGCGTTTTCAGCCTTCTCGTTACTTTTGGCGGGAAAAGACAAGCGGGAGCGCGTGAAGGTTACTACTGTATTTCACAGAGATAATTTTTTTTTTCTATTTCTTAGGAAGCACTCTGATCAATTTTAAAAACAATTTAGAACTGTTTTTTTTAATGGAATCATTTTGATGAATGAGAAAACATTTTTAACGGTTACGGGTCACCGTGCGATTTTTCGCAAAGGAAAAGGATGCAAAATATTTTTTTTCTAAATCCATGAATCACTTTTTGCTTTAGAAATTTCTGTGAAGCTTAGGAATATGTTTGCATTTCTTTCGCATTAAATTCGTTTAAAAATAATCGTAATATAAAGTTAAAGAAAATATTTATGTAATAATAAAAATATTATACAGGTCCAATAATGTAACAGAAATGGGATGCCTCATTTCAATTTTAATTTTCTAATAATATAAAAGTTAAGGAAATGGGAGAATGGCCTAAATGTATAGCTTTTTCTCGTAAAGTGGTGAAGATATTTTTTTGAAATCTTGTTAAATTTTTTCTTATGAAGTTTTACATTCATGAATACATTTGCAAATTATGATTTGGGAGAATTTGCTCATCGAATATCAATGTCATTCGAATATTAAATTTCTAATATTACTCAATTTTTAATACATATCCATAAGTTCTTTCTTTAATATGCATGAAATTTAAACACGTTCAATGCAAGCAATTTGAACTATGTAATTTGTTAGATAATTGTTAGCAAGCTTTGCTCGCTCATTTACTAGCGGGTACGCCTCTGTGGCGTATGGGAGATGTAAAAATGTTTGTTTTTTTTTTTTAAGCACATACATTCGCTTTTACTATCTTAAATTGGGTTTATAAGATAATAGAAGATTTCTATGTTAAATTAAAAATAAAATTAACGATTAAGGTGTAACAGGTTTGACGATAAGCGACTTCGAATTTCGCGCTACGCTAATATACCCACTCTAACGTGGATAGATTGTCTCTACTCCCTCCATGAAAGAGTTTTCAGATTTTGAAGTAATTTTATACTAATAAGGCTGGAAAAACTAAATAAAAGTAAGCTTACCTGTTCTTGAGTGAACTTGGTGAGGAAAAGGGCAAGGACCACACCGGCACCGACGGCGGCGGCTACGAACAAGAAGCCACCGATAATCCATAAGTTGCACCGTCTGCCTCTGAAGCCTGCGAAAGTGAAAGAAGAAAATAATTTTGCTGCGTCTGAAGGAGGATAAGAGAATGAATACGCTTGACGTAAAAAAGGGCTGGGTTCTGTTCTTAACTCTAAGATAATTTTAAAACCAGCCGGCAATGAAGGGCGGTGCCGCCGAAATGGAGCTGTCCACCACATGGAGTTCTGCTCTCTGTCATGAGGAAGGAACGCACAAAATAAACTTGTATGCGTAAATATGCCAGAGTGTGTTTGCGTGTGAGTGTGTTATTGCAAAAAATAATGAAATCAGGGTTCTATCTCACCTCGGCCTTCTTCAATGTTCACATCTTCCATGATGAGGAGTTTTGAGTCACGGATGCGAGTGCAACTGGTTGCTCCTCCTCGTACACCTCAGACGCTCCGACTGCGCATGCCTGAAGGGAGACGAGTAAGTGAGAGAGAGAGAGAGAGAGAGAGGAAAGGGTTGAGTGGATGCTTCAGTGGAGATGGGGACTCTGACCTTTGATCCCTCCCTAAGATATCTATCGCAGAGGAGGTTCGCT
The DNA here is from genome assembly GCA_023313115.1 of Rhysida immarginata. Taxonomy (NCBI): domain Eukaryota; kingdom Metazoa; phylum Arthropoda; class Chilopoda; order Scolopendromorpha; family Scolopendridae; genus Rhysida; species Rhysida immarginata. The sequence continues at coordinate 1,074,138 of JAHWFO010001075.1, forward strand.
TTTATTGCTAACTTTAGCCGAATGACGTTTTGCTTGTCTTCGTTATAGAGAACGCTAAACGGTTTGGGTTCGTTGTAAGCAGGATTGCGCGTTCAAACTGCGACTGTTATTTTTTATTTTGACTAAACTAACCAAAGAAGTAAGGATGTGAAAAACAAATTCAATGTACTACAATTATAATTGACGGCGTTGCTCGGGGTCTTTTTTAATGAGATTTTGCAATAACTGAATGTGAATATACAGTAAAAATGAACACATGAAAAAGCTTAGAATTAATACAGTAAAAATTTATAACGATAAATCGAAAAAAAAAAACATCTTTTACAGATGGAAAATGTTCTCAATGGACGAACTTCTCCAACTATGGCACAGCTAGCATAAATAATTTCTTATCCACGTAATCTTACTTTAGTAGTACACTCGCCCTGCTGTGGTGAATTTCGGCGATACAACTCTCTTCTTGGGTGGCAATGGATGTACTTGATCGTTTGTGTCCGTGTGCTCTGCAATTCCAACAATCTGAGCAGAGTTATTCACTACTTGGAAATCTGTTGTTGCAATTCACACGCTGCTCTTGAGATCTTGAAGCAAAACTTGGGCATTCATCACTTGATGTGGCCTAACGGTCGCCGTTTCTTCTATTGGCGGCCGCCTGGGAACTTCGCTGACCACTGGGCCACTCACGACTTGCTCAGTTTTTCAATAATCTGCTAACTCTCATTATCTTCAGTTATTATTCATTTTTAAAGTTTTTCAGGAAAATGTTAAGTTCTAAGAACTATCAATTCTAAGAAAAGCGCGAACAACAGGAATTCTATGCATTGTTACAAATACAATTTTGTTTTATAATTCGCAGAGATGAGATGGAATCTTCATTACATGCCTTAATGAACGTTATATTATATTGCACAGACACTTTGCCTTGCATTGTTGGTCATTAGATATATATTGTTGGTCCGTGCATATTGTTGGTGAATTGATGATACAAACACGACGGACTTATTGTTGGACGAACTTGGCCTTGTATTATTGGACATGAGATACAGAGGTTGAGTCAAAAGTAGTGGCCAATCATCGCGCAAACATTTAAATGGGCACTAAACATTGCTAATCTTCAAAGTAGAGTCCTTCATGCTCGATGGTCTTCATCCAACGATCAACCAGTTGGCGGATGCCCTCGCGAAACCACTCCTCCGGTTTCTGGGCGAAAAAGTCACGTACGGCGTCTTCAACCTCACTGACATTGGCGAAGCGCCGTCCACGCAAGAAGTCCGCCATGGACCGGAAGAGATGGTAGTCGGAAGGTGCCAGGTCGGGGCTGTATGCTGGATATGGCAGAACCTCGATTTTTTCCAGCAGTTGACGACACACCTTCACCCGTTGTTGTGCTTGCGCGGGCGTCAGTTCGTGGGGCACAACTCGACAGCTCCTGTTGACCTTTCCCATGGCGTGCAGATGTCGAACCACACTCGATTGTGATGTCCCGATGTCCGCCGCTAGTCCACGGGTGGTGCTGCCTGGGTTGGCTTTCACTTGTTGCCGTAGAGCTGCCTCATCCACTTCTTTGGGTCTTCCGCTCTTTGGCGCATCTTCCAGGCTCACTCCAGACGAAAAACGGGAGAACCACCGTCGTGCTGTCCGTTCATTGGTCACACCCTGACCTTCTACCCTGCAAATTTCGGCGGCTGCTGCTCGCGCATTGGTCCCCTTTTTCCAATAGTGACAAAGGAGCCCGTGTATCACCAATTTTTCTGCCATATTTTTACACTGGCTGACGCAGGTGGCACAATGTCTATGGCATTCAAATTCGTACTGACGTTTCTTCCCACTCTTTTCTCTTAATAAATTGCGATATACCCTTGTGGCAAATGGTCTTCACCCAGAATTCGTCAAACTCTAACCCCCCCCTCCCCCTCCCGAGTCGGCCACTACTTTTGACTCAACCTCTGGAAGTTGTTGTTTCGTGTACATTGTTGGTGAGATACCTCCTATTAATATGCCCTGTCATCATTTTGATAATTATCGATAATTATTATTTTTTCGAAATCTCAGGTAGACAGTGACTTTCCTCTTGTTTGAAGATCAGGTGTGCAAAAATTTGGTTGAGATCGGTTCAGTAGTTTTTTTCGGTTATCGCTAGCAAACATAACACCCTCTTCCTCTTTATACCGTGTGTCTCAAAAAGTCGCATGGCATATGAAAAATTTATGAATGTTGGCTTTATGTTCACACGGTTTCGCAGGCTTATCGTTCATGTTCAAAATGTGCACCATGCACTCGAAGGCAATGTCTCACACGATCTAAATTTTCTTCTGTCACGCGTAAAAGTGTAGCTGGTGGGCTTGGGAATCTCAGGGTGCCGGCGATGAAATTCTTCTGCAGCTTCTCGAGATGTTCTGTGGCGATCTCCACAAAGAAGCATCAGCTCTACACGTTGTTCCGGTGTCAGCGTTATTCCTCTACTTCACTATTTCACTTACAAAATCAAAGCAACCAATTAATCCGTTTGGCACGCGACTTTTGAGACACCGTATAATAGTATAGATAATTTTTTTGTGTTAGTCGAATATAGTTTTTAAGGTTCTTATTTAAAGGAAAATTCACGAGTCTTTAAGGAAAAAACGTCTGAAACTATCATTCAAGATATAACCTTCATGTTACGGCAACTCTATAGGTAATAGCAATTAATTTCGGAAGATTCTTCTTGTTACAAGACAATTTAATAGCCTAAACAATTCAACGCCTACTGCCGTGATTCTCAAACAGTTTGGCGTTGGGGGAACACTTGGAATCACACAAATAATTATAATTACGAGCGGGCTCACGTTAAAAAGTATGCTTTACTATATTTAAAAACACAGAAATAAATTGTGTACAAAATTGTATTGAGAACTATTACACACTTGTATAGGAGTTATCTTGTCTTCTTAAATATGCAAAATGTGTGGTTCACGTGTCTTGGCATTTTTTTCAATAAGCACAATAGTATGCACGTACATTAATACATTAAGTAGACATTAAGAGCCTTTGAAGTAATCTCCAAGGCCGTTCGCTGCCAACGATGAGGAAGGCGACGAATATCATCAGCTGCTCCATTGTCTAATCTGGTAATCTACCGTCGCACTGCGTTGGCGATGTCTTCTTGTGTAGGGAAGCGTCTCCCACGCAATGGAGCTTTCAATTTCGGTAATAAATCGAAATCACATGATGACAGAGCGGGCGAGTAAGGGGGATGATCTAGCACTTCCCATCTCAACATTAAGACTATTGTGCTGAACATTATTACGGTAGATGAATTTTTTATTCTTTATTTTTACTCTTCTCCTTTGTCTACAATACTTCCTGAGTAACCCATGTAACAGATATTATTGGTAAAGTACATTCTGTATTTTCATACGTATATTATGAAATATTTCTATAATAACATATTTGCGTGCAAAAAATAGTTGGCATGACTTTGTAAGTGACTTTGATATATCACTGGAGAAGTTTATAAACAGTCATGAACGCAATGAACGTGTTATGCGACTTCGCGTTACGCGATTATTTCATAGAACTGCCGCAGCGTTTCTGTAGTTCTCTCTTTTTACTCTAAATATGGAAAATCTTAATTCACACAGAAATGACGTGAAATGCAATCTCTTGGAGCCCGTCTCTGCACCCAGACGATTCTTAGAGAAACGCTAGCTTACAGGGTCGTCGTGAGGTGTTATTGCAAGGAAAAACGTTTTTTTTTTGACATGATACGGATAAAAAATATATTATTTTTATAAGTCCGTGATTAATTATAGTGTTTAAGAAAGAGATTTGTATTTGATTTGTTGTAAACGTATTGAGAATAATAATACGAGAGGGAATCAAGCTAAAATTAGAAAATACGATGCCAGTAATAAAGAGTTGAATGCTGCGCCACCATTGTGGTAGAGCGTACTCTAGTGAGTGAATTTTGATCCTGACTACGCTTTCGCTGACGTAAGACTCTGGCAGCTCCGAAAATGACGGGTCGGCTGGAAACTTACTCCAAAGAAGAAGTGCGGCCAGTCATACGTTCTTATACACTAAAGCGGACCCAGCAGAAAGCCATTGATAAATATCCGAGATGCACGGGGAAGGTTGTATGCGTAAGATTGAGGTTTACACTGGGTTGGAAAATTCAGGAAAGGCGTCGCTTTCGTACATGATTGCAGACCCCCCAACCTATTTGGTTACAGGGGGCAGGAGGTTAATGGTCAGTACTTATTTTATTTGTCACATAAATTGGCGTGATTACTAGGGGACGCTACTCTGAACTTTTACCGACATTTTTATTAATTTAGCCTGAAGAGGAAAGCCAGCTGCGACACTGGAAAACATTGAAGCCATTTCTCGGACAATTTGTTTCGGCAAATGACGAGGTGAAGAAAGCGGTACATTCGCGGTTGCGAGAACAAGACAAAATCGAATTGAGAAGGGTAGCGACTGTACGGGAAAAATATAGTTATTTTATTTAATATCTTGTTGGACCTCAACGTGCTGAAATTACGTGAGCCACCTTTCTAGGCATACATTCCACAAGGTACCGATAAAAAGCTTCCGATATTTAGGTTCATTCTTGATGCAAGAACATAGCAATGTCAGCAGTGGATTTCGGACATCGCTCTCTGTCATTCATTGACAGTCCCAACTCAGTGCGAATGTTAAATGTTCGAATGGGCTCTGTGCGTCCCACGGAAGGGACTGACATTCATGTCTGTATGCCACTGGCTGACGGAAACCGAAACATAACATGGTGCATTATCGTCCTGAAAATAAGAACCCTCATTTACAAAAAAATATCATAACGTAGAAAGCACCCGATTCTCCAAAATACCCTTGCTTCAGAGTTCAAATTGCCTTCAACCGCATGGAAGGGTCCCTAGCCATGCCATGAAAAAGAATCCCACACCATGAGTCCACCACCACCAAACTTCGCATTCGCATCTCTGGCATTCGCCATACCTAAACATGCCCATACGATTGGGACAAGTGTAGCGTGACTCGTCGCTCCACAAAATGTTTTTTCACTCTTCGACAATCCAATGTCCACGTTTCAACACCAAGCTTGTTGTTTGGCTTGTGTGCGGCGGCACATCCACTGCCGAGTGTAATGCAGCACCTTCCGCGAAGTATTGTAATGCACACTGACTCCTATAGCTTACTGAACTCCTTGATCTGGAATGGTTTTCTTGTGGCTTTTATGAACCTCGCGTTTCGACGCCCGTCGGTCGCGTTCAGTGAATTTTGGGCATTGTCTGACATGAGGCGTACGTGTTCGGTTGCCTGTAATGTTCGTAATCACGATATGATCAATAGTTGAATGTGGCTGTGATAATTTTCTAAAATTCACGAATAGACATAGTCGCTACGTTCCTTTCGTGTGGCCATTCTCCACCTACGAAGACTTTACAGAGGCAAGTTGCTACACCAATACTAAAAAAATCACACCAGCTCTTGATGTACACACACCGGCCAATGAATTAGAAACCTTCGTTCAATATTGTATTGTCCCTCCTCTGGCTGTAATTACAGACATACGCGGTTTGGCATGGACTCTACAAGGTGTTGCATTGCAGGTAAGGTAATCGCAGAGCATGCATTCGTCAGAGAGACCTTCAGGTCCTGCAGGTCCATACCATGACACCTCCTCCTGCAGCTTGAACTATGTTCACAACACATGAGGGGTCCATCGTTTCATGGGGCTGCTACCAAATTCTCTGCCGGCCATCGGTGCAAAACAATGTGTAACGTGACTCGTCCGACCACATCACCTTTTTCCAGTCGCCTACTGTCCAGTCACACCGTTCTTTACACCACTGCAGGCGAATTTTCCGGCTTATTGCTGACACCAGGGGCTTCCTCACTGGCATGCGACTTCCCATCCCTATTCGCTTCAACTCTCGGCGCATTGTTCTGGAGGAGGTGGGTTGCGATGATCCTTCATTGAAGTCTGCCGTCAGTTGCTCCACAGTATACCTTCGGTTTTGCCGCACAATCCGTATCAGACGACGTCGGTCCCTGTCTGTGTTGATTGTTTTTGATCAACAATTCTGCAGTTTCGACAACTCTTGTGGATTCCGTTTCTACGCATTGAACACCTTGGAGACCTGACCTTTTGAGATACCGGTCAGTTGTACAGTCCTGGAAATCGTAGCTCCAGCTAGACGGGCTCCCACAATAACTCTTTTTTGGAACTCATTTTGCTCAACTTGAGCAGCTGCAGCTTGTTCCTACCCTGTACCTGCAGCTTGGAATGAGTATGTACCTCACATGATCGCATTCATTTGCATGTCACAATCGTTTCTGATCTGTGAACCCGCTTTACATATCAGTACAGTAATTCATCACGGGTTTCTAATTCATTGGCCAGTGCGTCTATGAGCATAGTTCCAAAGCGCAAGTCAGATTTCATGTATGTTAGGTGTTCCATTATCGTACGGTAGTGTATATAAGTTTTTTTTTCGTATTATGCAGAAAATGTTTTTTAATTTTCTTAAGTTTTATTCTATTAATTTTTTATGTGAAAGGGTGCCTTTCAGACTATAACGTGAGAATTTTTTCGTCGAATGTTAAACGCGTCATTCCCGCCCATTATCACGAATTTTTTAACTTATATCTACGGGTTTTTTCGCTGTTCAATGAAATTTAATAATATTACATAAAAACAAATTGAAGTATATATACTCATTGCTGTATATACTCATGTATAAGATGAGAAATTTATTCCCCAAAATGGGCTCAAAAATCGAATTCGTCTTATCCAAGAGTCAATGAAAATTTAAAGAACAAAATGGCTGCTATAGAGATAACGTCTAGAGCCAATGACGTTTTACGAGAGACATTATGTCGATTATTATTAGAGCGGATCCGTATTGACTATCCAGATGCCATATTACTGACAATGTGAAAAAGGAAGCAAAAAGTAAACTCTATAAATATTTGAATCAATCATGCACTTTTCGTCACCATTCCAAAATATAACTCTCAGGACCATTGCTCAACTCGATAGAAGAGTTGCAAACAACAGCACCATACATGATGACCTCGGTATAGCCCACATTGGCAGTTAAGTCCAGATGCTCCTCAAGAAGTTGCTTCTCACAATCGAGAGTCATGATAATTACGTCAATCTACAATCCTAGTCATCGTCCTACTAGATAAGGACACTATCGTCAGGATGACTTAAGAGGGTCATCAGGTTTCTCCTCTAACTCAGTGTAATTCCCCTGGTTACTCTTTGACAGAGTGTGTTATGGAAGCTTGGCTCCCGGACTGCTTGTCCTTTTTATTTCACTGTTCGATTTTCGATTGTCGTCAACATGCATTTTTCTAAAGAGTGGGATTGTTATTATGATCATTTTGCCTTAAGAGGTTAAACAGAACATTAGCAGCGATATCTAGTTGCTTAATCTCATTAATGCAGTCTTAGATGTTTGCCTCAATAAGCCATTTAAAGATAGAGTGAGGAAGAAGTGGCAAGAATGGGTGTGTTCTGGGTAACAGAAATTCACAAAGAGAGGCAATATGATGACAATGTAGGAATCTGTGAATTGGATGACACTTTTTTTTTTCAATATAGAAGTTTACGGTAATTTTGTCAATAAACTTTTTTAATTTCGATATCACTATGGAAATGACTTTAGTCTTCGGCTTATACATGGGACAACCCATTCTTTGCCCTTTTGGCTTCAAAAAAGGGACCATCTTATACATGCAGTCGTCTTATACGAGGTGCTATCCAAAATTTCCCGAAAGTGTTTTATTCTGACCCAACCGTAAGAGGTACGAAGTTTTGCCGATAGATGGTGTTTGGGATACGTAATTGTGCCAAGTGGTATCATCATATATCCACGCAATTTGAGTTTGAGCTGTTTTCGACACTCTTTGTGTTGGTCGTGTTGCGATTCTTGCTATTAAAGCTGAAGAAAACCGCGGCTGAAACCCACAGACTGTTGAAGGAGGCTTTTGATAAACAAGCTTTAGGCCAACCTCAAACATTTGGGTGGTTTAAGCGTTTCAAAGAAGATTGGGAGTCTGGGGAAGACGACAAGCATTATGGTCGACCGTCAACAAGTACAACTCTGGAAATGACCACGAAAGTCCGTGACGTGATCCGAAAGGACGAAGTCAGACCATCCACGATGTTTGTGATCGCCTTGGACTGTCATACGGGACGTTTTGAGACGTTTGAGGGAAAACGTGAGGCGCAAAAGGCCAAAGATGTGGAAAAAGAAAGACTGGCTGCTTCATAACGACAATGCTCCGGCGCACACATCGCTCGCTGTGAGGGACTTCCTCAACAAAAGCAATATGACCGCTGTCCCCTGGCACCCTGCGATTTCTACTGCTTCCGAAAATTGAAATTGCGGTTAAAAGGGCGGCAATTTGACTCCATTGAAGAGATCCAAGCGGAATCGCAGCAGGTGTTAAACATGCTTCAACCTGGGAACTTCCAGGAGTGCTTCCAAAAGTGCCCTAGGATGCCCAAGGAGATTACTTTGAAGGTGACGGTGGAAATTAAAAGATTGGGTAAGTTCCGTTTTTTATAGAGGCACATTTCGGGAAATTTTGGGTAGCACCTCGTATATGAGTATATACGGTAATTGTTCATAAGCTAAACTAGTTAAACTAATCCCACAAAACATGGCAATTAAAAATAGGTTATTTGTTAATTTTATTTTATATCTTTTTTATTAATTTCAGTATTTTTAATAAATCATTTTTAACTGTCATTTTTATGTGGGATCCGTTTTATTGTGATTTTCTTAATTTTTTTTAAAGGTTCTAGCGGAATAAGCATGTTAAATTGCTCTCAAGCCAAATGATTTGAAAGCTTTTGCACAATGATTCTGACACAAAAAAAAAGTATACAGGGTGATTTAGTCAATTTATGACCATTTCACTCGAATGACGTGCATTAGGGATAAACAATTGAAAGAATGAGCGCCATATCGAATTTCTAAATAGTTGGAGTTTGTATTGTTGCAACGGCGCTGCATGAAAATCGTATTGTTGAAAAATGGCGCCCGCTTTATCAACAGAGCAGAAATGCAAGGTTGTCGAATGGTATTTCGAGACAAAATCATCTGTAACCGTGCAAAGAAAGTTCCGGAAGGAGTATAACTGTCGAGACGCACCAGGCAGGCAAGCAATTATGGATTTTGTCAAGTAATTTCGTGCCACTGGATGTGTTAAAGGCAAAAAAAAAAAGGCGGGAGCGAAGCTCGTGTTCGAACGGCCGAAGTTGTCGAAAATGTTCGACAGCCCTTTATCTGTTCGCCGCCTATCCATTGAGGAAGGGCTGTCGTATACCACGACGTGGCGAATTTTGAGAAAGGATTTACACCTGTTCCCGTATAAGATCCATGTTTATCAGGAGTTAACAGACACTGGAAGACAGAAGCGACAACAATTTGCGATGGAGTTTGGAGCAGAAATGGAAGCCAATCAGGACATTGTGGACAACCTGTGGGTGTCAGATGAGGCCTTCTTCCAAGGTGACCAGACGTAGTAATTTCATTACTACCGTAGTAATAAATGGCCTAAAATCCCAGCCGTAGTAATGGCCGTAGTAATTTGGAAAAAGTAGTAATATGTAGTAATATTTGAATCTCCGTAGTAATAGGTGTAGTAATATCATATTCTAAGGAAGTTTTAATAATATCCTAAAACATGGGCACTAATTGGTCTGACCAATTTGGTCATCAGTCCAACCGTAGCCACCGATAAGATAAGACCGTGACCATTCTTATCGGTGGCTGCGGTCCAACATGCAACACCACCTAGAGGGGATGGTGTTGATTGATCAGTTAAGTGATGATTCATGCTTGCGTTCCGTTGCGTGAGTGGATGAAATGGATGTTGTAGTTTCACGCAGTTGGCAGTGGCAGTAGTTGGTTTCACGTTCAGTTTCACCATAGCCTATCTTATCATGTAAGCTATGGTTTCATATCGCTTTCGCCTGACGCCAGACAGCAGCCCAGTAGCTTGCCGCATCGTTCCTTCTGCACTCCGCATCCGCTCCCTCCGCCTGCCGCACGCAACCGCCGCATTCGCATCCAGTCGCTTCGCACTGCATTCGCCGCTAGGCCACAGCTTTTGTGCTGATAGGTGGTGTTGAAGTATGCCGCCCTCCCTTGCACTCCCTCTCACTGTCGACTCTTTTAAAGTTAACTTCTTGCCTTGTGTTGTATAGCACTTCAAAAACCACTGAACTATATTTAGTAAAAAGCCCCCTTACTGTAGTAATAAGGTAGTATTTTGGGACACTAACGTAGTAATATGTAGTAATGGGAGGCCTTGTGCCGTAGTAATTTCGAGTTTAAAAACCTGGTCACACTGCCTTCTTCCATCTGTCAGGTGACGTTAATAAACACGACGTTCGTTTTTGAGGTTCCCAGCACCCTCATGAGATCCATAAGTCACCTCTTCATCCACGAAAGGTTATGACTTGGTGCGCGATTTCCAAAAGAGGCATCATTGGTCCGTTCTTTTTTGAGGGCACCGTAACGTCACAGGCTTACCTTAACATGTTGGAAACTTTCTTCATCCCCGAGCTGCGAAGGAGGCGTATACCGCTTCGACATCAATGGTTTCAACAGGATGGGACTAGGCCTCACACCACTAATGAAGTGCTAGACTTTCTCAATCAGAAATAAGGGGGGGGGGATTCTAGAAATTTTGGCGTCGACTACAAAGGTCATTTTGCGCCTTTTACACAAATTATAACAGTACGCAACACAAACATCCATGCCCACGGCGGGATTCGAACCCACGGCCAGGCGGACTCGAGAACTAGAAAGCCTACGCCCTAGCGGCCAATCAGAAATAAGGAAATCGTGTCATTTCAAACAGGTTTCCAGATCGATTCGGGGGTAGCTTTCTTTGGCCCCCTACGAGTCCTGACCTAAACCCATGTGATTTTTATCTCTGGGGGTTCCTTAAAGACAGCGTGTTCACTACAGCACCAAGAACCCTAGACCAGCTGCGACAAAGACCATGAACAACTTCACCATTCGGCTGCGAGCAGTTCAGAACGTTCGTGGTGGCCACATTGAGCATATCATCAGGACTTTTCCACGGGAATAAAAACTCCGAACTGCCTAAAATATCATACTGAAATGCTAAGTTTGTAAACATTGATGGGTCAATAAATTATAGTACTGAAATGGTCAGAAATTGACTGAATCACCCTGTATTTGAGATATTTCATAAACCCAAAAAATGAAAAAACGTATTTGTCACATTTTATATTTTTGATGCGTTTGTACGCTTTCAATCGTATTATCAAATACTCGAATATAAAAAGTATTGTCTGGAAGGCCATTGTTTTTATTTCATTTGAAAATTTTTTTTTGACAAAATTAATCTTAAGAAATTGTTTAAAGTAGTTTCTAAAATAGTTGTAATCCTGAAAGAATTCCTTATTTAATGCCGTGTATATGAGAATTTTACATAATTTTGCGAGTAGTGCGACATATTGAAAAAGACTAAAAATCAATTTTTTACCTTTTAAACTACTGTATATTAAAAAAGGGATTAATTACTATTTACAATGAAGGGGAGACGCCGAAACGTGAAATCTTATATATTATTATTATTATTATTATTATTATTATTATTATTATTAGGCAGCACAGAAAAATGTATATTTCTAGAAACAGTATAACTGAAGAATATTCTTGGTCGAACTCTCTCTTTATTTGCTTTCAATGCTTTTATGACAGTTATCAACTATGCACCGTGAATTACTACAATCAGAGATTGAAAGTGAGCGAGATAAAGCGAGATATCGAACAATAATTGAAGAGTAATTTTTTATCAAACGTTTTAAGTGCCAAAATAATAATAATTGATTTTACCTGTAGTTTTGATGTTAGTAATATTTTAACTCTCTTCGTAAAAAAAAAGCATGCAAAAGAGTCTCGAACTCAACAACATTCGATTCCGCAAGCAAGCGATTTAACCACTTTGTACGCTACTGCTTCGGTTGAAATGACTATACAGGATGTTGTTAAATTCCATGACCAAAATGATAAGGGTGATAGAATATGCGATTCTAAGCAAAAAAAGTTCCTATGAACATGAATCCGAATTTGAACGCAAACTGAGATATGAACAGAAATAAAAATGCCGCCACTAAGATCAACAACTTAATAACTCACTTTCTACAATATCTAGGATGATGAAACTTGGAGAATAATGGGGTACATAAAATTGTGTATACCGTTAAAATTTGATCGAATTCTAATGAGTAGTTTCCGAGTTACGTAGTCAACATCGTAATACGTGGTAGTTAGTACACTTGCATGTGAGCACGTATTACGATGTTGAGTGCGTAACTCGGAAACTACTAGTTGGAATTCGTTCAAATTTTAACGGTATACAGTTTTATGTACCCTATTATTTCTTCAAACTTTAAAAAATTTCTTAAGATTATTTTTGTCAAAAACATTTTTATTTCAAGTTTAAATCCCACGCCGAAATGTCCGACAAAAAACTCAAATGAAGAAAAAAACAATCTTAGTTTTTATATTACGATTGAAAGCTTATAAACGCATCAAAAAATTAAAATGTGAAAAACAGTTCTTTTTTCATGTTTTTAGAACGTGGGAAGGAAGAAGGGGGCTATAAAATATCTCACAAATATTTTTTTTGTGCTAGAATCATTAGGCGAAAGCTATCAAGTCATTTGGCTTGGGGCCAATTTTTAACATGCTTATCCTTTTGAGCCTTTAAGTTCAAGTTTTCATGTTGAGATGTCTCGCTTATTATTTTTACCTATACAAATAGTGGGCATTGTTTCAGCAAAAAAAACAAAAAAAAACGTTTATTACAACATGGATCCGGAAATGCATGGTTTTCGAATAATAGCCTTCAAAACAATGAGATTCACAGGAACTTTTCTTTCATTGACGTGTGTACTGCCTGACAGGTATTCAAATCAGGAGCTATATAGCAGATGTGTATTTACGCATGTACGGTAAGGTGGACGGAAATGCTGTGCTGGCTCGTCGTTTATAGCAGAAATATTCACATCGGAAGACAGTTAAACGTCTACATTGCCGGCCCTCTGAACATCTGGAGTTGTAGAGCTTGATCGTCCTCTTTCGATTTTTGCGTTTACCATTTAGCAATCTTTTATTCGTATTGGGAAAACTGCTCAAGTATCCCTCAAGAAAGAGTATAAATTAAAAATAATTTAAAGTTATAATTAAGAAATGCAATAAAGACTGTGGGTACTCTATGGAAATGGTATCCCAGTTCTTCTGTCGATTTCATTTGAAATTTAAAGTGTTTCAATCTTCTAAATTAGCACTCTTTTTCTGCTTCTCAAAATTGTATAACTGAATTGCTCAAAAAATTTGGTCACGTATAAGGAGCGCTAGTCGTTTGCTAAAGAAGTTCGTTGTTCGCACGTGCATAGCGAAAAGTCCATTCAAACTTCAGATAAATCCAATCTCCTCATTGATTGCCAAACTCTTTCAAACTCATCAAATCATCGGAGATTTTATCCGATTTCTCAAATCTTCTATATTTTCCACTGGGTTAGTGTAAATTAACGGGTAAACTGATAGTAAATGATATTATCCGAAAAAATGGAAGGAAAAATTCCCGACCTGGATTCGAACAAGGAACAACGAGTATCATGCTCGTTGCCTCTACCAATTGGGCCATCGTGAACACGGTACAGCAAGGCTATCACCATCAGATAGTCAAGATGGAGGCCCAATGATAGGACGGGAATTCCACCTATCCAAACCATCAGAAAACTTGATGAGCACACATAAGAAATTATAAATGGAAACTCGACAATCGAACAGTGCAGGAAAAACGAAACGAGCGGTCCGAAAGCAAAGCTTTCACTGCCATACTCGTCCAGAAAGTAACCAGGGAAAGTACACTGAACTAGGCAAGATGCTAGATGAAACCTAGTTAAGTCATCCAGAGGATAAGATGGAGTCCTTTTCTATCAGGACGATAGAGTGATTGTTGATTGATGAGGGACAAGGGACACGAGGAGCTAAGAGATCCAGTATTCGGGAAAGATGGCCTTTGGATATTGTCAAAATTGATGTCCAGGATGTGACGAGGCCTGCGATGCTTGAGGAAACTTCTAAAGGTGAGCGGATGCTCAAGAATACCTTTAACTAGAGGATTGGGATGGTCCATCTTTGGAAGCAGCTTTTTCAGCAACTCCTGGACGTGATTTCCAATGGGAGGTATATCAAAATCGTCGGCAACAGAAATATTTGTTGCAACTCTCCTGTCAAGTTGCGCAATGGTCCTCAAGGTAACGTTTTGGAAGGTTTGGAGGTCCTTCCATCTGGACTTACATTTTGTTGCCCAGGCAGGCATACCATAAAGCAAGATGGTTCGGATTACCGTTCTGCATAGCAATAGTTTGCAGTCCAATCCAAGCGCGCTATTTCGCCCCAGAAGAGCTACCAAACTGAATTTTGGTTTCTTTGCCTTAGCTTGGCATCTGTTACCACTCCGAGGTATTTGTAATTTCTCACCCATTCGAGCTCTTTACCAGAATGGAAGAGAGGACTCGTGGGTTTTCGAAGTTTCTTCGTAATGAACATCGCCTTGCATTTGTCAACATTTAGATTGAGTCTCCACTTAGCAAACCATATCTCGCGCAGGTGAAAGACTTTTTATTACCGAGATATGACGTGAGCGAGATTGCGATCAGTAGTCATGATGGACGCGTCATCAGCAAACAGATATAGCTTGCAATTAGTAAAAGTCGATAAGTCATGGATGAAAAGGTTGAACAGTTCAGGGCCCAGATCAGAGCCCTGGGGAAAACCAGCATTGATGTCACAAGGGTCGGACATGGAGCAGCCAACATTGACACGAAATATCCTGTTCGACAGAAAGCAACTAATCAAAGCAATAAGACCGTCCGGAAAACCATAAGTAATCATTTTATATATGAGGCCTTTGTGCCAAACCTGATCGAAAGCTTTCCAGGCATCCGAGAAGACCAGACTATGGTATTTAGCACAGTTTAGAGGAGTATTTAGATCTGCAACAAGCCTCCAGATCCTAAGCTGGCAGGAGTGACCTGGGCGAAAGCCGAATTGCTCCTCCCGAACAAGATTGTTGGTCGCACAGAAGTCGTTAATCCTCTTCAGAATGATGCGTTCAAAGACTTTTGATAACATAGGTAGTAAGCTTTTGGCCTGTAGCTGATAGCGATGGCAGGGTTTACACCAGGCTTGAGTATGGTAACGATGACGGACTTCTTCCACTTATCGAGAAAGTAACCAAGTTTCCAGCAGTCGTTCATGGTAATGGTCGATACAACATTAGGAGGCAAGTTTTTGAGAGCACTATTGGCGATGGAGTCAATACCAGCTGCTGTTTTGATCTTAAGTCGTTTGATGACTTCAGAGATTTCTTGAGTACTAATGACTTACCCAGGGGTGGGAACACGATGACTGCGCCCGTAGGCGCTGCAGCCATTATTAACTTGCTCCGTGTTTGAGAGACTGTCCAGGGTGGTCTCACTAGGCGTTGTAAATTGACTTTTCAGGGAATCAGCGATCAACTGAGTCTTATCCCTGTCTCTGGTAACAACGTTGCCATTGCCTGCAAGCAGTGGCGGCAATTGGATTGGTCTGTTACCCTTTTAGGCCCTCACAATTCCCCGGAGCGAGTTATCCTGGACAGACAACAAGGACTTCAGTTTTTTGCTTCACCTCTGATTTCGTAGAGCTTTAACCTGGTTCTAGGACAACTGCCACCTAGGACAATCGCCACCTAGGATAACTGCCACCTAGGACAATTGCCTCCTATGACAATTGCCACCCAACATTAGGGATTTTGCATGGATGTTTTTTTTTTTAAAAAAAGTAACAATTGTTTTTTATAGAGTTGGACATGCTAAACATGAAAAACGCGGCCAAAAACGCTACTAACTTCTAAATATTTATTAAATTTGATTTTAAAAACGCGGAATCCACTCCCTATTTGTAAACGACTTATTAATCCAAATTTGAGATTGGTTTTCCTCGACTTGAGAATCACATTCAATCGGATTCACATTTCACATCGTCGAGCTTTTTTTTTAGTTAACAGAAAAATTACTATGATGGATCCAGGATATAAAAAGGGTAATCTGAAATTTGCCGACTATCGACGTATTAATAGTTGCGGACTTTTAGCGACTTAATTAAGACTTAGTTTCGGCGAAGTTCGATGACTAAAGCTATTTCCTTGGCTTACATTCGCCTTGTTCACTAAAAGTTTACAAATATATTTTAATATGCCTGTAAACTTAAAAATCCTGGCAGAAAATATTTTTATTTAGAAGGAAAAATTAAAAATTTTCTTATTTAGTGGTCATGCGATTGACCATGTTGTTTTGTATTTATGCGTTATTACCGACTTCATAAAAGGAGGTTCTCTGTTTGGCCCATGAAGTCGGTTCATTTTTTTAAAAAAAGTTTTTTTTATATCTACATTGCATTAAATGAAAAAACCTTACACTTGAAATATGTGATAATTGCCACACGAATATTGTAAGCATAATACTTAAAAACGTATTGCGAATAATTTTTTTAGATATATTTAGAGAAAGAAATAAGAAAAAAAAAAGGTAATTTAAAACTGATGAAGTTTATTTATTATTTTTATTAAGATTTAAAAATAAAATTTAATTTAAAGCGGATACTGA
>JAHWFO010001075.1:1105942-1124026 GCA_023313115.1 Rhysida immarginata
TGATCTTACGGAGGAACACAAAGCTCTGAGTAAAAACATTTCCCGCAACTGATCTTACGGAGGAACACAAAGCTCTGAGTTAAAACATTTCTTCTGAGTTGCTACAACGTTTAGAAGCTGAGGGGAAAATCTTCTTATCCCGGATTGTGACAGCTGATGAAACCTGGATGCACCATTTTGAGCCTGAAACAAAACGACAATCGATGAAATGGCATCATCCGCACTTTCACTGAAGAAAAAATTCATGCTGGTAAGGTCATGATCACTGTGTTTTGGGACTGTGATGATCTCATACTCATTAATGTGATGCCGAGGGGCAGCATCATTAATTCTGAGGCATATGTGAACACATTAACCAAACTCAAGAAAGAGCTTCAGCGATTTGGACGCCATAACAACCCAGCTGATTGTTTGCTTCAACAGGATAACGCTCGCCCTCACGCCTGTTTGAGGACGTCAGAATACATCACGAAACAGGGTTGGACAGTGTTACCCCGTCCACCCTACACCCCTGACTTAGCGCCCTCACACTCACATGTTTGGGCCATTGAAGAATGCCATTCGTGAATGCCATTTTGAGGATGATGAAGAGGTGATTCGCACAGTGAAGACATGGCTGCGTGAACAGAATAAGGACTGGTACCGACAGGGCATACACGCCCTTGAGTCTCACTGGAGGAAGGCCATAGAACGGGACGGAGATTATGTGGAAAAATATGGAGTGTAGAAGAAACATCATTCTTTCGTGTGTATACGTTTCATTGTGTTCAATAAATCATTGTTGAAGAAAAAAATTGTGGGCTACCCTCGTAAATTACATGTTTCTGGTTTTGGGAAATCGTGTACAAAATAATTAAATAAAACGGGCCCGAAGACAGAACCTTGTGGACACCGGCTTTTATCTTGCGGGGCATGGAGAAGTTTTCGCCAACTTTAGCTTGATAAAACCTGACGCTAAGAAATGATTTCACCATCAAAATCAAATCAGGAGGAAACCTATCTCTAATCATCTTGCAGATTAGCCCCTCGTCACACACCTGATCAAAGCTTTACTGCATCAAGAAAAACCATGCTACATTACCTGGAAAGGTTTAGTGGGGTGCTCAGATCTTCAACGAGCCTCCACATCTGCATCTGACACGAATGGGCTGCATGAAAGCCGAACTGCTCTTTCAGAACTAGATCATTGGTGCGACAGTGGTCCTTGAACCTGGTGAGGATAGTTTTCTCAAAACTTTGGACATCGACGGGAGTAGATTGATAGGTCGGTAGCTAACGGGAACTGAAGTATTTTGCCCCTGCTTGGGGATAGTTAACACAATAGATTGCTTCCAAGGGATCGGAAATAGGAAAACTTCCAGCAATCGCTTATGATATTCGAGATGTCGTTAATAATGTTGTTCGGCAGATTCCTTAGGGCGTTATTATTTACTTTGTCTCTTCCTCTTTTTCAGATTTCTGATGATGGTAACTATCTCGTCGGCCTTGATGTTAATCTTCGTTGTATGTTGCGGGACTTCATCAAAGTTGATAAGACTATCTTCCACACTCTAGGACATTAGTTGACTCTCGGGATTATTATTATCAGGGTTAACAAACTGCATTTTCAGGGAATTTGCAAGTATTTGGGCTTTATCCTGATCCGTTTGTACGTAATTACCTTGAGGGGTACGAAGTGGAGGAAGCGTATCATTCTTCTTCTTCTGTAGTGCTCTAACCATGACGAGCCGACAAGCTTTTGAGCTTGTCATGACATCTAGTTCGCGTAGCTCTTTCACTTCTTCCTGGACTCTTCGTACTAACTTGTTGTGTTTGGTTTTTAACCAAGGTATACGATAGCCTACGGGTCTTGTTTCTTTCTGCATTCAAGCATCGGATTCCTGGAATAAGCATAATTCGATAAGGAGGTTTATTCTCCAATGGATAGGCACTAGCTTCAGTGCCACTATTTATTCGCCTGGTGATGTCTTCAACAAGTTGAACGATGTCATCCGTACTGTTTGATTCGTCGAGATGGCAGTCTCATAGTCCTTGAGGATTTCTTTGAAGGGCTTCCAGTCTTGATGCTTGACTTATTCTCTGATTAAAGAGACCTGGGAAATCACTAATCCACATAACGAATTATGTGGATTAGTGGTTTCCCAGGTCTCTTTAATTTGATGTCCATCCACAGTATCTGGCCCCTCGGTATTTTGTTTATTCTCTGAAATTGATATTCGCATTTTCAAAGTTTAACGCCACAGGCTTGTGGTCAGAAGAAATGCCATCAATCGTGAAGATGTTGTATGACTTGAAGAAACCTTTCATTTTGACATTGAATAATGAACCCAAAGGGTTCGAAATACGTATATGTCGATTAAATAATTTTGTGGACAAGAGTTGTTTTTCGATTTATTATGTCACTTTCCACAGTAGTTCAACGTTTTTCATTTTTCACAGTAGTAAGTGTTCTCCAATGATCCTGCAGCAATGATGTCATCCTTACCTGGTACAGAATCATGCTATTTGTCACCAAATGTGGCGACAGGCGCATTGACCAAGGCCCCCGACCGTTCCTCTCGC
This sequence comes from Rhysida immarginata, assembly GCA_023313115.1. NCBI lineage: Eukaryota > Metazoa > Arthropoda > Chilopoda > Scolopendromorpha > Scolopendridae > Rhysida > Rhysida immarginata. The sequence goes on from JAHWFO010001075.1 coordinate 1,108,505, forward strand.
TCGGGGAGCAAGCTTGGAAAATCTGTGTCTGGAAAAAGCGTCGTATGAGAAAGAAACGGAAGAGGCGCAGAAAACGGCGCGAGCGCGTAGGTTTTGAGCGGGAAGATTCAAATCGAGGAGACGAGACTTGGAACCAAGGTAAAAGGTCGCGGAAATTTCCACTCTCGAGGAAGCTAACTTCCAACCTCAACCGAGTCATCTGGAATCGCGGCTGGAAAAAGCCATCGAGCTCGGCGAGTGCCTCAAGGAACGAGCCCGAGGAAAGCGCACGGGTTAAGCAACAAGCACCGCGAGCGACTCGAATTAATTAATATTGGACTGTTTTTGTCTCTTTTACTTCGCCTATGACCACAGCACCCACGAGGAGTGTGACCAGTGACGAGGACAACGAAATTCCCGACGCCAGCAAGTTCCAGCCGGACGAACAAGGAGTTGACCCGTTGCCTGGCTCGCCGACGTTCCTCACCAGCATCGTAGCAGCGCCGAGAGAGGTGTGCCCGTTGCGTACGTTGGTCGTCGTCGCCGGTATCCATTCCTCTTCATTCCTGGACCTCAATCCTTCGATCCGTCTTGGATCCCCTGAGGGGTATGTGCATGGATCACCCCCTAAACACACGAAGCTTTCTGGCAGCACGGATTGGGCGACCTGGTTCCCTACGTGAGGTGGGTTATGGTTATTTTTGCATTTTGACCTCGCCTAAGTCTCTTAGTCTCGCTCATAAACGTTAGCTTTATTCTTCCCGCTCGAGCGCTTTGTTTAGCAAAACTTTGTTCATATAATTAGCTACTCGGTCGAGCAATAGTTAAAGTATTGCTTATGTTTGGTGGGCTGAGGGTCGCTGTTAGTTGCTCTAGTGTAATTATAGGGGTTAAGGCAAGGGGCATAGTTGCTCGTAACTTATTCAGTTTATTTATTTTTTCTGTTACAGTTATCAACGGCTTCAAGCCGGACTTTAAACGCATTTGCGTCGCCGTTTTCGTACGGTACAGCGGAGAATACGCAGCGAGCTGAGGTACCTTCATTTGAACTTTAATAATGTAGCTTAAAGAGCTCCAGTTTAATAGAAATTTGTGTTAATTAAACCATTTCTAAAAGTCTGTAATTCTATAAGTTTGAAACGAGTCTTTGCGACCGCTCCATTAAGCCTGCTAATTAACCGCAGTTATTTATTTGCGAGCTTCGATTCGGTAGCTCAACTATTTTGTAGATCTGAGTCTTTCCCTCAGATCGGGAAGCAAGATCGTCGCCCATTTATATCTAGTTATATTGTACCAATTAACTAATCCATTTTATTAAATAAAATATTTAAGCCAAAAGCTATACTCTGTTGTCCGTATCTTTGCAATTAAGATTTCCACTGCGCACATGTTCCGAAATACGTGACACTATTCTAGTTCTGCCTTCTAGAGTTCCAGCTTGGACGTTTGGCATTAGGATCACAAGCCAGGATAACTGGAATGTTAGCATCAAAGAGTTCGTCGAGTTCGCTAACGTCGAGAGTATGTTTAAGTGAATTGTAGATCGCCACGAACTTCATTTCACCAAAGGAGACGTCATTGATGATGATGGGCGCCGATTCCATACTTGCGTAAGACTTAGATTTCAATTCTTGGTGTTTAATTCTCTTCTTGATGATGATCCCAGCGCCACCAGATGCACATCTTGCAGTGTTTGGAGTAATATGATCGTTACGATACACAGAAATACCATGTAGCTGAAATCTCGGCTTAGCTTGAGGTTTGTTTCACAGAGGAAAGCAACGTCGATTTCCTGCTTCAGCAGAAAGTTGTGAAACTCTATACGCTCTCGGGGAATCCCCCTAGCGTTCCATACCATGCACCGAAGTTCACCTTTGTTGATCCCAGTACAGTATAATATCGTGCAGCCATGATGAAATTAGTTGGTCGTAAGGAGCCCACTCATCTGTGGGTAACGTTTGCCTAGATTGGTAAACAGACGAAATGTATGTCCAGTTTGTTTGTACATACCTTGTGTGTCGTTAATGTGAGACCTTTTTACTCTGGCTTAGACACTGCAGCCGCAAAGGATTTGTACGCGGTCACTTTGGAACTATGCATCCTTTTAACCTGGGGGATATTTAGGACATTTCATATAGCTTGAAGTGTGCTGTCCTCTATATTTGATGCACTTTTTTTTGGGGGGGGGTCTTGTCCTTTAATCTTGGGGCAGTCTCTTGACTGGTGCCCCTCTGCGCATTTGTTGCAACGAGAATCTTCCGTGCAGCCCATAGATACGGTGTCCGAAGCGCAGGCAGTTGTAGCGCTGTAATGGCTTCTTGTTCCCTAGGAAAACTTCTATTAGAATTTCCAGTGGACCGATACGAATGACACTCTTCAACGGCTGTTATGTACGGGTTTTGGAAAGCAGAACCAAAACCATTGACATATCTATGGATCCTTTGGCTTTCCTAAGTCTGATTACCTTTTCCGGAAAATAGTTAGCTCTTCTCAGGTCTTCTTGAAGGTCTTCCAGATCATACATTGCGAATCACGAACTTTAATACATTCTGGGTCTTCAGTTGATGGTGCTGAATTTTCATAATATTGTCAGTTTTGATACCAGCGAGTAGCATTTTATAAATAACTTCGTCTAGGCATTTAACGTTTACTCTCTCTGGTCTGCCAATATGCATTATGGTTTTTTTTCTAGTGGTACATGCTTCTTAATCTCGTCCAGAAATTTTTTAAGAGGTTTTGCACGAGTGCGTATGATAATTGATGGAACATATAAACTTTTATTTACCTTTTGGCTGATATTTTTGGCCGAGTCCTTTTCTCCATTTCTGAGAAGTAAAAACTTGTTCTTTGACGTTTGCGATCTTTTTCAAGTTATCTAACCTCGTCTCTTTCCTGGATTTCTTATTTTTCACTTTAATCCAGGCGTTGTCTTCAATAGTATGATTATCTTCGGTTTTCCTTTAACGACTGGGGTCGTCCTTCTCCCTCTTCTGGTGTCGTACCTGTGTTAAGGAGGCGTCCATATACTCATCCTCCTTCTCCATATCAGGAGTCGGTTAAATATTGGGACTGGCAGTCACGGACTTGGTTGCAAGAGTATTCTTAATCATTAAATCAAATTTTTTAAGTAGAACTAATATTTGTTCTTGAAATTTCTTATCCATTTGTCTCACCAATTGTTTAGTGCTACCTGGTTTTCACTGATGATGGCATCAAATGCAGCAAAACGCTTGTCTCTGGTGATGACGTCATTTGGTATACGGAAGCCGCTGTTGGGGAGCTGATTAGGTGTTTACAAGAATTAGTCGTCCTTAGGAGGACGCACCTAGTTTTAAAAATAAAGTCAGGTTTGCGAGAAAATTAATTCTACGCCAGGGACCCTTTTTGTGAATGATCAGGGGGATGTTAGGTGGAATGAGAAACGTCCTTACGCGGGTTTGCGAGGAAATTATTCCTAACCCCAGGGGTCCAGAAGGATGGTGAGCGTCCTTGATATGCTGGTTTACGGCAATATTAATTCCAACACCAGGGACCAGCACATAAGAACTATAACAGAGAAGGTGAGCTTGCCCTGAAAAGGGCGCACCGAGCGATGATGAGATGAGAGCAGAGAGCTGTAGCTAATCTGAATGAATAGATGATGTGATGTGCGAGTGTACAGAATGAAAGCTGTCAGGACGATAAAGCTGATTGTTGATTGACGAGGGACACGAAGGAGCTAGGAGAACCAATAGACTGGAAAGATGGCCTCTTGGATGTTGTCGAAGTTGACGTCCAGGACGTGACGAGACCTGCGATGATTGAGAAAACTTCTAAAGGTGAGCGGGTGATCCAGAATAACTGCAACCAGAGGATTGGGATGGTCCTTAATCTTCGGAATCAGCTTCTACAGCGACTCCTGGGCGTGGTTTCCAATGGGAGGTATACCCAAATCGTCAGCAATGAAGAATTGGTTGCAACTCTTCTGTGAAGTTGGGCAATGGTCCTCAGAGGAACGTTTTGGAAAGTTTGGGCTCCAAACTTTGGAGATCCTTTCATCCGGTCTTGCATATTATAGCCCAAGCAGGTATGCCACAGAGCAGTGCTAGTCGAATTCTTTAAACTATAGGGCCTCACCATAGAACTTTCTATGTTGCGAAAGCCACAGGTTCACATGATTCTTTACGTTTATACGATACTACTCATAACATACCACCCCACATATCTACAGTTTTTAACACCCCATAAATGTTAATACCTATCTTTTGGAAGGCCACATGAGAAGACCTTGAGAGTCACGTGTGGCCCGCGAGCCACCTTTTGACCATCAGTGCCATAGAGAAGAATGATTCGAATTACCATTTTATAAAGCAAACGTTTGCTATTCCAAGTGCGCTGCTTCGTCCCAGAAGAACAACCAGACTGAACTTTGCCTTCCTTAGCCTTATTGATCGCATGAGAGATGTGGTCACCCCAATTTAGCTTGGCATCTATCACCACTCCAAGGTATTTGTAATTTTTCACCCATTCTAGCTCTTTGCCAGAAAGGAAGAGAGGACTCGGGTGTTTTCGAAGTTTCTTCGTAATGAACATAGCTTTGCATTTGTCATTGTTTTAGATTGTATCTCCACTTACCAAACCATTTCTCGCACCGATGTAAAACTTTTTGTAACCGAAATATGACGTGAGTGGGATTGTGGCCACTAGCCACGATGGACACGTCGTCAACGAACAGATACAGCTTGAACTTAGTAAAAGTTGGGAAATTATGTATGAAAAAGTTGAATAGTGTTTTTAGTCGTGCCTTAAATAATGAGTAAGGAAAGTAAGAATGGCATTGCAATCATTTTATTTAGTGAAACATGGGTAGGATGTCCACCAGTCAGCGACAGCAGTGTCACAGTGGTGGATTGCAATGACAAATAAGTGGAAATGGAGTTGGCTAGTGGAGTCGGACCTAATAGTAAACTCGTGTGATGGTGTGTCGCGGATTGACAACATCACTCAACAGATAGGTGAACTAGAACAGCATTCTAGACAATCTAACATTCATGTATTTGGTATTCCAGAAGAGCCTTCTGAGAATTTAAACGATAAATTCATCGAGCTGATTAAGACGAATCTAGACATACCCATCACTAAAGAAGATATTATGTCAATCCACCGACTTGGCGACCGGTCTAATCGTTCTAACCGTCCAACAATCGTTCGGCTTACATCTCCGGATATGCGTGACTCTATAATTAAAAATAGACGCAAATAACGAAAAACGACAATAATTATCTTGGAAGACTTAACAGCTACCCGCTACCCGCTCTTGCGGGCGGCCAAAACACGGTCCCCGCAAATGCTGTAGCTATGGTGGCCGATTCTTCACGAAAGATTCTCATGGAATAAACAATCTTGTTAACAAGTATAAATGATTTAGATAAGGTTCACTGAATTGTGTGATACTTGCTCTTAATTTTGTTATACATATTATTGTATTTAGGAAGCTTTCAATCAAATACTCTATATATATTACTGAGCCTCTAAAATATAGCCATATCGGTAGAAGGGTGGATCATAATACTGTTCCTATTGATTAAACAAGTGGTGGCCTTACAGTATAACAGAGAGACATCAGGAGTTCCAACTAGTTTCGCCATTTATTCCCGGCTTTGTCAAGGATATATCGTCTTAATATAATTCATGATATTTGATATGAAACCAATATAATTATATGTTTTATAATCTATAAGGGTCGTACAAATGAAAACGAAAACTATTTTTTTATCCAAAGTGAATACAAAGAATTTAAAAATACTCTCCAAATGCGTTAAGGCATTTATCCCACTGTGTAACAAGGCGTGTAATTCCTTTAGGGAAGAAGTCTTTCGGTTGCATGTGGAACCACTCCAAAATACTTCCTTCACGTCATCGTCCGACTGAAACCTGCGGCCTTTCAGATGTTTCTTGAGATCTCCAAACACGTGAAAGTCACATGGGGATAAGTCAGGGCTGTAAGGTGGATGCTGCATTGCTTCCCAGTTGAACTTTTTGATGAGATCTACCGTTGCTTTCAAGGTGTGAGGACGCGCGTTGTCGTGGAGAAGAAGCACCCCTTCTGTAAGAAGTCCAAGACGCTTGCATTTGATGGCCGCGCGCAGTGCCTTCAGTGTTTCCCCATATCGTGCTGTGTTAACGGTGGTGCCTTTTATCACGTGAAAGTCCAGTAAAATCGGGTCTTTGCGATCAAAAAACACGGTCAACATCACGTTCCCCGTGCTGTTTGCGATTGCTTTTGATTTTTTCGGGGGTGATGACCCATAATGCTTCCAGTGACGACTTTGACGTTTGCTTTCGGGCTGGAAATGAAAGCACCAAGTTTCATCCCCTGTAACGATTCTGTCGAGAAAACTCTCTCTTTCCTGTTCATAGCGAGTCAAATGTTGCAGGGACATGGCCATTTGAACTCCAAGTTGTTCTGATGTCAAATGATGCAGGACTCATTGTGCACAGATTTTTCTGTAGTGCAGATGGTTCCTGATAATGGAGTGAACAGTTCCACGACTAAGGCCAGTTTTAGCAACCGCGACATCGATTGTCACTTTTCTGTTTTCCTTTAAGACAGCGTCAATATTGGCTTTGGAATCATCCGTGATGGCGCGGTTTGCTTGTTCAGGTCGTTGATCACCTTGCAATGATGACCGTCCCTCCGTAAACCTCTTGCTCTATGCCCAAACACGAGTGAAGGTTAGGCAGTCATTTCCATCCATACGACGATGAATTTCCGAAACTGAAACTCCTTCACATGTCAAAAAACGAATTACTGCTCTCTGTTTCTGTTTCGTTGACTCCATTTTGTTGTTTGGAACCTATTGTTCAATTTGCACGTGGGATTTCGCAATTGTTGAAAACAAAAACTTACGGTCCTACACGTCGTCTTTTTTTTCCCACACAAATTTTCCTTTTCATTTGTACGATCGGCCTCGGTGGCTCAAGGGTTGCGTGATCGCCTCTGATGCCCGAGGACGCGGGTTCGACCCTGGCCGAGGACGACGAGGATTTTTTCAGGGGGGAAATCCTGAGATCACGCACTTCCTTCGGAAGGGAAGTAAAGCCGTTGGTCCCATGTAGTCGTTTGCCGGCTGCACGTTAAAGAACCCTTGCGAGGCAAAATTTGCGGCCCCTATAACGCCGTCCTGAAATGACCATGGCAGTTGAAAAGGACGTTAATACCAAACAAACCAAACCAAACCAATCATTTGTACGACCCTTATATGTTTATAATTGGAGCGAAGTTTGCAGTGGTTTTAAAATTGTTTATTATATTACCAAATTTATTGCCTGCTGGTTATATCTTCAGACTATTGAAAGCTAATAAGCAGTGGCGGCTCGTCCATAGGCACTGCGGCACTGCAGCACCCCCAGTTTCGCTTTCGACATCGATAAAATTCAATATATCGTGTCTTTTTTTTCTTTAATAATATTCTTATACATGTATTTTACATGATCCTTAAGCTTAATGTCACTAGCTATTCCCTAGTTCATGAAAAAATTACAATTTTCTGACGCAGCACCCCCAGAAATTTTAGCTACGAGCCGCCACTGCTAATAAGGTTATAAAGAATAATTACACTGGCCAACAAAATTTAAGATTTTTCTTTTAATGCAAGTGGGTGATTTTTGGTAATATTTTTTCTGCTGATTACGAATATAATTTGGAAATTTCTCTAGCAAGCACAGAATTTTTTTTTTTCAATGAAACATTTTTAAATTGTTCAGTGTTTGGGGCCTGATAAATTTCCTTGCGGCCCCAAAATATGGATAGTTTAACATTGCAGCCGCTTCTCTTCACGTCCATTACTTTAACATAAAAGTCTCGAAGTGCATAACTTGGGAACGTGACGTGATAGAAAAAATCTAAAAGCAGATTCGGATTCTACATACAAATTACTACTAAGAACATTATGTGTGGTCTTAGTTACAAAATCTGTGTTGACTAGTGTTATTGTGTTTATTTACTTTTATGAAAGTAATTTTTTACTTTAGTTCTTTTTCTATGTTAAATTCTATTTTCTTTCTCCTTTTTTCTTTTCTTTTTTCTTACCTCTTCTTCATTCCTTCGCCGCTAGATGTTTACTCGCTAGTTTCAATTGGCGTAATTTATATTTTTCATTTTTTTTATTTATTTATTTTTTTAGCTATTATACTTTTAGTTAATTTAATACTAATTTATCCATATTTTTTGTCTCCTTTTTTATTTTTTATTTATATATTTTCCATTTAATTATAGTTTTCGTACTTAGCCCATTTAGATTTGATAATCCAATATACAGCATTATGTTATTAAACATATAAATACCGACAATTTTTTAAAATTGGTTTTTATGATGAATTGCTTATATCCTGTTCCTCTTTCGACCTTTGACATTGATTTAATTCCAAACTTTCTCATTCTTACAGTTCAAACGATATTCCTCCAATTAAAGGTTACAATAATATTTGTATTAACCGAACAAATAAACAAACGCGGAGGTGGGATGTGCCTTTATTATAAAGATACATTTAAAGCTGTAACACTTCAACATTACACTTCAGTTGAAAATGATTTTGAGATCCTAACTACATGCATAAATGAAAACTATGTAATTATTGTGGTTTATCGTCCTCCATCAGACGTTAGCTCATTTATTTCCTCTTTACTGATTGATTCACAGTTATCAGATAAAAAAATAATTTTGATAGGTGATTTTAACGTTAATTTTAATACCCCTTCTTCATCATTAAATTTAATCTTAGACCCTATATACTGTTCGGGATTAACTGCTACATCTTTTTCATTTTCACATTTCTCTTTACAACATCGTTCTTACTTAGCTATCGATAAATGTTTTACTAATTTATCTTTACTAGAATTTAGTAATACTTTAGATGTAGCATTAACCGATCCTTTTCCTTTATTTATTATATTTAACACTTCTCTTTCGAACAACAATAAATCGAGACCCGCTTTTCAATCACGTTTTGTTTCTCCTGCTCGAACAATAGTTTTTGAATCTTTTTTTAATGTTGACAGACTGACACATGTTATTTTCTAAAACTAAAACTACTAATCATATATTTCTCTTTTTAACCCAATTTCTATTAGGTTACGAACGTTATTTCACCTATAAACCCTATCAAGGCCCAACACAATCTACTAGAATTCATACACCTTGGATAGCTTCACACATTTTGACACTATCTAAAAAGAAAAATCAATTATATCGTAAATTACGTCATAACCCTTCTCCTCCTGCAATTCAGACATTTAAGACTTACTCTAACTACACTGCTTTGCAATGAAATTGCCCCACCCACAAGGAGTTATCCGAATGAGCCAAATGTAGGTATACAGCAAGAGATACATCTGAACACACCTTTATTACGTTATGGAGCCAAGACGTGCACTTGTTTGTACAGGGTGTCCAGACGGAAAGCGGCATCAATAGGTTGTGGCACCACCTCTAGCGGCGATGCATTGTTCCAGCCGCAGGTGTAGGTGATCATACAGGTGGCGAATGTCATCTTGGGGTACGTCTGCCCAGGCCTGGTGAACCTGCTGTGTCAGTTCATGGAGATTGCTGGGTGATCGTAATCGACGTCCCACCATGTCCCACATGTGCTCAATTGGCGAAAGGTCTGAGGACCTCGCGGGCCATGGCAGGCAGTTGATATCATGCAGACATGCCATGCTCATGTTTGCCGTGTGCGGTCTGGCGTTATCCTGCTGAAAGACTGCGCCAGATATGGTGTGCAGAAAGGACAGTAATACGGGCTGCAGAATCTCTGTGACGTACCGTGCTGCTGTCAGGGTGCCTTGGACGGTGACTAAAGGCGTTCTGGTATCGCACCCCAGACCATGATCCCGGGTGTTGATCCACGATAGCGATACCGGATGCATTGTTCATTGGCACGTTCCAGTGGTCTGCGCCACACCCGTCCGCGTCTGTCGTCGATGTCCAAACAAAAGCGGGATTCGTCGCTGAAGACCAACGGGCGCCATTCCATTCGCCAGCCCACTCGTTCACGGCATTATTGCAGTCGTATAACGCGGTGCTCAGGTGTCAAAGGAAGACATAACAATGGACGCCTGGCACAATTGTCCTGGCGTGTAACCGGCGTGCTATTGTCGCTACTGACACAGGAGCAGTACCGGGAATAGTGATGTTGTCGCGCAGTTGTCGTAGGGTGATGGTTCTGTCCGCTAGCGCTGTTCGCAATATCCGCCTAATGGTACGAGCTGACGTGCTTCTCCGGGCCCCAGAGCCTGGTCTTTTGGCACGTGTGCCTTCCTCTCGCCATTGCCTCCAACATCGGCCTACCGTCCGTACGTCCCGCGACACATGGACAGCACTCCGTCTGGTTGACCATCCAGCCTCGGAGAGGCCAATAATCCGACCTCGTTCAAAGTCCGTTAATTGCGTGAACGGTTGTCGTTGTCGTCGTCGCGGCATTGAGACCGTTGTGCGGATTACAGTACTGTACATTCACGAGGCAGTTGCTTCCTCCCTACTGCATGGAAGGTCTCGCACAGGTGTCAACTGATGAGCCTATACAGGCACCCGGACACCCTGCATCAACCCAAATGGTCATGTCCCGTGAGAATGCATCTAATCGTTTGCTAGTCGGAGGTAGACGACCCCCCCCCCCCCAAAACTAAATATGGATAAGGTCGGATAACTCCTTGTTGGTGGGGCAATTTTATTGCAAAGCAGTGTATGTTAAAAACCAAATAAATCAGTCTAAACGCCTATATTACAAAACTTTATTTGAACGACTATATTATGGCAGAGACAAATGGCATGAAATAAATAAATTAACAAAAGGCCTAGGTCGTTTTACACTCCATTTTCGGAACCAGACCAAACCTAATACGATATTATTAACAGACTTTCTTTTAGCACTTCTTCCTTCATCGTCTGAATCAGCCCTCCCCCAAATGGCTAATGTAAGCTATCCATAAGATATGTCTTATAACTCCACCGCATTATACGCAGTACCCATCAAGCCGCTTGAAGTTATTTCTCAAATTAAATTTTCCTCAATTCCAGATCCACTGGTTGAAAAGGACGTTAATACCAAACAAACCAAACCAAACCAACCAACCAGATCCACTGGGAATTCGTTCGGACGTTATTATTTCTATAAAATGGCTAATGTAAGCTATCCTTTCCTATATATTCAATTATTCACTAAGTTCTGGTTTTTATCCAACTATCTTAAAACTGACTAGGATTTGCCCAATTTTTAAAAAAGGAGACCCAAAGGACTGTCGCTCTGTCTCACTCTCTCAGCATTTGCAAAAATATTAGAGAAAATATTCTATATACGTCTTTCTCAATTTATCTTCTCTCAAAATCTGATTAATCCATATCAACACGGGTTTATCCCGAACCGAAGTGTAGAGACTGCTTGTTTCGAGCTTATAGAATACGCTTCATCCGAGATGGCTAAAAATAACCTTGTGGCGGCGATACTTGTGGACTATTCTAAAGCGTTTGACAATATCTCAACACCCCTACTTTTACATAAATTGTCCACCTTTTATAACATCCATGATCCTCCTTTGTCTTGGCTGACTAGTTTATTAACTATTAGACAATACTATTTGTCTCATGCAAGTTTGTCCTCTATGAACATACTAAGAAGTCGGGGGGGGGGTCCCACAAGGATCGATTTTATCACCCCTGTTGTTTAATCTATTTATTAATAATCTCCCTACTGTTTTATCTCCCGTATTATCTATTTTTTATGCAGATGATGCCGCTCTCTTGTTCTCTAATTCTGATATAACGCAGCTGATATCTAACATCAATTTGTCTTTATCATCATTGAATCAGTGGAATGATACGAATTCTCTTATGGTTAATATTGATAAAACAAGTTTGCTGGGTTTTTTTCAACAGAATAAACGTAATACTCCAGATATTCCTATGATTTTCTATGACAATCACTTAATATCATCGGTGAATACGGTTAAATACCTGGGCTTGTTACTATCGCATGACCTTACTTGGGATTCACATATAGATTCACTCATAACTAATCTTAATATAAAAAAAAACCAAGGGATAATCTCCAGACTACAATATCTCCCGAATAACATTCTTTTACTTCTTTACTTTTCTTGGATTCATTCATCATTGTGGTACGGAATAATTTTCTGGGGATCAACCACCTCTTACAATTTGAAACGAATTTTAAAGCTACAAAAATGGATTTTGCGAACATTATCAAAAATTCCCAAGGCTTCTTCAGTTTCGCATTTATTCCAAGAGCTACAAATTTTAACTATCAGGTTTCAACTATGCTATTTTGTATATAAAGCTATAAATTCCATTCTAACAGTGATATCCCCTCTCGTAATAAGTCTTAAAAGGACAATCACGACTATTTCACTAGAAAAGCACCCGATATACGTCTTCCATTACTAAAAGAGGATACCTCCACCGCTGTTTCCTACAAGGGTCCAAAAATCTGGTCCTATCTACCTATCAACATAAGGTCAACAGCTCCTTATATATTGTTTAGAAAGCTTTTAAAACGCTTCGTATTAACTAATATACGTCTATAACTTAACTAATTCAAGAGAGTCTGCTATACTAAGACTTTATAAATGATTTTTTTATAAATATTATTTCTGATAAACAACTTCTGATGTTGTTATTTGTTCCGAAAGCTAAATTTCAGTTGGTTTTTCGAATTTGCAAGTCATATATTTAATTTAAATACTAGCCAATGTTATTTCATGATTTGTAATTTTTTTTTGTTGGAATGCCCATAAACTATAAATTACATAACACCGTAAAAATTAACAGCTCATTTACTAACCAAATATATTGTATTTTTATTATTTCTAATTTTGAATTATAGACGCCCTCTAGGTTCTAACTCGTCGGTCCTTGACCATACCGGACCTAATTGGGCGTCGATGTATGTACTTATTTAACAGATTAATAAATAAATAAAAAATAAAATAAATAAAAAATAAATGTCCGGTTGACACGATCGGGAAATCGACCAGGAAGTCAATAAAGGCGTCCCTGTCGAATGGTGTCTGGTTGTTTAAACGAAAACATGATGCAAAAAACGACACCAAAAAACGTTATGGAAACAAAAGGGCCTATTTAGGGCTTATTATTGGTGAAAATCACGGTCTATAAATATTCATGGCCATCGAGCTTCCGCCATTTTCCATTGTTTCGAGAAGCTAAGGAAAACAGATCGCGCCAGGTGCCGCATAGATCGCATTAGGGCCGATCGTGACCTGCCAACACCACCTAAAGATAAGGCCTTAGTACTCGATGAGCACTGCGTCATCAAACTGAGACAAACAATGCAACTTCCATGCAACTTCCGTGGTGATGTTGAGTTGGGTCGATTGTACAGGCAGCGCCACTTTTCAATAGAGTTCCCGCCATATTGGGAGCTAGAAACTTTAGCTTCATTTTAACAATGGAGTTCGATGACCATGTATGTCTATAGACCGTGGTGGAAATACGATAACAATGCCCTACTGAGGTGATGAAACAATGTATGAAGTTTCAGCGTCCAGGCCTTTATTCTAGGTGGTATTGACCAATGACGTATATTAAAGATAGACTCCGAATCCTATTGTTAACAGCGGCAAAAAGTGAAGCAAATTGAGCCATGATAGTTCTGGGCAGGAGTGAGCCGTGGAGTAATTAGCTGTCTGGCTGCTTTGTTTTTGAAGATTTTGGACCCGAGGAATTATTAATTCAAAACCATTATTCAAAGTTGTTCTGCGTACAACTGTACAAACAGACAAGAAAAAGGAACAGGAATCATTTTTTACAAAAATAAATCAAAAATACGTAACTTAAATGAAAATACGTTACTGAAAGACAATCGAAACGAAATTGAAATTGAAACAATGATCGAAAAATTGTTTATAAAATATAATAAAATACTTCAACTACAAAGTAAACGAAAAGATAAACTTATCAGTCCGTGATCGGCGTATGAAAGAATTATTAATCAGCTACTCTCGTGTTTAGCCATGTGTTTTGCATCATCTTCACTCACTTTCAGCCATGACAGTTCTGGGCATGGAGCTTCCCAATTTGCTTCAAGTTACAACAATAGGATTCGGAGTCTATCTTTAATATACGTCATTGGTATTGACCTTACCTAGCAAATTGGTGTCATGGCTTTCAGTGTTTTGAATGAAGACTAATGAATCATAGTGTATTAGAATAAACTCTTTTCCATTACAATAAATTTATTACTCACAATTTACTTCATAAAAGACGAGTTGCAGATTCCCGATTTGCGCACTCGCGTTATGGTTGCGCCATCTGATGACTAATTATATAAGTACTACAGTGCTGGACATAATAATAGGACCAGTCGAAATACAAAACACAAAATATTTTTATTTAATTCCTTAAATATTTTCTGTTTTTTAATGTATAAATAATTTTATTTCTGAAAGGAAATAAAAAAAAGTTATGACAAAATTCAGTTTTTTTGAATAATCTCTATAGAAAGCAGTGGACAAAATTATAGGACCACAATGTTTTTTTTAAGGAAAATAAATAATAAAATATTTTTTTCCAAAAAATAAATAATATTAATATTTAATTTGTTTACCATTTAAACTTAATACTTTAATTAAACGGTTGGTCATTGTCTGACTCAACTTTAACAGTCTTTCACAAGGAATCTCATCCCATGCTTTTTGAATGACACATTTTAAGCCTTTTGCATTCTCAAATTGTTTTCCATTTGCGTATACATTTCGTACAAGATCTTACTTACTTACTTACTTACTTACTTACTTTTCAAACCCGCTTATCCGTTAGGGTCGCGGGGGCAGCAGGCCTATGGAGGATCTCCAGCGATCGCGATCTTCCGCCATCAGGCGCATGTCCTCCCTGGTAATATCCAAGCGACTCGAACCCAGATTCTCCATGTAGTCTAGCCACCTGGTTCTAGGCCGACCCCTTGGTCTCTTACCCACCGGCTTGGAAAATAACAACTGCCTAGGAAGACTAGTTTGCGGCATCCGTATTACGTGGCCATACCAGCGCAACTGAGATCTCTCAATGCGGAGAAGTAGCGGCTCAACACCTAAAGATTCCCTTATTGTGCTGCTGTACACTCTATCTAGTAAGGTAACACCTGCCACACCTCTCAGGAATCTCATTTCGGCCGCTTGTACCCGCGATCGCACTCTTTCGGTCATTACCCAAGCCTCATGACCATAGGTGAGAATGGGGACAAAGATAGATTTGAAGACGGAGAGCTTGGCTTTGTTACCCAGCTCTCGTTTCGTTACCACGGATCGCCACAGTTCACGTCTGACACAGCTTGCTGCGCTGATCCGAGCATCTAATTCTTTCTCCTGCCGTCCATCACTCGTGAATGCAATCCCGAGATACTTGAATTTCTCCACCTGTCTCAATGAGGCTCCTCTAACATGGAGAGCGCACTGAGCAGGCTGTCTTGAAAGGACCAGAACCTCGGTTTTAGCCACACTGATCTTCATCCCAGCTTCTTCACATTTGGCTGCAA
>JAHWFO010001076.1:0-13343 GCA_023313115.1 Rhysida immarginata
AGTATTGAGATCAGCATTGTCTTGAAAAATGTAAAGAATAAAAGTCTGTAAAAATAATATCGCACAATTGAATTCTTTAAACATGTTTCGAATCTTAATTATTTTACCGTCATTATCGGAGAAAAGTCCTCAATGGGAAAGAGTTATTTTTCCGTCGTATCAGTTTCTGCAAAATCACATTTGGTAAGTATTCTCTTTAAGCTAATTTTAGTCGCAACAAATTAATTGAGATTTATTACACTCTCAGAGAATTATTTACGGGTCTATCATTCTAATATAAACGTCAACAGTTTTCTTATGATAGTTTGTCTTTATCTTTTCTAGTCCTGGATTGAGGTATTTTCTCTATTTAAGTCTTATTAATTGGGTAAACGTCTTTCCCTTTATTTTGCTTCTTTCCTAATTTTTCCTTATTAATCTTTTTAATATTATTTCCTTTCTTTTTCTTTTTATTTCTTATGCGTTGTTAGATTGATAGTAACGAAATCAGTTCTATCACTGGGAACCCAGTACGTAAAATAGTAAGAAATGATTATTACTTTTCGTGTCGTCGTCTTATGGTTGATGGTACGAACGTCTATAGCAGCGCTGGCCGAACGTAATTATTGAGTCGTCGAGGTCGCAAGGCTTCTGAATTCTTGATGCTAAATCTCGTCCACAGCTCTCTGAGAAATGTTTTCTTTCTGTAGTCCAGTCGTTTATTGCCGTCTTTCCTTTTCTTCAGACGTTTAATGCCTCCGAGGTGAGTTGCTTGCTTTTGTATTCTAAAATTTCACTTCTGCTTCTCCTCTCTTTCCTCACTCGGCAACAACTAACTGTCAAGTTCATTTTTCAGTCTGATAGAAGTAACCGCATTGTTGCCCATGCATCCATTGTTGAGAACATTTCCAAGATCGGTTTGTCACCTAAATAAGAGTTCTTTCATCTGTGAATAAAATTATCGGGAAATCAATACAATAATTACATTTATCAAGAATTTTTTTTAACAAATAAACTCAGAAAATCGTCTGGGGGGGGGTGCTTTGAATGTAACATTATCATGAAAAGATTTGTTTTCATTGCAAAATACATGATTGAAATAAGTAAAATGTAAAACAGAAAAACTAAAGATGTCAAAAAATACAACTGAGCATACTCCATGTATAAGTGTTTTATAAGTACACTATGTATAAGTTAAAAAATAAATATTTTGTTTTTCATGACTTATAAATGGTTTTTGAATAACTTTAGAATTATTTTAAATTATTATAACATTTATTGTAACAATTATTGTAAACGTGGACAGTGCTGAACTATTGGGATCATTTATGAACTATTTATTGCTAGTGCGACAATTTTTTGTCAGTAGGATAAGGCTTAATGACAGTCGAAATTGGATTACTTGTATGTTTTCTATAGTATCAAGAGTTACCTTTAGAAACTTTTAATTCAAAGACATGGCATGTAATATATCAAACATCTCCTTAAGGTATGAAATGAATGAATATTACGAATAATTAATGATATTCGAAATTGGATTAGTTTTATAAGTTCTAATTTATCAAAGGATGCAATTGATTAATTTCAAGGCAGACAAATTGCATGTATAATATAAAACATCTCCTTACGGAATATAATGAATGAATACAACGTATAATTAATGATAGCAAAATTTGGACCAGTAGCATGTGTTCTATATTATGAATAGGTCCCAATGGAAACTTTCAAAGCAGAGTTATAGCACGTAATATATCAAATATCTCGTCTCAGAGTGCCATGAATGAATATATCAAGTAATTATTGATAGTCGAAATTGAATTCTTTGTTAGTGTTCTATGGCATGAATAGGTACGATTGAAAACTTTCAACATAAAGACATGGCATGTATTATATCAAACATATCATCACTGTGTGTCATGAATGAATATAACGAATAATTAATGATGATCGAAATTGGATTATTTATAAGTGTTCTATAGTATCAAAGGCTACCATTGGAAATTTTCAATGCAAAGATATTGCATGTAATACATAAAACATTCCGTCATGGACTGTCATGAATGAATATTACGAATATTTATGATGGTCGAAATTTGATTAGTTGTATGAGTTCTATGGCATCAACGGATACCATTGGAAAATATCAATGCAGACACATGGCATGTTATATTATGAATAAATATAAAGATCTCGTCATGACATATAATGAATAAATATAACGAGTAATTAATGACTAATTTGGATTAGTATTACGTATTCTATTGTATCAATAGGCACCATTGAATGCAATGCAGAGAAATGGCATGTTATATATCAAACATCCCATCACAGCATGTCATGAATGAATATTGCGAATAATTAATGGTATTCGAGATTTGATTAGTTGCATGAGTTCCATTGTATCGAAGGATATCATTGAAGAGTTTCAAAGCAGAAACATGGCATGTATTATACCAAACATCTCATCATGGAAAGCCATGAATAAATATAACGAGTAAAACTCAGTTATTTGCATATGCTCTATGGTATCAATGGGTATCATTGGAAACTTTCAGTGCAGAGATATGTCATGTAATATATTGAACATCTCCTCACGGCATAATATATTTTTTCTATATATATATATATAGAAGGATTTTTCTTTGTTTGTTTGTGGGTTTGTTTGTTTATTTGTTTCTATACAGTTTTATTATGATCGTGATTAAATTTCGCATACATGACCTTCAAAGGATGAGGAAGGCACTGTCTACCTTAGATTTCGAAAAAATGATAGTTTCTGATAAAAAATCGATAGTCAACTTTATGGCAGGGCATAATAATGAGAAATATCCCATGATCAAGAATGCAAGACAAAGTTTTTGCACATATAAGTATGAACAATGGTATCAACACGCACATCACCAACACTATGACCAACAATGCTAGGCAAACTTGTGCAATATATAATTCAATGCAGAGAATTCCTGTTATTCAGGATTTATTTATAAAAGAGAATTCTTTGTATTTACTGGAGATAATGAGTTAGCAGACTATTGAGAAAGAGTGAAAGACGATAGAGGAAGCACTCCTTTAGGACGTGCTGTTTGAGCAAATCTTAAGCAAGTAAATAGAAAAATCGGCGACTGCTAAACTACACAAAGTGATGAATGGCCAAATTTTGTATCAAGACATCGAAAAAAAGAAAGGAAATTGTAAGAACATCAATTGTACATCTACGTGAGTAAAAAAATATTACATCTACGTGATGACTAGAAGGCATCCTTGGAGATGTCTATCCACTGTGAGCCTTTAAAAAAATTTTTTTTTCTTAAATAAAGTCCCGGTATATCACCTACTGCGACGAATGCCAATCTTGGCGTAACTCCTATTGGTCAGGCACATCACCATGCGTAATAATATGAAAGCGGCTTTTTTGCCTATCAACGAGCCACCGATGTAAACAAATGTTGAGGCATGAAGGGAATCTATAGTGGCTAGAATAGAAACTATTCCAGCCACTGTAGCAAAACCATAGATTCAGACATTTTTTCAGGGTCGCACTGCATTCCAGGCAAATACCGCATTTGTGGGGTTTTTCCTGCTAGTTTTTTTCCTCTAATTTTAAGACAATAAAAAGTCAACAATCGAATGACATGAGCACTATCTCATGCTGCGGATATATTATTTTCATTTGAAAGCGTTGTTCTGCTTCAACCAAAAGCAGTTATGCCAAATTTGTGGTTGGTAACTGAATAGAATTGATGTTTTTAGTGCAGAGGTGAATTAGAATTGTTTCGGATTTTTCTTAAATAAGATAGTCCCTACGCTCTATATTATAGTAATTGAGTTATTACTTAACCAATTTCCATGTTTATTTTAGCTTTCTGAGTATGTTCTGTTTGCCTTCAAGTGTAATTATCCCGGGCAATGCCGGGTCCTCTGCTGGACTTCTGTATATATAAAGAAGGATGTTTGTTTGTGTGTTTGTGGGTTTGTGTGTATTGAATACAAATCTACAGTTTCATTCCATGCGTGATAAAAATTTTCATAATTGACTTTCAAACCATGAGGAAGGTCACTGTGTACCTTAGATTTTGGAAAAATAATAATTAACGATAAAAAATCGATATTCATGGTTATGGCAAGGTATATTAATTAGAAATATCTCGTGACCAAGGCAAAGTTCTTGTACAATATGTATAAACAATGGTATCAATACGCATTTCACAACCACTTAGCACAGAAAAGCAATGCCATGAAAAGTTTGGGCAACAATAGGTATCAGCAATGGTGTCAACACGCAAAGCACAAACACTATGCAAGGATCAACAATATAAATCTCATGACCAAAAATGCAAGGCAGAGTGTGTGGAATAAAGATAAGTTTCAATTTGTAACAATGCCTAGAATTGCTGTTATTCAGGCTATTCTTAGAAAATAGATTTCTTATATCTTAACAATTTCTTGAATATCTTTAAAAAATGATCAGTAACTGGAAATAATGGAGAGTAAGCAAAGTATTGGGAAAGAGTTTAAAGACGACAGAGGAAGCATTCCTTTAGCTCCGTGCTATATTGAGCAAACGGTAAGCAGGTAAATAGAAGAATAGCCGATAGCTAGACAATACAAAGTGATGACCAAGTTTTGCGTCAAGACAGTGAGAGAAGAGTGTGAATTGTTACAACATAAAATGTACATCTAAAGTAAGTTTACGTGAGTAAGAATTTATTTAGAGTAGCAGTGGCATCCTTGGATAGGTCCATCCATTGTGAGCTATCAAAAACATTTTGTATCGAATTTTCATTAAGAATATTTACTGCATTAGTTCTAAATGTTTTTATCTGTTTATTTTCAAGATATTTCAAAATTTAATCAAAAAAACAAAAACAAAGAGTCACGCCAGGGTCGTAAAATGGATAGTCACTTTGCTCTCTGTTGTATTGATTGAGTTTTTTTTAAACCAAATTGGAATTATAATTTAATTTTTTGAAATTGTTCTGATTCATATAAGAAACAATTCATATCCTGGGCAAAGGGTAAAACAAGAATTGTGTTTGTTTGTGCGTTTGTGTGTATTGAATACAAATTTTATTCCGATCTTGATGAAATTTTGCATACTTGACCTTCAAAGCATGAGGAATGTTAATGTTCCCCTTTGATTTCGGAGAAATAAAAATTATCGATATAAAATCGATATTTATGGTTATGGCAGGGCATTATAACTAGAAGTATCTAATGACCAAGGCAAAGTTTGTGCAAAATATGTATCAACAATATTGTCAACATGCAATTTACAAAAACTCTGCACGGACACAACAATATATATCTCATGACCAACAAAGCAAGGCAAAATTTGTGCAACAATAGGCCCATTGTGTTCCCAACAACAATGGTAAGAATGTGCAATTCTCCAATAACAATGAGCATAAAATGATGATGCAATGATCAAGCAATCCTTTCCAAGAATTATAACAATAAACATAAAATGATGATTCAATATGTATAAGTTTCAATTTGTAACAATGCATAGATTTCATGCATAAAGGTTTTTTTTTGAAAAGAGAGTTCTTAGTACTTAACAACAGATTTTCTGCAAATCATTAAAAATGATCAGTAACTGGAGATAATGAAGAGTTAGCAGACCATTTAGAAAGCGTGAAAAGACGAGAGAGGAAGCCCTCTTTTAGCTCCGTGCTGTATTGAGCAAATGGGAAGCAGGTAAATAGAAGTATCGGCGACCGCTAGACTACACAAAGTGATGAATGGCCAAGTTTTGTATCAACACATCGAGAGAAGAGTGGAAACTGCAACAACATCAAGTGTATCTCTGATTTAAGTTTACATGAGTAAGAAATTATTGAGACTTCGATCCTTTAAAAAAAATTTTTTCGATTTTAAATTAAGAATTTTTACTGTAATAATTCTAAGCATTTTCATGTATTTATTTTTAGGTATTGCAAAATTTAATCTAATTTTTTGAGATTGTTCTGTTTACTTTCGAGTGTAATTATCCCTGGCAACGCCAGATAGCTTTGCTAGTGAATGAATATAACTAATAAATAATGATAGTTTAAATTGGAATAGTAGGAAGTGTTCAATTGTTTAAACAGGCTAACTGATATCCACGACGTTAGTAAGACTCTTTATAATATATGTGTTGCTGCGCGATCTATTGGGGTGTTAAAATGGACAGCATAAAAACCGTCTCCATGAAAAAACACTTGTGCGAACTTTCATCGTGATCGGTCAATCGATATTGGAAGTTATTAATTGAACATTACAGTTGCGTTATTTTAACTCTGTATATACGAGGGTGGGCTGAAAAGTAATGCCTCCCTGAATGTAACTTTTTTTTAAACGATTTTCAAAATTCCTTATGTAGCTGATATTCAGGTTTCTCCTCTATGTAATACACTATTCACTTTTTGACATAGTCCCCATCCTATTCCACGCATTGTACCAACGCGTGCCTAATCGGTTGAACCCGTCGGAGGGGAATTCCGATGTTGTTGTCGACACCAAGACCAAACGGCAGGTTTCATCTCGTCGTCAGAACGCAACTCATGCCCCTTAAGTTGCTTTTTCGTTTTTGGGAAGTGGCGAAAGTCGCAAGGTGCAAAGTCTTTCTTTTTTGAACTGCAGATTTTCATCTTTTAACTGTTGGCGCTGCAACCCCCTCTGGTGTGTGGCGATCGTGTGCGGACGGGCGTTATCGTGCTGCAGAAGAGGATCCAAAGCTGCCATTCAATCCTCGTGTTGACGACAACCCCGGAATTCTTCTTTGACGGGTTCACCCGACTATTCACGCGTTGATACAATGCGTGAAAAGGGTGGGGACTATGTCGAAAAGTGAAAGGTGCATTACATAGAGGAGAAAAGTGAGTATCAGATATAAGAAGAATTTTGAAAATCGTAAAAAAAAGAAAAAAGTTACAGCCCACCCTGCTATATACCAATTATTTTGTTTGTATGTAACCCTGAATCGATAAAATGTTGCAGAGAAATTTTGAAATATGAAAGATAACTCGCACAGCTAGGATTTCATTCTTTGTCCTGGTATAAAATTATGATGGAATATATAAATTTTGTCGCATGTATAAAAATAAATATTTTTTTCGCATAAATATATATACATGTTTGAATATTGTTTTCGCATATATAATCAAAGTAACTGAAAACAATATAAAGTATTAATAAATATGCCGCAGGTGGATAAACAGTATTTTTTGTTTTCTGATTTGGTGTATAGATGTATAGATTTTTTTGGGGTACCCGTATGTATGGTGGGGGAGGTGCTCCCGTGTCTGTGAGTGTGGATTGTCTGCGTCTGTGTGTGTGTTTATGCCTCGTTAATTTGTCTGTTTCGTCTAATTTGCTATGATAATCTTGTGATTTGATTGCAGTCGTTATATAAAACTGAGTGCGTTGCATAACGTTTCTTATAACTGAAATAATAAAAGTCGGTTTATCGTAATTTTTGAAATAAGCTTGTAATTTCTGTTCCCGGCAACAATAGATTCAGCAGCAGCTTTGGGGTTTGTTGTAGCGAGGAGGGATTTTTAAAAGAAATGCGGGGTTTTTTTGTTTTGTGTTTTTGTTGGAAATAAAAGTTTTAACTTCTTTCCTCTAAAATCTTTGACGAGGATGGACGTATGTATAATCGCTGTTGCAAGTGATGGTTACAAGTGAACATCGAAGCGAAGTTCGAAAATGGCGCTCTACACAGTTACTTGTTGCAATTGAATTAAAATAATTAATGTGTAACGGAACTTTATAATTGCATTAAAACAACCGCGCATGCTGTTAGTTTAATTAATTGTGTGAAGAATTGCAGGAGAACGGATTTGAATCGAACGCTGTTCATGTATAAGCCCCGGTTGATCGACGATGTTCTTTTGTCGAGCGCAGATCATCATAGATGAGAAAACATCTTGCCCACGTGATCAGTGATACCGGTTTTTTTTTATATTATGAAAAAAGTTTCATGCTTGGGTTCAACAAATCTTTTCTCAAGAAGGGTGTATTGCTCTAAAAAAACATGTTGCCCTGCTTACCATATCTTTTCCGATGCCTGAATAATACGCGTTTGAGCGATAGTGACAATTGATTACTGTTGCCGAAAACGCTTGTTTTCTTTTTCGGGAAAAAACTTTTAGAACTTAACTAATTAACAGTGGATCGATGTATGCTTTTGCTACCTATGTTAACGCTAGATGATAGATTGTTTGTTTAAACCCTTTAAAAGCTAGCTAATTATAGTTTATGAAGTAACGTATTTTGGTTAGACAAAACGAGGAGCTATGTAGCTCAATCCACATAAGCGTTTCCGAGCACTAAGACTAAACGAACAAGTAAGGGAGGCACAGGTGTGTATAGAAAATTATCACCCATATCCGATCATATGATCAAGGAGTGGCTGAGCCCAAGAGGTCTTGTGTTGCATCAATAGAAGTTGCTTTACTTGACGGTTACTGTATCCTTCCCCTCGCTAAAAAAAAAGGGATAGGCGACGCGTTCTAGCGTTGGCCTTATCTTGGAGCTCATTGATCTAATTTAATGCGGAGTGGGGGGTGACTGGTACAAAGTGCCTTCAGTAATAAGGTAATTTCTACCCTGGTTATAGGACACTTAAGTTTGTTCGACAATAGTTATCAACAATGGTGTGAACACGCAATGCACCAACACTATTCAAGGATCAATAATATATGTCTCATGACCAACAATGCAACGCAAATTTTGTGCAATATAGAATTCAGTGCATAGAATTCCTGTTATTCTGGCCTTTTTTAGAAAAGGGAATTCTTCAGCTTTAAAATTTCTTAAAAATCTTTAAAAATGATCAGTAACTGGACATAATGAGTTAGCAGACTATTGAGAAAGAAGATAGAGGAAGCACTCTTTTAGCTCCCTGCTGTATTGAGGAAAAAGTAAGCAAGTAAATGGAAGAATCGGCGACCACTAGATTACAGAAAGTTATGAATGGCTAATTTTTGCTTCAAGACATCTAAAGAAGAAAGGAAATTGCAACAACATCAAGTTTACATCTAAAGTAAGTTTACGTGAGTAAAAAAATTATTTAGACTAGAAGGCATCCTCGGATAGGTCTTTTCATTGTGAGCCTTTAAAATTTTTTTGGGGGTAAATCAAGTCCCAGTATAACACCTAGAATGGATTTTTTCAGTTTTTCGGATTTTTCTTAGAATGGATAGTTCCTTTGCTCTATATTGTAGTGATTGAGTTATTATATAACTACTTTGGGGGTTTAATTTAGCTCTTTGAGGTTGTGCTCTTTACCTACAAGTGTAATTATCTTGGATAATGCCAGGTCCTCTGCTAGTCTGTTTGTTTGTGGGTTTGTTTGTGGGCTTGTTTGTTTGTTTGTTTCTGTTGCAAATCTACATTTTTATTCTGTTCTTGATGACATCTTGCATACTTGACCTTTAACCCATTAGGAAGACAACTGTTTACCTGAGATTTCGGAAAAATATTAATTATCGATAAAAATCGATATTCATGCTTATGGAAGGGATATTAACTAGAATTATCTCATGACCAACAATGCAAGGAAAAGTTTGTGCAACAATAGGTATCAGCAATGGTATAAACATGCAACCCCAATGTTGGCCTAACTCCTATTGGTCAGGAACATCACCAAGCGTAATAATACGAATGCAGCTTCATTGCCTAGCAGCAAGCTACTGATGTAGACAAATGTTGAAGCTAGAACGAAACTACAGTGGATAGAATGGAAACTTTTCCAGCCACTGTAGCGAAACCATAGTTTCAGCCATTTTGGCAGGGGCGTACCACATTCCATAAAAATAACGCATTCGTGGGTTTTTCCACTAATTTTTTCCTCTTATTTCAAACCAATAGAAAGTCAATAATTGAATAACATGAGCACTATCCCTCGTTGCGCATATAGTATTTTCTTTGCAAAGCGTTGTTCAGCTTCATACAATAGGACTTAGTCCAAAGTTAGGGTTGGTCGTTGTATAGGCAGGGATCAACAATATATATCCCATGACCAACAGTGAATGACAAAGTTTGTGCAACAATATGTATCAACAATGGTATCAACACGCAATTGACACTATGGTGGGAACATAACATACTCTTTTTTATATACTCGAAACAATTGCAGGTGTTTAACTGAAGGGAAGCATTATCGCAGCCCTGTCAAGGTTAGCCGGATCCATTCACGGGGAGGGGGTCTCCAAATGATCCCTAGCTGGTGTAATTCTAAGGAAAAGGATCCACCAGGAAATATGTAGTTACAAGTAGAATAACATAAGAAACAATAAAATACTATCATTTTTCATATAAAATCTAACCAATCGTTATTGAAGTTGGATTTCATTCATCATTTTATTTCTTTGATTCACACAACGCTCACGTTAGGTCCAATGTCAACCGGGGAAACACAAAGGGTGTTTCATACTCGCCTTAGAAAGGTAGCGCAAAGATAATTATTCCATTCTCTCCATTCTTTCAATAAGCATTCGCTATTAACCAATTAAAATCAATTCAAAATGCTATCATACAATTTTAATGGGTGTTTCCATCAACTAAACTCATGCACCGGTTTCATATATACAAAACAGTTTACATTGACATTTCTTCAGTTCCTATGAGAATGTATAACATCTCCCAATTAAGTGTTACCTCTAATTCATCTCGGGTCGCTCTTAGCTCTATGAGAAAACTCATTTCAGTGACTGCTGTATAGCAGGGGAGATAAGGGAAGATGGGGTGTGTGCTGACCCTCATTATAAGGACAACTCCTGTTCTTGGTCTCCTTCTACCTTGAAAAAAAAAGAATTTCGGTTTTGTAAGGCGTCAAGCCTTTTCAGGGTGAGGGCTATGCTCACTCTAATTTACGGATGACACAGTCTTTCAATCTGCGTCAACTAGTATTTTTAAGATGTACCACATAAGCTTACTCAATAGTAAAACGTTTAATATCAGAACTCAGGCATTCCTCGGCCTATAGTAAATATAGTTAGAGTAAATATTTATTCCCAAAATTCATAAGCTCATCAACACACAAAAAAGTAGTACCCTTCTCCGCACAAGTAATTATTTGTTCAATATCTTAAATTACGATATTCCTTTACATATATCTAGCCTACTGGTGCCCTTTTTGCCTACTGAGGGGCTTTATTAGCAGACAAAAGGAAGAATGAATAACTGAATAAAATGACTGAATAAGTGCATAATGGGAATAAATAGGCTAAACAACAGTCGAAGAAAAAATCTAGAACACAATCAATACTTGAGAAAACCCAAATTTAATTAACGCTTACTATATTCCCACGGGGTGGATAACCTGAAGGGATAACAAAAAAATATTCCTTCCACGTTTCATGTGGAGAGAAAAAATGATTCAACATATGGTTCTTTGCACTTATGCCCTAAATTCGAAAGTTAATGAGACCATTGTGATGAACGAAATAAAATTTCTCTCATCACATTTGTCTGTTTGATTTTCAGTCAATTTAATATTTTATTATGACTTAGTTTATTTAATTTTAGCCCGGCAATATTATTATATATATTTTTTGTATCATTTTATTTTTAGTATTTATTTTTGGCTGTCTGTCAAAATGATTTTAATTTACCTCAAAATATTTTGTTATTCCATAATTTACATAGTCATGCTCCAAGGAATGTATCACCATTGTTTCTACGTGCTAGCCATGAGCCGTTGGTTTGCTGCCCTAAGAGCTTAAATTGGGTAACATTGGAAAAATTTACTACTACTCATCCAACTTCTGACTAGGATGCCAGCCTGATTTGCCTTTCCACCAACATACCACTTCTGAATAATTTTCCATAACCTGATGTCCATCTGATAATCATCCATAGATGCCATTGTGAAATAGCCCTTCCACATTATCAGGATATGTAAGCAATTTTTCCATATTCACCCTCACCTACCAGTTCTGTCGAGATGGACATTATTCCATAGACTGTGGCACAGGTTGTTCTGACTTCTCAGACAATATATTTTGCAGAAACCATTTTCAATCCACTTCTCACCATGCTAATTCTTTACACTGTCGTAGGCTCATCATGCTGTTAGGGACTCTTAGTTAATTGTGATCCGGACATTTAACCTTTCCAAATTTAATTAACTGTAAAGTTTTAGTTTAATTTTTCTTCTATCTTCAGTCTTGGCCAATATGTAATTTTAAATTTATCTTTGAATATTTTCTTGGGGGGTTTTTTATTTCTTAACTTTTGGTGTCCCTTAATTTAATTCAGCATCCAATATGTAGTCAGAGTTAAGTAGTCAAATATATTTATGTTAAATTTTTTTTTATTTCATATCTTTTAGATATGAGTTTATAATATTTAGCAGAGAAGAAGACTTTTCTGGTTTTTTTTTGTTTTCTTTTGTGATTGAATCAATCGGCAAATTGTTTTATTTTAACAACTTCTTGATAACTTCTGGATAACTTTTTAACAACACTATTAAGTTTTACTGAACAATCTTTAGTTTTGTAATAGCTCTGATGGAAAATGATACTTGTATGAATATTAAAATTGAAATTTCTATGTTTTCTACACCGTGCTCTGTCACTGTTTTCTCTCAACCTGCAACCACGCCTATTTAAGTTCTCACAGCCAAGATTTTGATAGTTTTAACTTAAGGTAATGGTACTAAAAAATTACACAATGCAATGTCTGATTCAAATGATGTTTGGATCATAAATCCACTATACAGCACCTTTTTATACTTTTAACTTTTTGTGCTACTAAAGCATCTTAAGTAATTTAAGTTGTCTATATTTTATTCAAATAAATCTTAATTAAAAAAAAAATTAAATGCTTCTATTTTAAAACTAAGTTAGTGATTTAATCTTCTTTGTCTTAAATTTAACTAAAACAGATCGAATAGTCAATTTCAATACTGTTTAATATTAAAGTCATTTGCCTAATGCGCAAATCATTATAATCGTGCTCGAGGGCACGACACCATCAGCTTTATCACTGCTGCGTCTCTACTCATCGAGGCTGGGGCTACCCGATTGATTCGACAGCGCTCTTGGGCTGAGTCGCTGCATCCGCCGGTTTGTCCCTCAGTTCGGACTGCCTCTATCAATCGCTGGTCTCAAGGCGATTGTAGTATCCATACTGGTCCAGAAATGGGCCTTTGTTACACAAGGAATACGGCAGGCTTACTGGCTGTGCTGGTGATTGTGTCTCCAAACGGGCAAGTGGCTCTGGCAGCTGATGTGCCGGCGATAAACTCTCGCGAGCTGGTTTTATCTGCTCGGGCAAAATTAATTCTCACCTCATGTGGCATACGCTGGTCTATGCATGTTGAAATCCTCCTCCTTATACGAATTCGTCCATGCGGCCAGGGGGCCATAGGCTCG
>JAHWFO010001077.1:0-64102 GCA_023313115.1 Rhysida immarginata
TTAAGCAATGAAGTAACTATTTAATTGTAAAGGCTGTTGTGTTTTGAGAGAACATCTTCTTTAGAGCCAAAGTTTGGAAGAAATATAAAAACACAAGAAATCTAAGAAACAAAAAACCGTTCATGCATGGAAGCCAAAAATAAGGAAGACTAAAAAGAAGAGATTCTTCTACATACGATATGATTAGGGTGACCAGTTTTTTTACGACGCTAATCCGAAACACAGCCGTAAAGAATCTGGAACAAATCCGAGAAATGTAATTTTTGACAATCTATCATTATCCAATTAATATATATTTATCCTTTTTTATTAAAAAAGGACGCTTACTTAATACAGGGCAGTACACTGAAATAGGGAATGTCCCACAAAATCCAGGACATCTGGTCACCCTAGTTATGATAAGTTCCATGTCGGAATTTATTTCATTAATTTATCCATTGATGTAAAGAATACTTGAATTTTAGCAACATTTGCTTTCCAACTACTGGATGAAGGTCTCACATTAAATAAAATTGTTTCAAATACGAGTTCTTGCAAGATCTTACAAAGACTTGCATGAATTAACCCAAATATACAGACAGGCAAAGAAAAATGAATAAAATAACCTCCTCAGCAAGCACTCATCTATTGGACGTTTTATATGGCTTTTCTAGTTATTATTCAGGAGCCAGCTCTACCTGTTTAGATTGCTCTGCCTTATTTTTGTTTTGGTCCTAACCGAAATCTATGTTTTTCTTGTTTCTTATATTACGAGCATTTGAGTTTCTTCTTCACTTTGACTCTGTAGATGCCCTTTCCAAACAAATTTAGCTTTTGCTATATAATCCTTAATGCATTGCTCGATGGTCCACTTCATTTTATTCCACAGATTTTACAGTAAAGAATTTAGAATACATGTACCGTAAATCCTTTTATAGAGTCACGGGCATCTATTTGTCACAATGGCCCTAACCCCCTGGGCGTTTATTTAAGACCAGGCGTTAAGGGATATTCCCAAGAAATGGGAACAAAAAATGCCGGAATTTATGCATTGACCACCGGAATTAATACAATTAACCCGAAAAACAATCAAACCTGACATTTAATCTACGAGGGTCGGAACTTTAATAGTGGCAACTATTTATTTATAACTGATACAAAAGAGATACCTGGTTTGAAGTTTAACTGTCCTTCAATGTAGTTACCAGCATTGTGAAAGTTGTAGGATACCT
Source organism: Rhysida immarginata (assembly GCA_023313115.1). Classification (NCBI taxonomy): domain Eukaryota; kingdom Metazoa; phylum Arthropoda; class Chilopoda; order Scolopendromorpha; family Scolopendridae; genus Rhysida; species Rhysida immarginata. The sequence continues at coordinate 1,212 of JAHWFO010001077.1, forward strand.
TTAGCAGCATCTTTGGTGTTGATGGTTCGAATGGAGCGGCCTGTTGCCTGAAGAATCTCTGGAACTGTTCGGAAGCGAATGTCGCGAAGTGGTTCCTTCATCTTAGGAATCAAGTCGAAGTCACAAGGGCTTAAGTTCGGGGAGTGGATGGTACAGCACTTCCCAGCCCCATTGATCGAACAAATCAGCCACAGCTTGCACTTTATGCAGCGAGCATCGTCCTGAGAGTTCTGCAATGGGATCTCCTACATTGAAGGACAGGAAAACTTCGAACCAGGTATCTCTTTTGTGTCAGTTGTAAATAAATAATTGCCACTACTAAACTTCCAACCCTCATATTTTTAAAACACCACCCGGCCTTTAATCGAGACCAGCGTTTATTTAAATACCCAGCCTTTATTCAAGGTTTTACGGTACTTTAAATCGTCGAATAATTAAAGATTTAAATTATTTTTCACTTTTGCTTAAAATAGAACTTAAATTTGTTTGTTTTTTTTTTCTCTTAACAGAATATATTATCTAACGATAGGCAGATAGAGAACCTGATATTTGTGGTAAAGATTTAGAAGAATTTACTTTTGTATTGCTTTAATTTACTTATTTAGTAAGGAATTAAGACTTGCGTGATATTCTTGTACATTATTTTGTTACGTTATTAATCAAAAATTTCAAACTGTTTTATATATTTTCTATTCAGATTTGGAAGTATTATAGATCAGAACGTTTATATTTATTGATGACCATAAAACATATAATGACCCACTGGCTCGATGTACATCACCCTTACTATGTTAGTAAAGAATTTTCTTTTTCACTTAATCCTTACACATTAAATTTGTTATTAACCTGATTTTTAATGAACAGGAACTTTATAAGAATTTTATCCAATCCTTCAACAAAGACAACGCTATTATTAAGAAAGTGATTGCTCAGTTTGAAGCGATTTGCATGATGCCTACACCAGCCAAAGAGTCTCATGGGGTTGTCATGGTAATTCAGTTAATGCTTTTAAAACGAATTATTATTAACAAATTACAAGTCATTACAGAAAACTTATACGAGGGTTGTTTCGAAAGTAAGTTTCGTCATTTTTTTTTTGAAAGAGAAGATGGTACACCAGGTGAAACAAACAATCGCCATAAGAATCCACACCTGTTGCTGGTTCAAAAACAGAAGGAGCATCAGCGGATGAGGAATGACGCATGTGGAGAGCGCCGAAGAAGAGAGATTAGCAGCAGACAGACGTGTACTGACAATATGGTCGCCAATGGAAGTGCATGCTGTTATCCGGTATGAATGGGCACGTGGGACTAGTGTGTCCGTCATCCATGAACGCCTACAGACCGTGTATGGTGAAGAGGTCATGTCTCGTCAAATGGTTGGTCGCTGGTGTTGCACATTCGGTGAAGGAAGGCTGGTGTGGAGGATTGAAAACTGTACTTTACTTGGGACGTCACTTCCAAAACACTGCTGAGGTGGAGCAGGCAATGCGACGATTCCTTGCATCGCAGGGCACCAAGTTTTACCAGAGTGCTTTCTTCAAACTGATTGCACGCTACGATAAATGTCTCAATGTCGGTGGCGACTATGTCGAAAAATAGTGCAAGATGTATAGTTCATGATGCCAAGGCTGGTTTTTTTTTGGCAATAAAGTTTCGGTGTGGAAAAAAAAATGATGAAACTTACTTTCGGAACTTCGTAATTAACAAATTATTATTTATTTTTGATTATTTATTTATTTTCATGGCAATAGTCTGATGCACAGATAGCTCAGTGGGCCACATTCAATCTAAAAGAGCAGGTAAGTAATCTGTATTTTCTCAAACACAAGTTAATTGGCTTAATTTCTGTATGATTTGCACCCCCCCCCCACCCAAGTAATTACAGTAAACTCCCGATTATCCGCGGAATTGGGTGGCGCGGCTACCGCGGATAACAAAAATCGGGGATAATCCGCAAAAATGTTGAGAATGGAAGAGAATAAAAGAGAAAACAATTATAACATGAAAAATCAGTTTATTTAATACAGTATTACCATACAGTAAGACGTAAAATAATCTTACCTCTTAAAAAAGTCAGTCTTACACCCTCTTAAAAAAGTCAGTCTCGGCTGTAGGTGAGAGAGAAAGAGGAGGGGAACGGTGGGAGGGGGGAGTTGAGTTCAGCGACCTTGGCGCGAACACCTGCGTATTGTCAGTGGCTCGGAGATAAAAATACAGTACTAGATTGCGTGCCAGCCTACTGTCCGAGTTCGGAGAAGGCCTGCGCGCGTTTTGCACTAAAAAAAAACTTGTCAGTTCGGTCTAACTTTTTAGTACGTATTTTATCACTTTTCGTACCACGCGCGGATAATCCGCACCGCGGATAATCGGGAGTTTACTGTATTTCAAAAGTAATTTTATTTAAATGTTTAAAATACTGTAGTGATTCTTAACCCTCTCAAAGTCACAGAACATTTTTTTCATTCTAAAACAAACTTAGCTTAACACTTGTAACAAATTCACAGAACTTCAGTCATAAATTAATTTAAAAAAAAACTCTTCGACTTTTAAACTGAAGAAATGCCCAGTTATTTATTTATTTCAAAGATGAGTACATAGAATCCAGCCAAGGCCCGTATGGCGTATGGCCAACGAGTGAGGTCCCTGACTGGATATTCAAATTCATAATCACAATTAAAGATAAAATACATTGCAAAATAAATACAGTATATTGGGAATTAAAGGGTTAGGGAGGAATGTTAGTGAGGTAATGTTTTAGTCTAGAATTAAACAAATCTTCTTCTTCTTCTTCTTCTTTTAAGGTCTTTTCTCCCGTCTGTCTTGGGAGGTAAACCTATGGGGGGGGGGTGTTTACTTCCCAAGAGTCTGAAATAAGAAAGAGGGAAAGGGGGTTTAGAAAGGGACTATTTTGGTGATCTTATTTCACAGCTCGGAGGCAAACTTTTTCGGGGGAATAGGATACGGTGGTGGAGGTCATTTTTGTGGAGGAAGTCTCTGATGAAGATTATGGTGGTGCGCACACGCTGTCTTGGGGAGTCCTCTAGGAGTAGGATTGATTGTAGGTTAAAGGGAATGTGGTTGAGTTGGCAGTAGGTTTTGTAGATGAGGCAGGAAAAAAGGATGTGGTCTGTATCTTCTACTGCTCCGCAGGCACTGTAGGGTCACGGGTTAATTTAAGTCTGTGCAGGAAGGATTTGTTGGGGAAGTGGCCTGTTAGGCCTGAGTCTGAGTAGGAGGCTGGAGTCACTTTTTGAGAGGAAAGGGGGGGGGGGGGGTTTTTGCAGATGAGAAATTGCTTAAATCTTGACTCTGAGGGATTAGCTTGCCATTGGGTTTCCCAGTTCTCCCATGTCTTTCTTTTGATAGTGTATTTGAGGCTTCAGGGGGATGTCGAGGGTGGTAGTGTATGGTGACGAGCGACCAAAGTTCGCTAGGGAGTCTGCCAAGACGTTCCCTCTGAAGTTTTGGTGTCCAGGGCACCACAGGAATTTAATGAGGAAGTTGTTTTGAGTGAGATGGAGCACGCAAATCGCTATGATGCCGATTTGTGAGGATGACTTTCAGTTGTTGGTGGTGAGGGCTTTTCGGATTGCAGTTGGTTGCAGTTGATTAATCTTGCACAGGGCGAAGAGGATCGCCCAGGCCTCCACCGTGAAGTAGCAGTCGCAGAATGGGATTTTGTAGTAGTAGTTACAGGAGTCGGTGTGGATGTCAATGCCTGTATTCCCGTTAGAAGGGTCCACAGAGGAGTGGACCCATGGGGTGAAGTGTTTATATTATAGTATGATTTTTTCTTTGTACCAGGCCGTAGTGTTGCTGGGCATGCTACTTTTAGTCCAGTCTAGAATATTGAACATATTTTGGTAGTCCACGTTGAAGATGATGGGGTCCTTGATGATCGTGATGGCGGTGAGGCGGGGAGTGTCACATTGGTAGCTGTTGTAGTAGTGGATATGATTTGTTACAATTCAAATTATAACGAATTTACTAAATTTTATGGAACATTTGTAATATGATTTTAAAATGTTATGATACTTTATTCCCATTTTTTGGATAACGAATAATGCAGTATTTTTGAAATTGTTTGCTTTAAGTGTGAACTTCTTCAGATTGTAATGTTGTACTCGAAAAATCTTGCATGTACACCGGAGATGTTTCATCAGCTGCTTGTTCTTTTTCAAGTAAGAAACAAGATGAGCTTTAAGAGTTCCTTTTCTACTTTATTTTGTATAAGTATAATGGAGTTAATTTTGTTTTATTTTAGAAACATGGCTTTGGTCGTAGACAAGGATGCAAACATTACGTAAATGAAACGAACGAAACACTAATGATGACTGTGAGGTTCGTAATAACAGAAAATTAGAGTATAATAACGTAAATAACAAGTAAAGAAAATCCCACCGATACCTTACTAGCTTTTGTTAGAGAAACAATTGAAGGTTTTTAAACTGTTATTAAAAGACGATGTCTTTCTTTTACTTAATAATAGCTGTTTCACTGACAGAACTGGAGAAGGAGGGTATAAGCATTCATTATAAGGAACTATCAGCTCCAGGGGAAAGTTTATTTGTTTCTTCATCCTTACTCTTTTTGAAAGGTTACAATCCTATCGTAGGATGATTCCAATAATGCAAATTTTTTATACATTAAAGAGAAATAATTGGTCATTCTTTTGCACTTATTTGTCTAAGTGAAAACATTCAATTTTATTTTAAAAGAACGTCTGAAATTGCACCTACATCACCAATAATTCAAGCCTGCCTGTTGGATGAATTTAAATTCGAGCCATAATGCAGCGGAGGCTGCTCGTAACATTTATACAGCATTCGGTGATGATTCTGTTACCGACCGGACGGCACAGAATTGAATCAAAAAATTTAGAACTGGTGATGAGCGTCTTAAAAATTCTCTTGAGTGTTTGGTGGACAACAGCTGGTGTAGTCCATTATGAGCTCCAAAATCCAGGACAAAGTATCACAGCAGACGTGGATGTTGGTCAGCTTCAACGTATACATGAAAAAATCAAGCAAAACAGCCAGCTCTTGCGAACCATAAGGATGTTGTTTTTCTTCATGACAATACATCCGCATACGGCAAAGCTGGCCCGTCAGGCAATAAACAAGCTTGCCTGCGAAGTGTTATCTCCTCCACCATACTCTCCGGATATTTCTCCAACAGATTATCAACTTTCCCGATCTCTGGATAACCATTTGAAAAACAGGTGCTTCAAGACAAAAGAAGAGCTAAAATATGAACTGGGTGTGTTTTTCAACTGTAAAAGTCGTGACTTTTATAAAAAAGGAATTTATGATTTAGTATCTCATTGGGAGAAGGTTGTTGATGATAATGGAGATTATTTCGATGAAGAAAAAATTCATATATGCATTAATCTGAGCGCCAATTGGAATAGTTGCAAAAACGAAAAAAGTTTCCCCTGGACCTGAAGTATGGATTAGTGTTGGACTTCTTTAATGTGTATTTAATCGATATCCCTAGGCTTTGCATTAATTTTTGCTGTTGTAATTCGTTAATTTTTAAGTTATGATTTTTATTTAGCTTTTTAGAAGCTCTGATCCTCATTGAAAACATGGAATTGGAGTGGTTGTTTATGTGCCAAGAAAGTGAAAGGTTTTTTTTTTTTCCCCTATACACTGATTGAGCATATTATTATGACCACCTGACATGGGATGATTGTAGGTGCTGGAGCTATGGAGCGAGTATCAGCGAAACAGCAGCATTCGTGGGGTGCTCAAGAGCAGCTGTCGTTAAAGTATTTAAAGACTGGACGATTAGCCGGAAGACGGGGTCTGAATGTTCGTGTTGTGGCCGCCCGCAGATGGTTGATGATGGTCTGCAGCCAACAAGCGGAAAAGACTCCAATTCACTCAGGAGCACAAGGACTGGACTATCGAGCAGTGGAAACAAATCATGTGGTCTGACGAGTCACGATTCCAGCTACATCATGCAGACGGCCGCATGAGAATCTGGCAGAAACAGCACAAAAGCACGGACCCCGCATGCACGAGTACAACCCTTCAGGCCGGTGCGGGCAGTGTTATGGTCTGGGAATGTTTTCCTGGCATGCGTTGGGTCCGTTAATACATGTTGAACAACGTCTGAATGGCACAGCATACCTCCATATCGTCGCCGATCGAGTCCACCCTGTCATGTTGATGGCGTACCCCAATGGAGATGGCTACTTCTAGCAAGACAATGCGCCATGCCACAGAGCTCGTATTTTGCAGGAGTGGTTCCAGGAACATGAGGGGGACTTTATCTTACTTCGATGGCCCCCACAATCCCCAGATCTCACTCCAATTGACATTTGTGGGACGAAGTTGAACGAACCATCAGACGGCTGGATCCACCACTGTCCAATCTAGCATAACCAGGCATGGTGTCAGATTTCTCCCACCATCTTCCAACGTCTCGTGGAATCAATGCCACGAAGAATCACTGCAGTATTAAAGGCAAAAGGTGGCCCAACGAGATACTGACAGGGTGGTCATAATAATATGCTCACTCAGTGCTTAAATGCTTAAAATTGTATAATATTGAAAATATTTTAAATTGTTATTTCTGAAATTTTAGCAATGAAGAATATTCGCTATTGAAAAATGAAGAAATATGGAAGGTGATTTTATTTTTGTTTCTTAAATTAGTGATCAAAATTGGTACCCCCCCCCCCACAGTTTATTAATATTTGTGTTTGCTCTCTTAGCAAGTGGAATCTATTATATTCTCACTTGGACTTGTTCGTGAGGAGAGTCCTATCATTTTATCATGGATGGTAGTCTGCTATTTATCTGGCAAAGACCATGCGACAACTAAATGTCTTGGTGATACAGCTCTACAGCAGGATGTTTTCACGTACATACATCAAGCCTTATTGCTTCCGCTTTTTGCAAGTGAAACTGTAAGTACATTTCTAGGCAGAACATTATTGACTTCAGGAAATCAAGCACTTTTCACCTAATTGATTGTATAATGTTTTTTTTTTTTGTTATAAATTATAGATTGTTGGAAATCTCAGTTATACAATTATATATGGTTTAGTGGAATTACTGTTGTCCATTTTTGAAATTGGTTCATTTGGAAAAATTAAAGTAGGCACGCACTTTTAACTAATGAAATCATTGAATTTATCCCGTTTTTATGATCGTAACTGATTTTTTTTCCAGGATTTACTTGCAATTAGTGAGTTACTATTGAAACATTCCAATATAAGCAAAGATATGTGGCAAAAGGTTAATTAACTTGCTTTAATAGTTAAGAATACTTATTGATCCTACTTTTGGAGGAACCCGTTACAATCTTATTATTACCGGTACTTTTCAGGGTCTTGATGCTGGCATAGGGATTTTGTTGAAGTATTCAGTGGAACAGTTTCCTTATCAGTTTCATCCATTGATAAGACTACTTTCGTCTGTTGCATGTGAGAAACTTGAGCAGCACAAGGTTAACTTTTTTAATATTTTTTTGTATGATATTTACTTGCATGTATAGTCGACCCTCGATATAAGGATATGCTTGGGACTGGGAAGAATTATCCTTATAAGCGGAATTGGGGTTATCGTGTAAAAAAAAAAGCACAGAATAAACGCTATATATTTACTAATATTTACTTTTACAGTATAAAATAGGGAATACATAAGAATTAAACTGAACAGAAAGAAATTACGTTTTTACAACTTTGGAAAATAATCCAAAATGGCTGATTGGACAGAATTTTTTTAGAGAGGTCAAAAATAGCTGCCAATAAGTTATAATATGAGTCATAAGATGAACATCCATGACTTTCGAAATATCGGATGACATTTTTCATCGATTTCATTGTTTCTGAAATGGTTAGTACAGGGCCGGATTCATCAATTTCTTCCACTCTCTCTGTAATTTCGTCTCCAATGTATTGTGAAGGCATCAAAAGTTCGAATTCACCACCTTGTTGTTGGCAGATCACACAGATATAGCGATAAGGTTTTAGGTTTTCCAGAGGACATGTCAAACGAAAGCTACCTAAATGCTAATAATACGCATGTTAAAAAATTAAAACAAATCAATAAAAGAGAAAAAAAAAATCATTATACATGTACAAAAATCAGTCACTTACTTTTGCGAGGGAGCTGGGAGTCTTCAGAGAAGGATAAATTCTAATCGACAATCGAACAGTGAAGTGTACTGAAATCCAAATGACCCCTTACAGAGTTTATATAGTGGATGCAGTGCTATTACTGGGCAATAAGCAATTTTAGGCAGTAGTGCCCATTGGCTTAGAGGAAGATGATAAAGGGGATATTATATGCAGAATGTGCATATTACACAAAATGTGTCTGCCAATCACCAGAAACAGTAGAGAGAGAATGTGTCTGCCAATGACATCGCAGTGCATTTAAATAACTATTTTATCAGTTTAAGCGGAGTTCAACACAAATTTTAGCATAGAAATTTATCCTTATAAGAGGATTATCCCTTTATCCGGTTCCTTTTACGTGGAGTTAAAATGTATTGAAATCAACTACAGAAAAACAGGACTGTGACACATTATCCTTATATCCAGGGTCGACTGTACAATGTTTCTTTGCATCAGTCTTCAGTTCTACGAAACTTGAAAATTAGACCCAATTGGCCATTTTTTTTTGTCAGATTTATATTTAGCATCTTCATTTTAGTAAAATAGCACACATTTTACAGGGTCGGGACACATTAATATGACCACCTCTCCTCGAACATGTTGGAATGTCCCATGGTATGCAGATGAAAAATCGTTGCATATCATTAAAAGCTGACAACAGCAGACGTGTAGTAGCATCCGTTAACACAGCAATTGTCACCGTCATGGGCAGAGCAAGTGACCTGTCGGACCTCCAAAAGGGGATGATCATTGGCTATCGGGCCAAGAGGGGGCAGCATTTCAGAAACGGCCACCTTTGTGAACTGCTCTAGGGCTGCCATTGTGAAGGTATCGCGACTGGACGAACCAGACAGTTTCGAGCAACCGAAGAGGTAACTGTGAGGCTCCACGGGCCATTGATCTTAGAGGCGAGCGTCGGTTACGACGCCTGGCCAAGACCAATCGGCGTGCCACTGTTGAGCACCTGGCACAGCAAATGAACATTGGGGCCACTAGGTGTGTTAGCACCAAGACAGTACAACGATCACTCTTGAGGCTGGGGCTTCGGAGGAGGCATATGGTAATAGCACCCATGTTGATGCTTGTGCATCGCCGAAAACGCCTCCAATTCACAATGGATTATTGCTATTGGACCTCAGCCGAGTGGCAAAGGGTTGCTTTCTCTGACGAGTCGCGGTTTCTGGTGAACAGAGTGGACGGACGATGGAGAATTCGCTGGTAAGCACCTGAGAACAGGCATCCCGACACCATCGTTGGCAGACGACAGGCTGATGGGGGAGGTGTGACTGCTTACGGGATGTTTTCGTGGTATGGTCTGAGTCCACTGATACCGCTGGAGGGTACACTGAATGCTGTTCGTTACCTGATGTTCGTCGCAGACCAGGTACACCCCTTTGTGTCGACAGTGTTTCCTCAGGGTGATGGCGCCTTTCAACAGGACAGTGCTCCCTGCCATACTGCCAAAATTGTCCACGACTGGTTCTAGGAGCATTAGGATGAATTCAAGGTACTCCCATGGCCACCAAACTCCCCGGATCTCAACCCCATGGAACATTTGTGGGACCATCTCGATCGCCATGTCTGCACGGTGATGGAATTACGGGATGCCTTGATCACCGAATGGTCACAGATACCTGCAACCACCTTCCGAGGACTTATTGACTCTCTGCCACATCGACCAGCTGCTGCGCTTGCTGCCAAAGGTGGATATTCCGGATACTAGCAGGTGATCATATTAATGTGTCCCGACCCTGTATATAAATTGCATTATTGCACTTCCAAAATTTGGAATAGTTTTTTACAAGGCTGTACATGTTTTTTTCCTTGAGACTAACAAAAATTTAAATAAATAAATAAACCTTTTTAAAGAGATATTTTACTTTGGTCTTTAAAATTTTAAGGTTTTGAATTTTCTCTCGAAACTGCCATGTTACGCAGAATCAGTGTATAACTTGGAGAACTGTGCTGGAATTTCTCCAGCTGAAGAAGATAACTGTTGGATTCTAAATGAACATCATAACCCATACGGTTCTGGTAATTACGCTGTGCATTTAATTTTATTTCAGGTCTGATAATTACTATCTTATCGTTTTGTTCATTTAATTTGCAGATGCATTATTGATTCCAAGGAATACAAAAGGAGTTCTTCTGAATCAGAAAGGTTTAAAATTAATTAATAGGAATGTATGCAGAAAATAGAAGAAACTGTTTAACTAAGCAGTTGTTCATACTATCTTTTTTTTTTTTTTTTTTAATAGAAAAAAATGGGCTGTCTGTGTTACAATGGCAAGTGAGTACTAATAATGGATGGCAAGTGTGCTTATGTGAAACAGATTTATTATTGCAGAAAGCATCTCAAGGCATAGGTAAGGAATGCTTCACTTTAAGGACCTCTAGAATATTTTAAAAAAGAATTAATAGTTATTCTTTAATAAGTTAAACTATAGAGCTTATTCACGAGGTATACAATATGGCGGCAGCAACTTCAGCTCTGCCACCATGTTGTATACCAGCTTCACACTGTGATTGGTTGCTGCGGAACGACGTCGCTCTCATGAATAAGCTCTATACTTTTTGCATTGTTTTTCACAATTAATGAGTCAAATAAAATCAGTGATATATAAATCAATTTCATTATGATAATAGGTTACAGCTAATTTTTTAAGACTGTAAAAATTGAGTTGGATGTTCCTTTTTAGCCACTTTTTTATCCCATTAATTTAGGACAAATTTCTGAAGAAATGATTGAGCGGGTTTATGAGATTGCTAAACTTGTTTGTAATATTTTGAAATCTGATATCCAAACAAAAGGCCTTTTCGTTCACATTATTTCAAATCTACAGTCTATTTGGCAAAAGTAAGTGTAAAATATGCTTCCCATTCTCCCTTCCCCCTCCTTTTCCTGAAAAAGTTAAAAGAATAGCATTATCCCTTTCATTCTTAAATTATATAAGTCCATAATTTAAGAATGAAAGGGATTATGCTATACATAGTGTATATCAGACGTGGGCAAATGAGGCTCCGAGAGTCGCACGTGGCTCTTCGTTGAGTTAAGTGTGGCGCCCATTGAAAATTTAAACCTGTTTTTTCAGAAACTTTTTCACTGAATCTTATTAAATTAACCAAGTAACTAATATTTTGCTATTTGAGATGGTGTATTTAATACCATGTAACTATAGTGTGGCTCTTTATAATATATGAAAATCTGCAATGCAGCTCTCATTGACCTCAAGCGTGCCCACCCCTGGTGTATATATACAGATATACTGTACGAACAATAAGTTCAGAGACTGGGCTGATATTTCCGATGAGGCGTATAGGAGAGGGGACCTATTTGATCGTGGCGTAGAGGCACATATGATGCAAGACGTGGTAATGAGGAAACAGCTCCGCAGTGCAGGGCGTTTTCAAACAATGCATGTCAGTGAATGGTAGTTGTTTGCGTTCATCAGAAGAGGGTGATGTATTGCGAGTTTGTACTGGAAAGGACAACAGTGAACAAGGAGAAGTGAAATGCCTAGAACCCTGAAAAAAGGAAGAATGGGTACTGCAACATGACAATGCCCCCACACATAGGTCTTTGGTGCAGGCTGCAATGGCCAAATGGGAACTTTGACCCTTCAAAAACTTCCCGACTCACCTGATCTCGCTGTATACGACTTTTACCTGTTCTCCCCTCTGAAAAAACAAATCCAAAGGATGCCGTTTAAAGAGTGCATCTAAGGTTCAGGAAACAGCGACGGCTGCCCAAACACTTCCGGGAATGTTTTCAGCAACTGTACTAGCATTTGCAGAAGTGCATAGTTCTGAAGGTGGTTATGTGTAACATGTGATAACAATACATCATGTCTGTCAGGAAGGCCAGTCTCCGAAATTATTGAATGTATATAGTATAAATCCTTCTGGGATTTGGACGTCGATAGAACAGTAACTATGATAGACTTTATTTTAATTTGAGAACAGGGAAAAATTCATTGTATATTTTTTATTGACTTTCCTATTAGATTCTTTGCCGTGCCAAATCCACCAATGCCACTCTTGGCAAAATACATGGAGATTCTTTCAGAAGTTGCACTGGATAGACCGAAAGATGCTTGGCACTATCTCTCCCAATCAGGAATGCTTCCTTTTCTTCATAAAATTTCTTCTGATGTTGTCACTTTATCTAGGTAATGGAATTACAAAAAGACTCTACACAAGTGAAACACTTTACTTGATTTGTAGAAAAGAAGTTGATGTTTTCTGTTTTCTTCTTATACATGGCATATTTTTATATTTTCCTTCATATATATTATATCTTACAGTGGAATTGATATGAACGTTGGCATCCTTGGAGGGGTTATTGCTTCTCAAGAGTGCATTAAAGGAAATTATCAATTGACATTGGCATTTTTACAGCTGATGGCAAATTCCGTGGAGGTAAGGCTGAAAAAAATAAAGAATTTTCATTTTTAAGAGCATTCACTAAGCTTATCTACTACGTATTCTATTTATGTGCCATCAGAATTCTGGGAAATATTCAAATCACATTTGCTTTAAAAGTAACATTTTAACATGTCATGATGCCACAGTAAATTCACAAAAAATAATTGTAGGATGCCGTTGTAGGGGTTTGGTGATGAATCCATGTCTCGTCGGTGGTCAAAACACGCCTTAGAAAGCTGTCACCTTCACTGTCATATCGCTGCAGCAGCAATTCCTCCCTGGTGGTTTTGTTATTACATGCAAGTTTGCCAAATTAAGTCAGTGATGTACATTATTTGAAAAGAAGAAAAAAAACAAAAACGGAGGACTGAAGGTGATTCGTTAATAATGAAAGAACAAGTGGACATAACATTTTCACTGATCTAGTTCAAGTGATTATCTGTCTTTATATTGTTCGTTGGGCATTGCAAAATACTAGAGGCACAGCAATCAATGTATCTTCAATTCATTTATCCATAAAAAATCAAAAATAAGCAATAGCCAGACCAAATTCATAATTAATATAGCTTGGCACAGTTCTAACAGAGCAAATTCTGAATCTATGGCAGCTATCATTATTCAGCAATAAATCATAATGATGAATAAATAGAGAAAAATATTCCACGAGGGACTGGACTCAAACAGGCACCTTCGGATTACCATCCTGATGCTATAATCATTAAGCTACTGTGGACATGGAAGCTGTTGCTATCAAACATGTCCTATGAGCATAGGTTAAAGCGCACAGTTCCTTGTTCGCAAGGTGGGGGAGGCCGTGGCTTGGTGGGCTTCCACTGAACACAACTTCAGGGAAGTTAAGCAACATCAGGCAACTTCCCCCTGGCTGCTGCGACCATCCAGGGACCCAACTCGTTAATCCAGGTCCATCCAGGGACCCAACTCGTCGGCTTCTGGCCATACAAGTCCTGTGGATGGACATATTGGATACAATCAATCAATAAATGGCAAATGTTATAATAATAATTGAAAAATGGTCTTAGGAGGATTTTTTCACGCCATTACCTCCGATATTGATGAATACTTACTTACTTTTCAAACCTGCTTATCCGTTAGGGTCGCGGGGGCAGCAGCCCTATGGAGGATCTGCAGTGATCGCGATCTTCCGCCATCAGGCGCATGTTCTCCCTGGTAAAACCGAAGCGACTCGAACCCAGATTCTCCATGTAGTCTAGCCACCTGGTTCTAGGCCGACCCCTTGGTCTCTTACCCACCGGCTTGGAAAATAACAACTGCCTAGGAAGACCAGTTTGTGGCATCCGTATCACGTGGCCATACCAGCGCAACTGAGATCTCTCAATGCGGAGAAGTAGCGGCTCAACACCCAAAGACTCCCTTATTGTGCTGCTGTGCACTCTATCTAGTAGGGTAACACCTGCCACACCTCTCAGAAATCTCATTTCGACCGCTTGTACCCGCGATCACACTCTTTCTCATTTTTCTCTTTTGATGAATAAATAAAGAAAAATAGTAAAGAAAATTCCACGGCCAGGACTCGAACCGGGGACCTTTGTGTTACTGTTGCGATGCTATAACCACTAATCTACCATTTTTCGGGATATTATCTTATGTTTGAACATGAGAATGCTTCAAGACAATCATAGTAAGCTTGTGTGCATGGTTTGAAGAAAACAGACTTGGCTAAATGTAATTTGCAATTTATACATCTCTGGAATAGGTCATCCTGCATAAATGAATACAGCACATCCATAATAAGCATCAATTCAAGAATGACTATAGTGCCCGCCAGGAAAGAAAAAGGAAACTGGCGCTTGCGTAAATGAAAAAAAAAACACGTTTTTTTGTTCGTTTCTGATTGGTTGAACGAGGTTTTTTTTCATTTACGCATGCACCAGTTTCCTTTTTCTTTCGTGCCAGGCACTATAGAGTTTTAGTAAAAAAAAAAGTTAATGAATTGTTTAACTCCAAAATAAGGTTTAGAAGTCATTAAAACTTGCAATAAAAAAATATTTTGTAGTGAATTAAGTTTCCCAAATATTTTAGATAGCACAGTGTAAATTTTTATTTCATTCATTACTTCCTGCACAATTGTTCACATACTGAAAAGCTTTCTCTAATCCTTCTAGGAAATGTCACAAATAAATGATAATAATTTTCTAGCAAGTGTACTGTTTGTTCTTCATGAAATATTCCCATTTTTCCATAAATGGAGATACAAGTCAGTTACTGATCGAACCAAAGTAGGTCTTGGCTGTCTGACGGTAATCCACAAATTACTTAAAACATCTAGGCCTGAAGAATCACCCGATGAGCGGTAATAAGCAATAAAGATTTATATATTAAGATAACATCCTCACTGAAAAGTAAACTAATGTTATTGAAATTTTATTTTGTTCCTTGCCTCAATAGGGTACTCTCCCAAGAGATTTGCTTGTATTGCTTGTTTCATAGCAGTGCCGGCCAAACCTTGTTGTTGATTGTGGCAACAGGAGAAGACAATATCACTGCAGCACTTGAACAGCAAACGAGGTAAAACACAATAATTTGGTATCAAATATTTAACTGATAAAAAAAAGGTAAATAGCATACAAAAAATCAATACTAAAAACATTATTTAGAAAACAGCTAAACACTGTAATTTAGTTTGGTTACTCAAGTAAGTTTAGATTATACGCTGTCCAACGAAAGTTTGAATGGGTGTGTCTAATTAAATTTCTAATTCCAAATATTAGACAGTATTAATGTTACTTTGCATCGATCGGAGTATACACTGTAGAGCCAAAACATTATGACCACCTACTCAGTATCACGTTGCGCCACTTTTGGCCTGCAAAACAGCTGAAACTTGCCTTGGCATAGATGCCACAAGTTCTTGGTAGATGACTGGAGACAGGTTTGTACCAAATGTCTAAGTAGCGGTCACGCAAAATCGAGATATTCCGACAT
Organism: Rhysida immarginata; assembly: GCA_023313115.1. Taxonomy (NCBI): domain Eukaryota; kingdom Metazoa; phylum Arthropoda; class Chilopoda; order Scolopendromorpha; family Scolopendridae; genus Rhysida; species Rhysida immarginata. Next base: position 16,734 of record JAHWFO010001077.1, read on the forward strand.
GGTGATATTTAAGCTCTGAGCTGCCGCTCCATGACATCCCAAATGTGCTCTTTCGGATTAAGATCTGGCGAGTTAGGTGGCCAGGACATTAATTGGAATTCATCCTTATGCTCCTCGAACTATTCCAACACAATTCAATCCTTGTGACACAGGGCGTTGTCCTGATGGAAGATTCCATTTCCAGTTGGGAAGACAGACACCATGTAAGGGTGCAACTGGTCCGCAATGATGTTCAGATAGTCCGCAGCTTTCATGGTCCGTTCTACCACAACTACGTGTCCCAGAGCCACCCATGAGAACATTCCCCAATGCATAATACTGCCACCACCAGCCTGTGTATGGCCTGCTGTACAGGGAAGGAGGGGGAGCAACTGTTCACCTGGAAGTCGGTGTACCCTGACACGACCATCGAGGTGATGAATAAGAAATCGTGATTCATCCGACCAGGCAACTCTCTTCCACTTGTCTATGATCCCCAACAGTGTCCGCTGAACTGTGTGTTCCAAAACACTTGCACTTGGACCTGCATTGTATTGGGCTGTCAGCTGAGCCACTGTCTGGGACCAATCTTGCTTTACCAAGCAGGACAGTCTCCAATGTCCTTTTTCTTTGATGACACGTGGGCGTCCAACACCTTGGCATCAACTGCTGATTTCACTGTCATTTTTCTGCTTTGCATAAATACTAACAACAGCAGATTGTGAACAACCTACTAGTCGTGCAGTTTCGGAGATATTAGTTCCGAATCTTGGGGCCGTTACAATGTGCCCTCTATCAAATTCGCTTAGATCAGCAGCCTTTCCCATCACTCGCAAAATTAAGTGCAAGACCGATTCCTTACCTTTTCCAGGAGCAGTTAAATGCCATTCCCACTTAATTATGTGCCCTCCACATGATCAGACCAATGTGGTGGTGATGGTCATAATGTTTTGGCTCTTCAGTATAGATCATCATAGCTGCTTAAAATTTGTACTCATTTATAATTTATCCCGCTCCCTTTTTTCCCTTCTTTTCGTAGTTGGTGCATTGGTTTTGGTGAAGAATTATTGAAACTAGTACAATATAGTTTGTCCGTTCTTAACCGTCTTCTGATTTTGAAGCCGCAAGTACAAAGCCTTAATAAAGAATCAGGGAATTATCTTTCCCCACTGGAGCAAATCCTCTGCTCTCAACCAGCACATCATAATCAGCCACATATTGCCTTGATTGTTGCCTTCTATGGCTTTCATCGCTTTGACCCTAGACTAGCAACATTAGCCATCACTCTTTTGAAAAGATTTGCCAAGGTTTCCATTTTCTCCTACATCTCTCTACTATGATCCTCTAGAACTATAATTTCGATAAACATACTAAATATGGTTTCCTATCGTTTTGTAGGAATTATCAATTTCATTAATGGCTTGCTTGGGAAATGAGGCTGAAGTTATACGAGATTTATATTTGATGCGTTTTGAAGCCGTAACAGAAGACATACGTTTAAAAATTGCGTTACTTGAATTTTTGACTGTATGTGTTTCGTCGCAGTTAGGACTTCTGGAAATGTTTATCAATATTCCTCTTCAAAATTCATTACAGGTATTGAAAGAAAATAAAAATTTGGTAAATGAAGTCGACATTTGTTACATTTGCTTTTATTTATTTTACAGGATCAAGGTAAAGAACAACCTAGCTGCCTTCTGCATATAATGGAAATTCTTAAAGAGAGGAAGGAGGTCAGATATGCTTAAATTTAAAAACTAAAATTGTTAATCTAAGTACACTGAGCTACCATTTTATTAGGTACACCTGTTTAATAGCATGTTGAACCTCCATTAGCTCTTAAAACCCCGTGTATTCGTTCGGGCATGGATTCAACGAGATGCTGAAAACATTCATCAGACATGACAACTTCACACAATTCCTGGTGATTCAATATAGAGGTGCAAGGCAAAGAAGTTCAGTGGAGTTGAGATCTGGGGACTGAACCGGCAACTGCATCAGGGAGAACTCACTGTCATGTTCCTGGAACCAATCCATAGTGATATTAGCCCTGGGTGCTGATGCATTATCCTGTTTATCTGCGTCGGATAAACAGTGAGCATGAAGGGGTGAACTTGAACTGCAACAATGTTTATGTATGCTTTGGTGTTCAAACAACCACCTACAGATATCAGAGGACCTAATTTATGCCAAGAAAACATTCCCCACACCCTTAGTACGCCTCCACCAACTTGCAAAATCTGCACCAGACATGAGGGGTCTAAGGCTTCATGGTGTTTCTGCCATATTCTAAGTCTTCCATCAACATGATGCAGCAGGAATCCAAATTCGTCTGATCAGGCAAACTTTTTCCAATTCTCAATGGTCCAATCCTTGTGCCACTGTGCCCACAGGAGGCACGCTTTCTTGTTCGTCTCTGACAGCATTGGTACCCAAGATGGTATTGGGCTTTGGTAACCCATTCGACCTAAAGTGCAACTAGTTGTCTATTCTGATGTTGTTTTCTGGCTATCTGAGTTGTTTAGTTTGGTTTGTTTGGTATTAACTGCCATGGTCATTTCAGGACGGCATTATAGGGGCTGCAAATTTTGCCTCGCAAGAGTTCTTTAATGTGCAGCTGGCAAACGACTACACGGGACCAACGGCTCTACTTCCCTTCCGAAGGAAGTGCGTGATCTGAGGATTTTCCCCCAGAAAAATCCTCGTCGTCCTCGAGCATAAGAGGCGATCACACAACCACTGAGGCCGATATCCGAGTTGTAATGAGCAGTAATTTGTTTTGTTGTTGCCTTTCTGTTTTCATCAACAAGGACTTTCTGTTCACAGGAATCACGATGGTTACATGATTTTTGTTCCTTGACCTATTCTCAATAAAAACCTTGAAATGTGGTGTGCAAAAAGTTCAGGAGAGTTGCTGTTTCTTAAATGCTCATTCTAGCCAAAAATTGTGAAATAACAATCATGAATTAATTAAACTCCCTTAAACGATTCAATGCTTTTAACGTTAAGTTATCCAAAGCAACAAATACTTTTAAGCAGGCAGTCAGATCACTAGTTTTCCCCATTTGGGCTGTGGTTTCATGCTTAATTAACAGTAGAAAAGCTGCTTCAAGATATTTATACTGTGATTTATGATCTTTTGACATGTAAATCAGGCAGTCGCTCAATTTGCATATTTTGTGAGATGTACATAATAAAGTGGCAGCTCAGTGTAGTGTACCTATTTGTCATTCAAATAAATTGATGCCAAACTCCTACCTTGAGTAGGATGATTGAGGCATACAAGAATTATTGTTCAGAGATGTAAATATTGCTACTAAGATTACTACACACACTACCAGATTTCTTGTGATCCACAAGAAATATATTTGAATGCTACTCATCTGACATAAATAAGAACAAATTTACCTCTTCGTCCGGGAGGAAAAACAAAAACAAAAACAAAAAAAAAATAGGAATGGCCTTAAAAAAAGCTTTTTCTATTTTTTTTCGAATCAAAAATAAATTTTATTCCTATTTATTTGCCCATCCACGATTTTCCAGCGATCTCTGACATGTTGTTATTATTTTTGTGCATCTTTTAAAAAAAAAAAAACTAGGATCCCCCAATAATTGAAATTTGATCACATTTCTGAGAAAAAAAAAATATGTGTTATTAACAGAGTACTTATAACATAAACAATATACATAAGAACAAGACTGACCTGTCCAATCTGTGGATACTTTGATGCAAAGGAGACAATGGATTCCACTATTTCCACAAAGAATTTATTCATCACAACGTAGATGTACATTTCGGCGACAACGTAGCCATCTTCAGTATGAATCGAATTACAGAGTAAGGTTTTAGGTATTTATACTAGAGTTAAGCCAATGAGAAGGAGTATAGGAAAAAATTGGAGGTAAAAAACACCATTGGGCAGCAAAAGCACGGACCTAGGAGAAGGTTCCACTAGGTGGGGGTTGATTTTCTTGTATGATGTAATAAAGCTTTCCAGGAGGAGAGGTCCATGGGTCCTGTATCTAGATTCAGCAACGAGTCACCTTGGTGTTTCAAAATCTCCCAGGATTCCAAATAGTTTAGTTTCTTGGGGTCGTCAACCACCTGAAGGATTTGTAGTTGATCAATTTTAAAATTATGTCCAGTCCGTAAAATATGGTCCACCATCGCCGATCTGTCGGGTCTGTTGTTTCTAATATAGTCCAAATGCTCTTTGGCTCTGGTTTCCATCCTCCGACGAGTCTGGCCGATATATTTCTTTGGGCAGGTTCCGCAGGGTAGTAGATATATCCCTGACCTTTCGTGTTTCGGAATCTGATCCTTGGGGCCTCCCAGCAGTCTTTTTAGGGAGAGTTCGCTTATAAAGGCTAACTTCAGGTCAAACTTCTTGGAAATTTTCCCCAATCCTCTATTTAGATGGCGGTTGTAAGGAAGACTAAAAAATTTCGTGCCCTTCTTCTCAGGTTGTAGTGTTGTACATCGGGAGATCCTCCTCTTGAGGAGTTGTTTTTTAGTGAGTTTGTCAATGATTTGGTCGGTAAATCCGTTTTGTCGTGCCGCTTCCTTAATCCTCCTGAATTCTTCTAACCTCTTCCCTTGGCTCAGAGGTATATCAATGACCCTGGCAATCATATGGTAATAGGCTTAACTCTAGTATAAATAACTAAAACCTTACTCTGTAATTCGATTCATACTGAAGATGGCTACGTTGTAGCCGAAATGTACATCTCTGTTATGATGAAAAAATTCTTTGTGGAAATAGTGGAATCCATCGTCTCCTTTGCATATGTGTTATTGTTCTAGCCTCAATCTTGCTTATTAATAAACTTTGAAGAATGAAAAATAGATAACGTAATAAATATCCAAAATGCTTTGCATGACATTTCTGACACTCCCGATTCATTTCACCGCAATGATAACTTTGAAAACTTCTCGGAATAATATTTAAAGCACATCTAAAGATATCTTTATATGTCTATCGAATTATTATGTAAATATAATATCTATATTTACGCTAAATTGTTCCCTTGTCCCACTGCGAAAAGTTAAGGTCTGATTCAGACCTAAAGTCGATAACTTTTGTGTTACTAAAGAAAGAGTGTTAAACTTTTGCACAAACATAAAGTAGTATACGAGGCTGTAAGAAAAGTATCCGCCCTTCGGCCGGGGAAAAAAGATTACACACCTGGAGCATTGGAAATCTAATCACCCTCAAAGTAGTCTCCTTGGGACACCCACATATTTCTCCCAGCGGTGCCGCCATTGTTGGAAGCATTCCTGGAAAGCGTCTTTCGGAATGGAGTTTAGCTCGGCTGTCATTGCAACCATAATGTCCTCTCTTGTCTAAAATCTTGTCCCTTTCAGTGGCCTCTTGAGTTTGGGGAATAGCCAAAAGTCGCAGGGGGCCAGGTCAGGAGAGTAAGGAGCCTGTTGTACCACGGGAGTCTGAATCAGGTTTGGTTTTTGAGGCGCCAATTGCCTGTTGACCACAACTGCGGTTCTTGTGCCGCACTGCATTACGTAGGCGACGGAGGACATCCCTGTAGTACTCTTTGGTGATTGTTTGACCCTGTGGTGCGTACTCGTGGTGTACCACGTCGCCAGAGTCAAAGAAAGCAGTCACCATCACTTTCACATTGCTGCGCACTTGGCGGGCCTTCTTTGGTCGTGGTGACGAGGAATGCTTCCACTGTGACGACTGATGGTTTCCACCTGGCTGTCGCCCAGTTTCTGGCAAAATTTGATGCAGTAACGCTGCTCCAGTCGTTCTGTCATTTTCCTTCAAAAACCGACGAGAGCACAACACACTACCTCCCTCTAATGCTGATTGCCAGCAACTGAGGCTATGGAGAGGTGGGAAAAAATTCACGCATACGCACAAAGGTTCAAGGTCGGCTCATGCAAGTGCGCGCGATCCAAATCCATCAGGTTTTCGCCAAAAAAAAATTAGGTCGGATACTTTTCTCACAGGCCTCGTGTGATGCTTCCAATGAATTGCTTTTTATTAGAATTTTTCATAATACAAAATTTTAAAAAAAAATAAATAAAAATCAAAAACTTCAAAATTGGTATTTATTTTAATTTTTAACAAAAAATATTACTTTCAAAGTGTATGAAAATACCATAAAATAGCTTAGAAAACGACGGAAAATGCATAAAATGCTTACCTACTAATTAAAGAAATATTTTGAATAGTTGGTTAATAACAATTTTTAAGCAGTTGTTTCTATAGGTATATTAAAGGTACTGTATTATACTTGGGCATCTTCAGGTTCTGAAATCAGTTCGTTGACTTTCAGAAGCTGCAGAGTATTTTCATCAAGTTCATATTTGTTATACGGTTTTCTACTGCTTTCAAATAAACATCAACAAATCAACAATTAAAATGCTTTCAAATGAACATCAACAATGATTTGAGTTAATTTGATATTTTTATTAAAAAAAAAAAAAAACAATCTTCTTCTACTTCTTCTTTCATAAGGTCCTGCCTCCTCTTGATTAGGAGATGACCTATTCCTATTAGAGACAAATACAGTTAACGGGCATTAAGTAACTGACAAGCCTTGAGAGAGGGAGCAAGAAGCCTCGGAAGTAGGTTAGATTTAGCCAGGAAGTCTTTGACAGCCGATAGAATAAAGCGGCAGTGAGATTTGACATCCGCATTAAGCAGGAGAACAGTTGGAAAGTCAAAAGGGATCTTTCGGATTCGGAACAGGGTTGACAAGGATTGCCTGTGATAGTCATAGAGGGGACAATTGAAGAGGATGTGTTCTAAAAAAAACAATAAAAAAGGCAATTTGTGTTGACAAATATGGCACACAACCTGTTCCTTAATGCTACCTTTTTTGAAACGCTTTTACCTGTGTTAACGTGAACAAATACACAAACAAAATATATTGTGCACATCTATACCACAGGACCTTTCCAACCATATAAGTTTCATGCGTATTCGTCCACGTTATCACAGGTAAAAGCGTAATACAAAAATGTGTTTCCGTATTTATATATAGATTATAGATTAAATAGCAAAGTTAAAGATAAATTGCCTTTGCTTATGAAAACTGTTTGAAATGCAACTGGATTTTTAATTTGTACATTCCAATTTTTCAAGTGAATCAACTTAATTTTTTTATTCTTTTTATTAGGCAGTGCATTTTTGCCCTGTTGAGATCCACGTAGCGACTGTTGAATTTCTTCTTGCAATTTGGAAAGGATGGCGAAATATTGCAATTTATATTATGAAAAAAAAGTAAGTTATTTTATTTCCTTTAAGAAGATTCGGAAGTTTAATTGAAATAGTAGAAAAGAATTTAGGAAACAGTTTTTCAAAACACCTTCGTATGATGTAGGTGCAACCTCTGGCTGTGTAGTCTGACATCTCATCTGGTTGAGCACTTTTAATATTAGTTTTAGGGTTAATTATTTAACTTCCTGCAGAGAGGAATTTCAAAAAAAGAAAAACAATTCACAGATTGAAGTTTCTTTTTTTCTTAGTCCATCTTTTTGGAGTATTCTTTGTGATCCATTGATGGAAGATAGCAAAGGTGGGAAAACGATTGAAGTGTCAGCTTTTGTTATGAAAATCTTAGCTCAAGAATTACATTACAGAAACCTCACATTAGGGTAAGTTGTTTGGCATTGAAAATCGTATAATTGCGCATTTAATTATTCTAAATAAGATGAAAATGGCGCAAGAGGGTTTTTTATAAGCCATACCTCCTTGATGTTGATAATTAAATGTAGAAAAGAGGGTAAAGAAAATTCTGCACCCTGGTCTCGACCTATGGATTTCCGGATTACCATTCCATTGCTTTAACCTCTAAGCGGCAATTCCTCCACGTCTACAGTGGCTTAACGGTAATCCGGAGGTCCCTGGAACTTTCTTTACCATTTTCTACGTTTAATTAATGACATTCAAGGAGGTATGGTAATTTTTACTTGGAAATTAACTAATTGTTTTTTGTTTTGATAAAATGAAACAAGTTTCTGTTTATATTAAATTTTTAAAATAGGGGTCCCTGTGAAGAAGATTTACAAGCAACCTTGAAAAAGTTAACAAGTGGCCAGTGTATATTTCATTGGTCAAAGGTAAATATCAATGACTGACATAAACTTTGCACAAGGGGTTATGAAATTAAGTAATAAACTAGAGGATACTCTTTTACCACAACAAGGAAACAGTAAACGAAAAAATAATAAATGAAAACTAAGGCAAAAAAAAATAAGACAAAAAACAAAATAAGGAAAAATACGACCTGTAAGTGCTTTTCGAAAGCCTTGCTATCATGGCATGGTTATATGGTACTGAAACAATTCTATCCTTGTCCTTTGTACTGTTCAAGGTGGAAATATCATTAATAAACATTTTATACTTTCTTTTCCTAACTAGATCCGAAATGGTTCTGGAGCTGTATCCATTTTTCAAATCCCTGATAAAAGGCCTTAACTCGATTTTCAAACCGTTCCATATCTCTTTAGCTTTTAGCAACCCCAACCAATTGAGACATCTTCTTATCAATCCTAAGGACCACATTCCACATCTACAGAAATCCGGGATCTACGAGGCCAGGTGCTCGCAATGCCCTATGGTGTACAAGGGTCAGACTTCTAGACATTTTGGCAGAAGCAACCAGTCCGCAATAGCCAAGCACTCTCTGGACACGGGACATGATTTTTCATTAGAGAATTTAAAACTTGTACCATCAGCCAATAAAAAGCACCTACTAGATGCTTTTGAAAGCCTTGCCATTAACAAAACCGACAAAAACCGGTTATTAAATCTCGATAAGGGCCCCATTGGTGACTCTGCATTGATTCAGTGGGTGACTCAGCTTCCCAATCGATGAATTGCCACTTTCTACAATTCTCTTGATCGGTTGTTCTCCGTTCTTGTTCACTATATAAGACTCGATATATCTTCCCAAGTTAGTTCACTCCGTATTCTCCCTTGGGCTGCTGAACGATGAAAGCAAGGCTTTCGAAAAGCGCTTACAGGTCGTATTTTTCCTTATTCTTGTTGTTTGTCTTATTTTTTTTGTGCCTTATTTTTCATTTATTATTTTTTCGTTTCCTGTTTCCTTGTTGTGGTAAAAGAGTATCCTCTAGTTTATTACTTAACTATTTCTATCCACATAAGATTTTATTCCATTATTCGGGTTATGAAATGATATTCAGATTCAGATTAAGTCTTGTTACCCCCATACAATTTAAAATGAGTGGAGATGCGACAAATCTGCTTCAGGCAACATATAGGAAGGTAGTAGGGGCTAAACAATGGTGGTGTCAAATTTGATCTTTGACCTCTGATTTCCACCTTGCAATTTGATCCCCTGCAAGGCTAAATTTCAAAACTAGATCCAATGGTTATTTAACCTCCTCGGCATCCAAAAAGTAAAAGAGGAATGAATAGAAGAGATTAATAGACCCATTATTTCAGACATTCCTTTTTTAACTGATATGGCTAGTGAAACATACCCTAATTACAAACATGGCATTGTAAACACAGGGTTAGCACAATGAATGACCAGATTTTATAAATTTATATTTTTGAAACGATTACACATATTACAATAAGTGATATACGAAATTAAGAAAAATATACCATAGAACGCTGTGATTGAAATCCATAAATGGTGAGCATGACAGAAGAGTTGTTGCGTATTAGAGTATGCAAGGGTTTTTTCAGTTATTTCTGTGCAGTGTGCATTTAGAAATTGCTATGGAAAGGAAGAACATTCTGCTGTGTATAGGCGATTTAAAGATACAGGTTGCTTGTGCAAAAAGAAAAGCAGTGGCTGTCCACACGTCTCGGAAGAAATGGTGGAGAGGGTGAGGCAGAGTTTTGTACGAAGTCCACGGAAGTCTACGACAGCTGCCACCCATAAACTTGGAATTCCCCAGAAAACGGTATGGAAAATTTTACGAAAAAATTACATTTCAAACCGTTTCACTTACAATTGACGCAACATTTAACAGTGGACGACAAAATTCGTCAATTTGACTTTGTGTTCACATGCAAGAGAAAATTTCGCAAATGAACTGATTTTCTCAGACGAAATAACCTTCCATTTATTTATCAGGAAATGTCAATCGTCACGATGTTAGGGTGTGGAGAAGTGAAGCTCCCACGAAATTGTGCAGTTGCAAAGAGATTAACCAAAAGTGAATGTTTTTTTGTGCTATGTCACAAACAAAATTGTATGGGCCATTTTTCTTTGCTGAAAAAACGCTAACAGGTAGCAATTATCTGGGCATGTTGCAAATTTGGTTATTTCCACAACTGTGTGACGACAGCACAAATTTCGTGTTCCAACAGGATGGAGCTCTAGTCCATTGGTCTTTGCATGTACGTGCTTACTTAATGGAGGAGGTTCCACACCGATCTTATCTTATCTTGTACAGAGGGTGGATTATCGCAGAACGATAATCTGCGGCACTTACTCCTTTGAGGGACTTTTGCGCCAATCCAGTAACTTGCGGGCGGACGAACATGATGGAAGAGCTGCAGGCGGACGAACAAAGCAGTGGCTATCACCAGCTGCTGGACATCCAGCACTGGTCACTCAGCAAATGGGTCAGACTAAAGTCCCCCAACAGCTGTGCCCCAAATAGCCGTCCTACCCAGCAGTGGTCCTCAAGCCACTGGCTTTTCTCCCAGCCAGCAGCTGGCCATGCCTGAAGTTGCTTGTCTCTCCTCCCTGAATTGGGCGTTAATCACATGGCCACCAAGATCCCCAGACCTTACGCCATGTGATTTCTTTTTATGGGGTTATATCAAAGACGCTGTTAATGAGCCAGCGATGCTGACAGCACTGCAAGAACTTAAAGAAGGCATTTGCAGCATTAGGAACCATTGACAGTGTGATACTACAAAATGTGTGGAACGAACTTGATTACAAATTAAATGTTGGTCGTGTAATCAAAGGTTCACTCATCGAACATTTGTAACTGAAAAAAAAAAAAAACTTGGTATAATTTTTGTTAATTTCATGTACTGGGCTTTGCAAAAGTTCTGTTACACTCTTTACATCTCCCAAAAAAATGGACTGCTCATGATTTGGATAATTCCATTTCCACAAAAGGATCAAATAATATAAAATTGGAAATTACGTGTTAACCTCCAAGTGATCCTAATGTCCACGACAAAAGCAATGGAAACAAAACGAGTAGAGATCGCTGCTCTCCTGCGTGCGGGCCACACGAAGTCCGAGATTGCCAAGCTCCTCAAAGTCAGCCGGATGACCATCCACAGAGTTGCGGACAGGCTCAAGAATGGGAGAGACCTTAAAGATCAACCTCGTTCAGGTAGACCGCAAGTCGTCAACCGTTTGGCTGTGAGAAAAGCCTTCGAACAAGACCCGACGCTCAAAACAACTGTGCTCGCAAAGAAAAAGAAAATTTCGGTGTCCACAGTGTCCAGAGCGGTCAAAGAAGAAGGTGGAAAGAGCGTGAGGCCTCTGCTGACGGATTGGATACGGGAACAACGTCGGGAGCGCTGTCGCCGTCTTCTCAACGACTTGAAGAGTCATGGTGAGCGAATTGTCCATTTTTCTGACGAAAAGACCTTCACGGTCGATCCTGTCGTCAACAAGCAAAACAACTGCATGGTAAGCTTCGGCCAGGACATCTCCAAGGTCCGCTATGTGTCTACAACCAAGCACCTGGCCTCTGTGATGATGCTCGGAATCGTGGCGTCGAACGGCGAGAAAATGCCACCCGTGTGGTTCCCAAGTGGATACCGGCTAAAGGCGGCTGATTACAAGGACATCCTGGCCACAAAAGTCCTTCCCTGGGTGAAGAAATGCGGACTACATCTTTCAACAGGACGGTGCCCCTGCCCACACGGCCAACACTGTGCAAAACTGGTTGGGGTCCAACATGACCTTATGGTCGAAGGGCTTTTGGCCTCCGCAGTCGCCAGACCTCAATCCACTTGACTACAGCGTGTGGGCGCATGTCGAGGGGAAGGCCTGCAAGGTCCGTCACAGCAACGTCGACGAGCTGAAAACATCTGTCAACCGTGTGTGGACCAGAATGAGGAAGGACTACATTCGCAAAGTTTGCAAGGCTTTTCGGCCTCGTCTGGAGCGGGTTCTTGATGCAGATGGTGGCTACATTGATTAAATGACTAATTACAATGTTATTCTACATGATGGCACAATAAAATTATGTCTAACTGCATCGTGAACATCGTCGTGTCCATTTCTTTGAGGGTCGTCACGAGTGTAACAGAACTTTTGCAAAGCCCGGTATCACTTTTTGTAATATGTGTAATAGTTTCGAAAATAAAAATTTTTTAAATCCGGTCATTCATTTGTGCTAACCCCGTCCTTAAGATTTTGAATTTAGAAAATATTGAAGTGAGATCACAGAATGATTTAGTTTTAATTTCTCAACAGGTTGTTCAGGAAACCTTGAATACAATGGATATGTCAATGGATGAAAGTCTTAACATGCAAACTAGTTCCGAGTGCATTAAGGAAACTACTCTTTTGGTGATTGCTTGGCGAGATTTATTAGTGATTTTATCTAAGGTAGGAGTGCTATAAGATTTTTACCATTTAATATAATGTCGAAACGAATTCCGTAAAGTACATTTCTCTTTTAATGACAGGATAAGACTACATTTGATAATGCACAGAAGCAGAAACTCACAAAAGATCTTATGGTCCTATTACTCAATCAAAGCTTGAAGTTGACCAATCCAAAAGTTGTTGGTCTCGTTGCAGAATTAATTCTTTTGCTCATGAACAACTGGAAATGGTAATTAGTTTTAAAGTTAAAAGTAATCCAATACAGAATGGAATTGACATGGAGGGTGAAAATTTTAAAAAAGAATGCCCATTTGCTTCTAATAGTGATTGCATCGACAGTTGGGGTACTTGGGCAAAATGTATCTCTGATCTTTTAACAAGAACCTCGGTCAACCAAGATCCAATTACAATTCGGTCCATGCTGGCAATCGTTAGCATTGCAACGATCTTTCTCCAACTCATGCCACACGAGATCTTAGAGAAGTCGGGTAAGAAAAACTTAACACTATCAGAATAACAAATTTTTTTATTTTTGTTATTTAAAACACAAATTAATTTATATTTTAAGAAGATAATGTTTTGGCCAGTTGGATATCTCCAGTTTGCATTTTAATAAACATATCCATGTTTCATCTAAAACAAATTACTCAAGACAGTAATAAATCTATATACCACGAGGTAAACGTACTAAAAGGACAATTTAGTTATTTTTAATAGAGTAATTATAATGTTAAACAATTCTTTCTTTTAATTCAGTTTCTAATGCTTTGTGTGAGTCTCATAAGGGAACTGATTGTGCGCATAGACACGCCTTCGTTTTGGCTTCCCAGTTTCAGCCAGCACTCGACGTTGTCATATCTTATGAATGTCATGACATTGTGCATGGAGGTAAGCACATTACCGTATTGATCCTTAATATTTTTATTTTCTTGTACAATACTAAAATTGAACTGCTATTTAAAAAGTAGAGTACGTACATTCTTATTTGGAAGAAAAATCTTAACTTTTAAAACATTTCAAAAGACACATTGCTGTTGTACTAAGACAAATGGTCAGATGAAACCACACAATAATCAGATCCATGCTTTGTGGCTTCTTCTTCTTCTAGGTCCTTCCTCCTCTTGCATAGGAGATGACCTATCCCTATTGGAAACGAGTAAAGTTAAGAGACGTTAAGCAATTGGCAGGCCTTAAGAGAGGGGGCTAGGGGTCTCGGGAGAAGATTAGATTTGGCCAAAAAGTCTTTGACAGCAGATAGAATAAAGCGGGAATAAGATTTAGCAAAGGAATCTTTCGAATTCAAAAAAGGTTCAACAAGAATTGTCCGTGATAGTCATAAAGAGAATGTGTTCCAGAGATTCAACGGCACCACACTCACAGGCTGGGGAAGCATAAGGCGGAACAGGTTGGGAGATCTTCGGAACGGAACCTAGCAACAAGGGACATGTCTTGTTTAGAGAGATTTAAGGGGAGTGGGAGGACCTTTCTGCGCTGAGCCACCAATGTCTTGAATTTTACTGCTGTATTGGATTGGAGCCATTCCTCTCTCCAATGTGGCTTAACAGTCAGGGAAAGTAAAGGAGACCTATGCTATAAAACAGATGTGGGCAAATGAGGCTTCGAGAGTTGCATACGGCTCTTCATTGAGTTAAGTGTGGCATCCATTGAAAATTTAAACCTGTTTTTTCAGAAACTTTTTCACTGAATCTTATTAAATTAACCAAGTAACTAATGTTTTGCTCTTTGAGATGGTGTATCTAATACCCGGAATGTGGCTCTTTATAATATATGAAAAGGTTTCCAACATATTAAGGTAAGCCTGTGACGTTACGGTGTCCTCAAAAAAGAATAGACCAACGATGCCTCTTTTGGAAATCGCGCACCAAGCCATAACCTTTCGTGGATGACGAGGTGACTTATGGATCTCATGAGGGTGCTGGGAACCCCAAAAACGAACGTTGTGTTTATTAACGTCACCTGACAGATGGAAGAAGGCCTCATCTGACACCCACAGGTTGTCCACAATGTCCTGATTGGCTTCCATTTCTGCTCCAAACTCCATCGCAAATTGTTGTCACTTCTGTCTTCCAGTGTCTGTTAACTCCTGATAAACATGGATCTGATACGGGAACAGGTGTAAATCCTTTCTCGTAGTATATGACAACCCTTCTTCAATGGATAGGCGGCGAACAGATTTTTTGGTAGGGGAATCGACCAACCTTGTGCGAACATTTTCGACAATTTCGGCCGTTTGAACACGAGCTTCGCTCCCGCCTTTTTTCTTTAACACATCCAGTGGCACGAAATTGCTTGACAAAATCCATGATTGCTTGCCTGACTGGTGCATCTCGACACTTATACTCCTTCCAGAACTTTCTTTGCACGGTTACAGGTGATTTTGTCTCGAAATACCATTCGACAACCTTGCATTTCTGCTCTGTTGATAAAGCGGGCGCCAGTTTTCAACAATACGATTTTCATGCAGCGCCGTTGCAACAATACAAACTCCAACTATTTAGAAATTCGATATGGCGCTCATATTCTTTCAGTTGTTTATCCCTAATGCACGTCATTCGAGTGAAATGGTCAGAAATTGACTGAATCACCCTGTAGAATAGAAACAATACCAACTGCACATTAGATGATAGAGGAAAGCTCCAAAGTTTCATTCAGGGTCAACGCTGTGTTACAGTTTGCAAAATGTGAATCTTTTGTGCAAGTGCAATGCAAACTTCTCCATCGGTTGAACAAACAGTTGCCTTGTTAAGGAAACTTACGAGGGCATAAAAAATTTGTAGTAGATGACGTTTTCCATGTAGAATTGAATGGAACTTCTAGGTAGTGATGTGCAAAATCTGCTTCTGCAATTTGTTTGAAATAAATACGAGGGTTTGGGCATAGGTCATGGCAATTATTTTTTTCTCAGCGTTAGGGGATCATTTCCCAAAATGTCATTTTGTTTCAAGGAAGCCATGCATTCATAGTAAGTTTCCACAACACCAGATGGTTCTGTGATTTCTTGTTGTTTCACAGAGAGCAATGCTCTCCATGGGAGAAATGCCAGAGAATGCCATGGATTCTCTCTCTCTCTCTTTTTATAACCTTTCATTTCCTATGAGACCTGTAATGTTATGAGAAACTTGAAACCTGTAATGCTATGTCAATTGCCTTAACAAAACCAGATGAATAAAATGTTGGCATGTTGTTAAATGCTTGTACATTTTGGCCATTTTTCATCTGTATATTTCACATTTTCCACCTGCACTTGAATTCTCACAAAAAAAAAAAATAGTTGCCATGACTTATGCCCCAACCCTCTTATATGAAATCCAATCACTCTTTCTGAATACCTTACATCTTTGAATAATAACTACCGCCCTCAAATAGATACTGATCTTAAGTTAAAGTGAAATAAGCGCTGCGGCATTTATTCAAAGAAATACGGTAATCTTGTATATCATTGAACACTCTTTTTCTTTTGTTAGGTGCAAAAAGCTGGTGAACTCGTTTCAGCAATTCTTGTTTTCTTTCTCTCACTTTCTCTTGGAAGAGAGGCAAGTAGATATGCAAATTAGATTTATTTGTAAGCAAATGATTGATTTATTTAATTTGTATGTTAATACTTGGATATTTACAGTCTGCTGATGCTCTGAGTGCCAATGATCTAATGCAACATCTTTGTCTTCCTTTGAGTTATACTTATTCTAACATTGATCAAGCAATGGAGTTACAAACAAGTTCTGTAAGCATATAGTTTAACTTCATTTCTAAAATATTATTATTGTACAGTACAACGCCGATTATCCGAATTCATTGTGACTGGGGGTGGTTCGGATAATTGAACTCGTAACAAAAAGGTTGTGTTAAAGAATATACGTACATTAGTTTTCTGCCCTGTAAGTACTTTATTGTACAATTTGTTGTGTACAGTAATCACTAATTAAATTACATTCCCAAATGCCAATTTCACATCGACAATGTGTATGCACAATATGGCAACAAAGATGCACCGAAATTTGACATTTTCCAATTGATTGAAGCAGTTGTGGAGCCACTCGAATTGGAAATCCGCCTGCAAAGCAGTTGCTGAATCCGCTAGAATTGAAAATTCCGCCCACAAAGCAATTGCGGAGCGGAAATTAAGGAGAACTGGGAAACCACTAATCCACATAACGAATCTTTATTACGATGGATGCTGAAGAAGGCAGCGTGGCTGCTGAAATACGTATCCATCATAATAAAGATTTGTTATGTGGATTAGTGGTTTCCCAGTTCTCCTTAATTTGATGTCCATCCACAGTATCTGGCCCCTCGGTATTTTGTTTGCGGAGAGCAATGCGGGCAAATTCCGCTAATTGTAAAACGGCAGTCCGTGCGGAAAATCTTCGTCTTCTGTCCGCACACTGTAATTGTGAAGAAACAGGCTTCGGTCGGACAATTTCTTTACAGTTTAGTGTATCTCTAGTTAATGTTCATGTTGAATAAATCAAATGACCTAAGTCATTAAACAAAATCTACATCACGAATTAACATGAGTTATATTTTTTTAATGTAGATAAACAAAAGAGAATTATCACCTTGGTATTTAGTTTATCAAAATTCCTTGAAATTAATTACGTCTATGCTAAAGACGCAGAAGCATTTCTTTTTTGAAGATGCCCTCAATTTTGTAGGTGTTCATTTGGATAGAATGCTGCTGGTAATGAAACATCATTTTTTTTTCCTCACATTACTTACGATAATCTTTGAATATAATCAATCATTGAAGAATCTATTTTCTAGTCTTTGATGCGAATACAAGCGAGTATGAGTACAGAAGATCTCGATGCTGCTATTATAACATTAAATTTTATTAATCAGTTGTCTTTATACAAGCAGTCTTGGAAGATGCATCATCAGGCCTCATTAACATCAATTTTGGTAAAGGACTCAATTTTTATTAAATGTTGCTTAAAATTTAAATTTTAAAACACCCTCTCTTTCTATGCTTTTTTTTTTTTTTTTTTTTTAAAGGGAGCTGTGTGCTGCATTTGTCAAACATCAATAGCTTTCCTAATTCGACCTAACTTCATTCAACATATCATCGATGTAAGTTATACGACATAGTCAGGGATCCTGTTAGGGATGTCTCACAGTAACCTCTTGGAATTGATGAGTGGGAGGCAAAGAAAGCATACAAGGGACTATAAAAAGTTTCCGGAATTGTATTCTGGCTGGTGAACGCCATAAGTCTGGAAAACGCCACTCTGTAATCAACGTGCGCAGGTGTGGTTGCATCGTCTTCGGAAGTGTCATTCGGGAGCTGTAGCGTGTGCTTGTAAGAGGGTGTAACACATGTTGGCGCGATGTCAGTTTGAGCAGATAACAAACATCAAGTTCATGTTCAAGCTTGGAAAAAGTGCTACGGAGATGCTGCAAGCACTGAAACAGGCGTACGGGGATAGTGCCCTTTAGAAATCAGCTGTGTTTGATTGGTTCAACAGGTTTAAGGTGGGCCAGGACAGTCTCGAAGATGAACCGTGGTTGGGAAGACCAACAATCTCCAGGCAACCTGAAAACGTTGCAGAAATGCTGGATTTGGTGCATACTCATCGGAGGATAACCATCAACGAAGTGTCTTCAGAAATGAACATTTCTTTTGGGTCCACTCAAGTGATCTTGGTTGAGGAACTGGGGATGCGACGGGTCTGTGCGAAATTCGTTCCGCATTACTTGAATGCAGATCAGATGGAATGTCGGATGTTAATTGCTGGTGATCTGTTTGAACGAGCATCTGCAGATCCACAGTGTCAAAAGAAGAGATCGAAGCAAGTGAGACAGCCGGTCTCAAGTCCATTCCACAGGAAGAGTTCGCACGGGCTTTCCAGGAGTGGCAGTCTCGTTGGAGTAAGTATGTCTGTGCCAAAGGAAAGTACTTTAAAGGGGATTAAGGCTTCAATGTGCATACTGTATCTAGTCACCAGCCAGACTACAATTTGGAAACTTTTGGATAGATAGTCCCTTGTATGCAATTAGAGAAAACAAATACGGGGAAGGAGTACAATAATCTATTCAAATATTAAAATCTACACCCCAACTGTAAAAAACTTTATCATAATAAATAGAATTAGACAGTGTGATCACTCGTAGTAACCAGTGCTAAAATCAGGCTAGGTGGCGGTTGTGTAAAATAGCAGTGCTGCTGTCATTATCGATCAACTTAGTATGACCAATATCGTAGAATTCGAATTTTTTTGTTGGTCTGTTTGGATTCGAATTACATGGAGTTTACTGTAATAGAAAAAAATCCTTAAGGGATAGTAAGAAGAAAAAAGAAATCATGGTTGAAAATTAATTTTTAAAGCGTTAACGTTATAGTTAACTTTTCATCTTTTTCCTTGTAAGCAAGTGCTGAAAACCTGCAAGGTTTATTCAAGGTTTTACGGTATTCGTCATTTTTTATTTCAGAATCCACTTTTAAATGCGTAGGAGACTGAAACGACTGCTTTTAGGTGGTAATGAAGCTGAATTGAGCATGCAACTGCTATTATAATTTAAAAATTTTAATTATTTGCAGCACAAATCAAAATCTGACAGTCATCTGATGCTTGATGAAGAGCGTCAGAGGATCCGGCGCTTGTCTTCTACTGAAGATGTGGAGAAACCTTCACCTCAGCTTCTTCAAATTCAGACAAAGTACGGTTTTTAAGAATGGAATGTCGAGCTTGCCTCTTTTCTATCAATAACTTTTTTTTTGTAATTATTTTATTTATTGATTTTTTTTTTTTTTTTTGTAAAGATTACTGGAAATAATAAGTATAAGTTTATCTACACTAAGGCATTTCACTCCAGATTTATGCGAAATTCTACTCGATCAGGTAAAGTTCCAAATATTTTTGCAATTCAGTAAAATTCCGTTACAACGTACTTCAAGGGAACTGGAATTTTATACGTTATTCCGAGATGTACATTATATGAAAAGTGGGTGGGAGGGAGGGCTTGTGAACGATGCCTATACATGTATGCATAGAAAAACATAAGAATACATGAAGTGTAGCATTTTATTTTATTCAATACAAATACAGAATACATGTACTATTACAGTTGATTAATCTATTTTTTTTTAAATCTGTAATTGAAATGAGAGTCTTACCTAGCCTTAAACGTTTCTTGCTCGACAGATTTAGGAATTTTCTGCTAGAGTTGAAATGATGCTCCGACTTAAATAACGCAGTGTTTACAATGTACACGGTCAGAAATATACATGCAAATGTACTTAAATTTTAAAATTAAAATTAAAATAAACAAACACATGGTGGTATGATTTTACCGTATTGAAGATGGGCAATCATCCGTCAAGTGAAGCCTTCCTGTCTATTGTCGTACAATTCGGGTCCCGACTGAGTGGCATGCAATCAACAATTTATAATCGAACAGTGAAGTGTACATTTGTTCAGGTGGGACGTAAGCAGTGCTTACACAAGTCTCACCCTTCAGAAATAAATTCCACATGAAATACACTAAAATAGGCAAGAAGCCTGACTAACCCAAAGAGGTCTTCCACATTATGAAAAAATAATAATTAGAATTCCGGGTTTATATATGCTACACTGACCAACCAATGAAATGTGAATTTGGCTTAATTAACCCATTGGCTTAAGTGATGACGTATTGTTTCAATTTTGATGCATTGCCATTTGCCACTTTCGCATGGGCTGTATTGACCAATCAGAGCAAGATATTCTAACGATTTATGTTGTAATGAAGGGATAATTTAATCAAGGAAACGTAAAATTAGTACGTTAATGTGAAACGTACGTTAAAGTGAGGTACATTAAACCTAGATTTCGGCCGACGATTTTAAATTTGTACATTATTTTGAAATGTACGTTAAAGTGAGGTATGTTGTAACAGCATTTTACTGTATTAAAATTTGTATTTAGGATTCCTTAAATTAATTCATGACGGACGTAGAAGAACAGGGTTCGTACAGTGCTTAAACCCTTAAAAAGCGCTTATTTTTGATATCAGGTGCTTCTTTCTGAGAAACTTAAAACAATAACCCAATGCAGTGCTGTTTATCCACACCGTGCCTAACACTGAGTTGTTAACTTGTGATAAAAGTATATTCAAAGTTATTTTTTTCAAAACATATGCAGTCTACTAAAAAAAACTTGCAAGAACATTTTGTCTTATTTTGTTCTTAGAAAATGTTCCTCCAAATAGTACCCATCATATAAAATCGAAAAATATAAGTAAATGTTTTAAACTATGCCTATTGGGTCTGTTTAATAAACCCATGCATTCATCTAAGGCAGATTTGCCTGATAATATACAGGTCTTAATTGCATTAGAGGTGCGTAAACATTTTTTGCGGGTGCTTATTTATTTTCATGTGAAAAGTGTACGAACCCTGAAGAAAACTGTGGCAGGTATTTGAGAAAACTACGTCCACAGGTAAAAGGAGCAGATACCACAGAGCCTTTAATACAATTTGCATTTTTGTACAAAGGAATACAAAATACATATTGTTTTTCATTAAAACCACTTTCTGCCGCAATGACAACCTCCACATGCTGTCGGAACCACTGGCAGGCAGCAAACGAGATGGGTCTTCTGGATTTCTGCCATTGCCTCCACAATAGCTGGCCTGGGAGCTTCAACGATGTTGTGTAGATGCTTGTTAGACTCCCTCTCAGCGACGCCCCTGTCCAAAAGATTGAGATCAGGGGAGCTGGGGGTCCACAAGCTGGAAGGGATGTGGTCATCCATGCTTGGGTGCTGTGGGCTTTATGATTTGGAGCAGAGTCCTGTTGAAAAACATATGGCCTACCACGTGCTACAACAGTAATCCAGGGCTTCACAACATCGAATGGTCGCCTCATTAACCTGCAGCTCCCTCCCGAATGCCCTTATGGAGTTCACAGGATCCTCATCGATTGCAGCTTGGACAGAGCGGATGAATTCCGATGTCCTGATACAGTCCGAGTGCCGACAATGTCGTTTCCTCTGTCAAACGGTTGGCACGTCACCACTGGCAGCGTCCAGTTCTCCCCAAACTTTGAACACGAACAAACGGGCGACTTTCAGAAATGCAGCAATCTCGGAGTCTGACTGTCCTGCAGCCAAGAAGACGATGACGGCATGTCACTTCATTTGCTGGGTTAGCTTTATCTGCCTCTTTTCGGAATTGTTATAGTATGACGCTATAACGTCATACTCACGTGTTCTCAAATACCTGCCGCACCCTGTAGAAAGATTGCTCTAACCCATCTTTGATACTAACGCTGCTTCAAAAAGCATTAAATTTTATTCTTTTTGTATGTTTACTAATCATTGTCATAATAAAGATTGTTTACATTTCCCTATTTTAAATAAATAGCTTAAGCTAATTAATGTACTGTTAAGCGTCATCAAAAAAATTAATTAATTTATCAGTTTAAAATGATTTTTATTACTATTTCCACATTTATCTTCAGAACATAGACGTATTGCATTGGGAGCCGGTCTTAGACTGTGGTTTCAGTACACCAGCATTGGATCAGGATTTTCAAATAAATTTTGGCACTATGATCTCGTGCGTTACAGTCTGTCTTCGGGCTCTTACTAAGGTAATTATGAAGTAAGCTTATATCTACATACCGTAAATGTAAGGTAAAGTTCCCCCCCTCTCTCTCTTGCCCAGTTGAAGGATCAAAACATGTGCAGCCATTATGCAGAAGCAGGAAATTAGATCCCAGTTTTTCTCACTTATTATTATTATTATATACCAAGCTTTAGAGTATTTTAATACTCAGGTTTGTTTTACAAATCATTATTACTGTTATATTCAAAAGGCTCTAAGAGTGAGGTATAGCTTCAAAACAATTGTTGTCATTGTTCAATATCTGGCTTGTATATGCATTAGCAGATTTAGCTTCTAAATCCTCTGAGATATAATGAAGTATAATAAAGACTATCGGCATGATAAATTGGAATAATTGGCTTGTAATAGGCCCTTCTTTGCTTGCCAATCGACATGTTTTTTATTTGTGATACTATCAAAAGTAACAGAAAATTTAAAAGGCAATGAATTGGTTTGTCTAAGAAAAAAAGTAGGATTGTTTGTTCATAATGGAACAACTTTTTTTGGTATTGAATTTCTTCATTGAGAACATAATCCTCACGTCTTTCCTTGAAAACTGCATCAAATTATTTTATTTCATGGTTTATTGCATTCTTCAAATTTTTTGTTAGTTTGGTTCCGTTGCTATGTACATCTTCAACAGCAATAAGATGAAATAAATCCAGAAACCACAAGGGTTGTTCCGAAAGTAAGTTTCGTCATTTTTTTTCACATGGAAACTTTATTGCCAACAAAAAATACACCATGACATCATGAAGTATACACCTTCACTATTTTTTGACATAGTCACCACCAACATTGAGGCTTTTGTCAATTAGTTTGATGCCATGCTGTATTTTATTTTTGGCAATAAAATTTCCGTGTGAAAAAAAAATGACAAAACTTACTTTTGGAACAACCCTCGTAGTAAATGGAACCAAAACCCAGGTCGGGCTGATGATAGCCAAGCCAATTGTTTGGCCTCCCGTGGGTTAATGGGCTATTCCCCATCGGCCACGTTTTCGGCATGAGTTTGTATTCCATAGTGGCCAAATTACGTCAGATAGTTTTTCCAAAATTGATAATGAATGTTTGCTGCCTGGGAGGACCAAGCAATTTGAAAATGTACAGTGCACTCAAAAACCCTCCTCAATTAGGCCTTTTGTGCCCAGCAGTAAGCACCTCAAAATTTGCAGTGGTTGCTTTGTTCAAGTCTGTCAACATTATTTTTGATGTTTGTTTAAGTTCCTTTGTTGGTGACCGACAGCCGATAAAGCGCTTTTTGAATAATAGAATGGCTATTGACATAGGGTTTTCCTGATCTTGTGAAATTTAGTAAAACATCCGTTTCAAAATGATGACGACGATGCAACTGCAAAAAATACTCATACTATAGACTTCATAATCAATAGAAAGAAACTACTGTACATTTCCCTTGTAATGTATAGATAAATTAGTTTATCCTAGTTGTGTATTTAGCGTAAGTCCAGGAAATAATTAATTATTCCAATTGTTTTTGAAATTTCGCATATAGAATGAACGTGCCCCTTCACCAGGCAAATCCGTACCTACAGAATCTTCCTTACAAGTTGACAGGTAGTTTAGAAACAAGGACAAATACTTTCTATAATCTTTGATAACATTATTAATTTTGATGATTAATAATTTTTTCTCTAGACATAGATTACTGTTTGTATTGGAAAATGCACTTATGCTCTTACTTTCTCAAGCATTATTATACCTTTTACTTCCTTCCTTGACGCCACGAGATAAGCAACTTATCAAGCGAGAACTCGGAACCGAGCTTGTAATTATGTGTACTTTACGAGATTATTATACAAATTGAGATGTCAACCTTTATGAGTCTAATGAATGATTATTATTATTATTTCAGAATTCATTTGTTATGAGCATGAATAGATATTTAAGGCGAGGAGTTCCAAGCCAGTTGCCAGCCAGCAGCCCAGGAGGCAGTCTTCGCATGCCAATTTTCTTTACAGGGAATCAACCATTTGTTCGCTTAGTCACCATGTTAGTTGATAAATTATTTAAATGATTTGTATTTTTAAAAATTTTGATAATAAACGATAACATTTTTAATAATCATGTTTCCACAACATTTATTCATTAAGACTTCACAATACAGATATTTTTGGAATTAACATGTAAAGACATACAAATTAAATGCACTTTTATCTTCTTAGATCAAATTTTGAAACCCTATTCAGGATCATCTATGCTGTCATCATCTCGGCTATTCTCTTAATTGTCATTCTCGGAAATGCTTGAGCACTAATCTATCAAAACGATCTCATTGATAAAAAACGTAAGAGCATTGCTGTGCCCCATCAATATTATGTACATACTCAGTTAAAATAGACTGCTTGATTAAAGTCATTGTTTAATTTTATCTAGATGTGAGAGAAGGAGTAGTTTATAATTATTGATTTAATAAGTAAATCTCCTTTTGATAACGAGTTAAAATAATTAAAACAAAATAAAAATCACCAATTTAAGTCCTGATGAACTGAATAATTAACGAAATTGAAGACGATGATGAAATCACACATGCTAATTTAAACTTGATGGGAAAGTATTGAATCGAATTCTTAGTAATGAAGAAGAGATGTTCGGAATTATGTTGATATCCTAGAAATATTCAGAGTTTTTGAAGGAATGTCTAAATAATTTTGATTGAAGTAACGTTTTCGAGAGGTTTTCTCTCATCATCGGTTTGAATCTTATTTAGGAGAGAAAACCGCTCGAAAACGTTATTTCAATCAAGATTATTTAGATATTCCTTCAAAAACTCCAAACATTTCTACGATATCAATATAATTCTGAATACCTCTTCTTCATTACCAAGAATTCGATTCTCCACCTTCCCATCAACTTATATATTAGCATCTGTGATTTCATACATTTTGTTAATTCTTCAGTTTATCATCAATTACAGCAATCTTCCAGGTTCACCAAGACTCAAATTGGTAACATTTATTTTTGTTTTAATTTATTTTAATTATTTCACTCATTATTAAAAGGAGATTTACTTATAAATCAATGATTAATTTTATCATGATGCTATTTCAAAAAAATCCCATGCAGTTTCCTCACGAAATCTTAACTTTATTTCTGTACTATCAATGCAGAGATGCCAATTATTTTTAACAAATGTTTTTGTGAATTGCATGTATGACAATTTCATCGATTGTGAAAATGTAACCTAATTCGTTACAAATAAATGTCTACATTACAGTTTTATAATTTTCAATACACCTTGTGACTAGCATACCAGTTAGAAATATTTTGAATATCAACATTGCAGGCATTATTGTTGTTCCCACCGTGAAATTTGGTGGTGGTCTTGTGTTCATTTGGACCATTGGTTGGTATGTGTGAATTTTGTTGCTTTAGGCAATTTATGCTCTCCACACAATAATAAAGAATATTGAAATTTTTATTAAATTCCGGATTATAACCTCTCCCCCCCCCCCTCCCTGTTACTTTGTAAGTAGAAGTCTGTATCTTCTGATAATTAGGCCACAGTGCTGATATTCATAGTTTTCTAAAACAAAACAAAACAAAAACTTAACTTCGGCTGCAGCTTTGGATAGGCTGCAAATGCAAAAATTTTCATATTTTTAATAGTTAGGGTGTGGCCTTTTTACTGAAAATTATGGTATTTTAAAAGTTTAATAAGCCCTCTTTAAATTTAAGCCATGAAAAACTGTGCAGACTACATCCTGTCATCTTGGAGGGCGTGGCCTGGTGGACTTCTACTGAACACATCATTTCTGGAAGTTAAGCAACACCAGGCAAGGCTAGTCACTGGATGGGTGAACCATCAGGTCCTGGATGGATGAAGGATGAATTGGATTTCATCAAATCAAAAAAAAATAAAAAAAAAATTATGCAAAACAACCTACTATATTAAGTTCCTGCATGGAAAAAATCCTTCACATTTGAATTTATTTCCTATAGATGATTCAATAAATAACCAGAAAATGTTTTAGCAAACATTTATTATAAAGCAGCAGCATGTATGACAATTACATTACTATTTTTTCAACATGATCATATTTTAGGTTTTTTTATATAACTTCTCCTGTAATCTTATTATCAAGGTTTAAGCTCTTAGTTAACACAATTTTTTTAATGGAAAACTTGTTCTTTTTATCATTTATAAAGCCAAAGCTTGAAGAAATTTACACTTGTCTTATGATAATTTGTATGGATTAAGGCTTTAATTAATACAAGGGTGTTAAAATTTAACTGAATGGCATCAAAGCTTTTCCTAAGGTTTTCATATCAGCATTACAATAAGAAATGTTTATGGGGGGGAGGGGGGGGGGAACAGTCCTAACCTAGTTGCGTTCACTGGGTCTTAAACAATTGGCTTACTGGATGGCTGACCACTAGTGGCATTCTATCTCAAACCCTCTCCGTGCTTCAGAGCGCACGTAAAACCATCAGTCCCGGCTGCTACTATTTGATAGCAGTCATTAAGCCATGTCAAAGGCCTCTGGGTGGCTTGAGAACTCTGACAGTTGGGTTGACCACTAGCCTAATGAAGCCAGAGTTGGTCCTGGTTTACCTTCTGGGTTGCAGTGGTCTGATGATAGTTACTCTGCATAAAAATCAGTACCTCGTCAATTCCGTATGTTAGTAGCCAACCCCGAAAAGAAAACGGGATAAAAGCTAGGGTCAACATAACTAAGAAATGTTTATCAGTAATAAATATCAGCCAAAATTTTCTTTTTTTTTTCCTTTCTATTTTTTTGTTGGCAAATCTGTTCATTAGTGGGTTTATTATTAATTATTATTATTATTATTTTGGACTATTTAATTAACCTTGGCAACAATTCTTGTTATAATCATGAGACTAATTTAATTTCAGCATCTCAAGTATTAAATCTTGGCAAAACTATTAAAGCTAGTAGCTCTATAACATTAGGTAAACTCCCTGACTTTGTTTTTAAGGGTTGTCTGGAGGTGTTAGCTGTACCGTTAGCGATGATTTTTAATTTATCTTTGCAGAAAAGAGTTTATCCAGCAGCTTGGAAAACTTTTAAAGTTGTTCCGTTGCCTAAGGTTAAAAATCCAAATAGTCCTGATAATTTTCGCCTGATTTCAGTGTTGCCTTTTCCTGTTAAAATCATAGAGTCATTCGTTTTTAAAGAACTCAGAAGGAAATATCCGAGTCTGCAGATTGACAATCAACATGGGTTTACTCCCGGTAGGTCCACCATTACGAATTTGCATCGCATTTCATCTGAAATTGCGATTGCTTTGGATGAAAGGAGTCAATTGGATGTTTGTTATCTCGACATGGCCAAAGCATTTGATTCCGTAAATCATTCTTTGTTATTGACAAAGTTACATTATTTAGGTATTCATCATCTAACCATTAAATGGCTTCATTCTATGTTGCAGAACAGACTTTTTTTTTTATTACTAATGCTATAGGCAATTGTTGCTTTGGTTCGGTTATGAATGGTATACCTCAGGGTTCTCCTTTAGGCCCATTGCTATTCAATTTCTTTATTTGCGATTTAAATTGTTTGTTTGCTGAGGGTCCGGTTTCAGCTCTTATGTTCGCTGACGATTTAAAAATCTTTAATAGAATTTCATCATCTGTTGATGCATTGACTCTTCAGACCAAAATTATTCAGGTTAATAATTGGTATTCCGATAATGGTTTAAAGATTAATATAAATAAATCGAAAATTATTAGTTTCTCTCGTAAGACAATGAAAATAAGTTTTAAATATTATGTTGGAAATACTTTAATTCCTGTTGATTCTACTATCAGAGATCTTGGTGTCTGGTATGATTCAAATGGTACATTTAATACCCATATTGATTGTTTAAATTTAGAAGTGGCTAGGGGAGTGGGTTGTCTCAGGCGTCTTGCTTTTTTTTTTTATCGTCAACTTGGTATTATCTGTTCTATTTATTTAAGTGTTGTTTTGCCTAAAATTCTTTATGGTTTTCCTATTTGGTTCCCAGGCTTTACTAATAGAAAATTTTTAAAATTAATGAAGTCTCATGATGCATTGTTTAAGTATTGCGAAAAAGAATTTGGTAGTTCTGATGGTATTGTGAGGGATCAATTCGCCTATGTCTCTCGAAAGATTAGGAACCTGTTATATGATCAATTTTCTTGCAAATATTCTTAATGGTCGTGTTGATTCATCAAATTTTTTAGCTTCAATAGGACTTCGTTGTTCTAGAGTTATTAGGGGAAATAGATTAAAATTATCTGTTCGTTCTTATTCTTCTCAAGCCGGATGGATTGATCCAGCAATGAAATTAGTACAGCTATATAATGATTACGATTTTTCAACTAATGTTTTCGACATTTTTATGTAACCCATAAATTAACCTCATTTTGGGCTTTGCCCATTGGGGAGCAATTTCTTTTTTCCATGTTCTCTTATATAGAATTCATGGTTGAGAGATGCTTGTTGCTACAATACAATTATTATTATTATTATTATTATTATTATTATTATTATTATACACTTAACACAAAATTTTACCATTGACACCCTCTTGCAGGCTATACAAAGGAAGGAGTTGCTTTTATGTTCTGTGTATCTTATCAGCTGTTAAAATCAAATGTAATTACCAGTACTTATTAACAAAATTTGCCAAAGCTAATTTTCAATCTGAAAGTCTTCACATAAAGTTTAAATATTTTCATTTCATTCACAAGATAAAAATATTTAGTCCAAGTTACCAGAATACTGTAAATACTGTATTTAGCACCAGACCTGAAATACTGGCCTGCCTGCATTAAGCACCTGGAAGTCTACCAAATAAGTGCTGGACCTTCAATAACCGCCCGGGCGCTTATTTCGTGGATCTTTCCCCTCTTGCTGCTTTCTCACAAGAATTTTCGCTCTCCCAACTGCCACTGCTAAACTGGAAATTAGATACAAGCACGATTGTCTTCTAATTTCTTGCTTTTTAATTTTGGATTCAGTCAAGTAATATGGCTGATGAAATACGAAAACTTCATTTTTTTTTAAATTTATATAAATTGTGTTGTGTGATCCATTTTGATTAAATAACTCCTCTCCTGCTTGGAAAATTTAATATTTTGAAATAATAGTTTCCAACAGAGTTGTGCAGAATTTTAAAAGCGCGGACCTGTAATACAGGCCCACCTACATTAAGCACCTGGGGGTCCGTTGAATTTTTGCAAACAAGCGCCCAGGCGTTTAATACAGTATTTATGGTATATCTTAAAATATTCTGGATTCGGCTTCTTTTTTTTTCTGACAGGAGGACACATTTATTTTTTTTTTTAGCACATTAAGGTTTTTGTCTTTTCTATTCATTCACAATTTTTTTTTTCTTTTTTTTTTTTTTTTAGTTTTTTTTACCTTTAAACTTACCTGCATATTGTACTCATTCATTTATTATTAATCTCAAAAACCAACGCCACATTTACTTTGGGATAAATCCTGTTCATTAATAATTTTTCACAGATTTTTTTAAATAAATTGACAATAATTAATTAGTAATAAGATTAGACATCTAGTCGAGGTTTCCTTAAAATTCACTCAAAATTCTGATAATATAAAAGTTGGCACTCCAGAATTACAATTGCACCAGCTATATTAGTTTTTATTGGTTTCTATAACAATATTATTCATAAATTAAGAAAGCTTGCTTAATTATGATGAAGCAAACCATACCCTACTGCAAACAACAAATAAAATAAGCATTGGTTTAAGAAATAAGGCTATTAAATTCTGTCTCAGATTTCTATACTTGTACTCTTCTTTTTAATATTAAGGAAAAACAACAGAAGATATCACTGAGAAGGACAATACTATTCCATAAAAATAGCTGTAATAAATTTCCTTTTATTGAGATTTAAATTAAAAAGATCAAGGGATGACCCTATAGAAATTTATTATTAAAATTTAGTTCTCTTATTTCTTAAGCAAACATTTAATATGAAAAACAGAAATAAATGCATTGATTTTTTCTTCCAGTTAATTATAATTTTTCAAGATTTATAACTGATAAATCATTCCAAAGAACTGATATTAAAAAAAACTTATGCCGAGTGGTTCAAAAGCCCCTATTTCATTAGGAGGCCTCTAAGTGTCGCTTATAGCATGTATGGGCAATTTTAGCAAATGTGCTCTGATGGTGACATCACCGTCTTATTCTGTAAGTCACACTGGGAATCACCATGCAAGAATATTTCTTGGAAAAAATCTTATCAACGCTATATCCAGTTATTTCAACAAAAGTTTCCTAATGCATCTTTTCCAGTAAAACGACAGTGATTTTATACAAAAGTTCCGTATATATCTAGAAGTCAAATAAGAATCTGACAATATATATCTTTAGGTTCGAGTCTAACAAAAATAACGGATAATTTCCACCATCTTATGAAATGGTTACCTACTGTATGTACACATTCACTATGATCAAAGAATTAAATATCGAAATCAAATGATGCATAAAAGTGAGTCTACAAAAGTGTGTCAACATATTTTTTTATTTTATTTTGAAAGTGGAAAGGGACAAAGTTAAATATTTTCTGGTCTTTTGATAGACTGCTTCACATTAGGAATCCACAGTTATACAAAGTTTAAATAGCCTAAATATAATCATACCAATGCTTTCATAATTACTTAAAAATCAGATGTGCATGAAAATGGCCTCTTTCTTAACATTTTCTAAATCTCGATGTACTGGAGGTTTAATTTCTTTTTTTTTCCTCAGTCCATTTCAAAATAAAAATTAAAAAGATATACATGTTTAAGGGTATGGGCCAAACAGTTTCCATACATAAGAGAAATTATCTATGGAAACTTTTAACTACATTATAATCCAGGGCCGTGCCGTGCTATGCTATGCTATGATGCAGAGAGACAGCCGCAACAGGCAGCACGATACGGAGTAGCAATTTCGAAAACTTGCATCATACTGAAAAATCTACTGCACCACCCTGCTATAATCAGGTACATATGGTGATCAAAATCCACAGAGGCCCTACAGTACAATATTGTAGGCCAAAACCAATACAACTAGTTTTTAAATTTAGTCTCTTTTCTTTTTATCATGGAGATGGGTTAAGTTAGAATATTAGTAGATTTCATACATGGTTCACTACTAGGATTATGCTTGCATCTTACAAATCTTAAGACTATTTCTGGCAACATATATCACAGCAATAGAAAGCAGTGTATGTTTCTACAATTTTATATGCAAAAGCACTGTTCATAAATACTGTATAAAGACTGACAGTTTATATAAAGATTTGTATATAGTGATGCAAATTTGAATATACAAAAATAAATTTAGAAAATTATATTCTCCATTAATGAAAAGTGGGGAAACCCAGCTGAATTTCAGTCTTACAGCTGGGCAGAAAAATTGAATTTTTAAAGAAGATAAAGATCTTTACCAAATACTGCGATGTAAAGATAAAGATTCTAAAGTAATGTTATGATATTTTCCATGTAATAAAATGTACAAATGGAATATACTCAAGTTTGATGAATGTAAATTCGACCACTCAAAACTAACGATGATTTTTTGTAGATCCAAACATTGGAGGCTTTTCTTGAAGAAATTCTATGAAGAGTTGACATTCAATGATGACGTCTAAGAAAACAGTGAAAGATGAATGTTTAGTGGATCTACAAAAAGTCATCGTGAGTTTTGAGTGGTTAAATTTACTTTCATTGAACTTATGTACATTCCATCTGTACATTTTATTATATGGAAAATATCATATCATTACTTAGAATAATTCTACTTTCTATTTTCAACTCAAGTAAAGATAAAGATTTTTATAAACTTTTATCAAGTACTGCGATGTAAATTTATACAGTGATTCTATTTTAGATTGGTCTGTAGAAGTTGGTTCTTTAGCTTACCATTCTGATCATATAAAATGAATACACTACAACTGTTTATTAAACTTAAACTGTTCACTTGAAAGATTAATAAAAAAGCAACTTGAGCTCTAAATAGGTATTTTATCCTAAGCTGATACTCAGAATCTTCTGTTAATGTGAGTTATCTGAGGTTTGGCATGTAAAAATCCTCACAGACCATTCTTTATTTACTCTATAAATACAGGGTTTAAACACAAGTTTTTGAATTCCTTATTCAGTTCTCTAAACCCAGAATTTTTAGAGATATGATTATTTCAATCAATCGAGAGCTTGTCTCAAATTTTAAAATTTGGCAGGAATTGGAAACTGCAGTAAACATGAAATCCAGCTCAATCATACTTCAGTACAACTAACTTAACTGTTTTCCTTTCATTTTCCGCTCTTAAATATAGGATTACAAAAAACGATTCATGCAATTTTAAAGCATTGTATCTTCGAAAAATATTACACCTACAGAACCATGAACTTAACAAATTTGCATCAGGATACACCAGTGACAGCACCAGTGCAGTGCTTTTACAAAATGGCTACAAAGCAGGATTAAGAAATGCAAGATGTAAGTCTGTTATTGCAGTGCAGCGTGCATTAAGAATACAGATAAGAACCGACACATACACAGAGCATTTTGTGGTGGTATCGGCGGTTTAAGGAATACAAATGGAAAAAACACTGGTTGACCAAGCATGTCAGCTGAAACAGTGGAGAGTGTAAGGGAGAGTTTTGTACGCAGTCAACCTAGGCCATTTGTAGAGTGCAAGGAAAACTTGGCGAGTTGTTTTCATGTATCAATTACATCTCTATGTAATAACTTGGAAAATACAGTGTTTTAAAAAGTCGAATACTTTTATAGTAGCCGTGTATTTGTGTAATTTTGGAACATTCTCTCCACTTATTCAGTGATAGATCTTACTTTATCATAAGTTTCTCTAAGTTATCTATGGTGTTAACAAAGAAAGGATTCTCAACCTGTAATCCAAGAGCCTTCTCTGATTTTAGTAATCTTTAAGACACTTTGTAGGCACTCTTGCTATCTCAGAGGTGGTTGTGCGATTCAAGCAATGAGCCAGACACGTTCCTGGTTAAATCCAGGTTGTGTAATTTTCCTTTTATTGTCCACTCTTAAATATGATTAAACATGAGAGCTATTATTAGCTTCAACATGGAAAACTGTAGCTAAAATTTTGTATTGTTAGCTTTAAATTACTAATGAATTGGTTTAGTGTTTAAACAAGCATGCACAGTATTAAAATGAACTAAAACATATGACGATGTTTATTCACAGTTACTGAGGCGTTTTTTCCCCTAAGTACTGTATATTTAATTATCATGAATTTATTAATTGGTTTGCATCTACACACCTGATACCGTCTTTTATTTCTGTAATGTACCTTGTTAAATCGTCTGTAATAAAATTTCATACATGTTATCAATTCAAATCATTCAGAACGATAAGCTGATTTCATTTTGAGGCAAATGAACTTCTTTCACATCAACTAGTGAAAAGCTTACTATTAAACAAAAAAAAAAATGATATTATTTTATTATTATTAAAATGTTTCATCAATATAATGTATAAATTGAAATTAATAATTTTTCATGTAATCAGAATTAAGCACATACAGTCAAACTCAGCTGTAACTATAATACATACAAATGAAGAACCAGCTGTAGATACGGACAACTAAAATGAAGAAATATCCTCTTATCCACAAAATGCAATTAGATCCAAATAAACACATTTTGTGGACAAGAGTTTGCTTGTTTTTTTTTTGTTTTTTTTAAATATATCTAGAGTTTAATCTTTAATAGTCTTAGGAGTACTTTACAAAATTCAATTATTGAAATCAGTGAAAAAGAAGCAGTCACGATCATGAATTTATCCATATCTAGAGAGTTTTGAGACTGACTGTGCAAACACTTGTAATTCCATATAAGGAACTACAGATAAAATTCAGAATATACTGTAGCAACTTGCTTTAATATTGAAAACTCTTCTTGTTAAAACAGATTTACTTAGAAATATGAGATATTTACGGTTTAATTCAATCATGAAATTTGTTCAATATACCTGTGCTCGCTATGTCTGATTGTCTGTCGCCTTTGCAGGAATCTTTCAATATTCATTTTTAAATGACATTAACTGGCTAACAGTAATTGCAAGAATTCTTTAAAAAAATGATCTAGAACTTCTGATTCAACAGAAAACGTTAGCTTAGGCTGTTTTATGTGATGCATATGGAATGAATTTCAAAGTAATTCAAATATTTAAGAAAGTAACATTAATAAACTATGCCAGTTTTGTTTCAACAGAATTCTGTCCTTGCCTCTGAAACATGGTTAAGTAACCTTTGAAAATTAAGAGATAACAGAAGAACAGGCAAAATCATTTTATTGCTGATTTCAAACAAAAAAAGAAAAGCTATTCATGGGATCAGCAAGAGATTAAATCTGAAAAGATTTGTACAGCAGCTTGTTTTTGAGAATAGAATGGAGTTTGACAATGTACGATGAAAGTGTGACATTTAAAGAAAATTTATGTGATTATACTACAAGTACTGTTGTTTTTGAAACTAAAGTTTGCTATAGTAATCTAAATTTAATTCTCATTAATTTTCATGTGCAAATTTAATTTCTTATTCAAAATGTTTTATGGATATTTTATTTTTGTTTTAAATTTAAAATTTGTATATAGTGTTAAATGAACTAGGAGAGAAAATTTAGTTAATGTGAAATTCTCAGAGTGAGCTGGACAAGATATAGAAAAATACGAGGGTTGGGGCATAAGTCATGGCAACTATTTTTATTCTTGTAGATATGTGAACGGATCAGAACGGATCAGTGTGTATGCAGAACAACAGATGACTCTGTGATAGCTGGTAATAGCGCAGCCAGGGCTGTGAAATCATTCAGTTGGTGAGTGTCGTGCGAGATGGAAGTAACCCGTGTTGAGCAGCTTACATCAAAATAGCCGATCTCCAAGGGAGAAATGCGATGCAATGTCACAGTGAATTAGTGGAAGCCCTTGGGAATAATGCCCTACCATACCGTACAGTAGCACGGTGGGTAGGAAAGTTTCAGCAAGGATGTATGTCAACCAGTGATGAATAATGCCTCCCACATCGTTGGCAGCGTGTGGTGACAGTAGCAGGAGACTACTTTGAGGGTCTTTAGGCCCAGGTTTGTCATGTCAACTTTATGTGTATTGTGTTGTCATTCTTTTGCACCGTGAAGGCCATATTGCTCTGTATACTACCGTAATAAATTAGTGTGTTACGATATTTCAGTTCTATTCATTGTCCACACATGTAGTTAACACCTTGTCCTTTCGTCTGTATATGTCACATTTTCCAACCGGACTGGTATCTTCAAGAAAAAAAATAGTTGCCATGACTTTTGCCCCAACCCTCATAGTAGGTTGCCCAGTAAGAAAAAAAAAAAAAGGTTTGTACATATCGATTTAATAATGTTACACATATTGCTGATAGAAAACCATGAATATGATGATATACTTTTCCATTCATTGGGAGTCTTTTTGAGATTCACATATGCTTAATACTCCCATTATTCAGGAATTAAGAGATGGGGTTTCTCCTAAAGAGTTTCACATTTAACAATCGTAGTGCTACATGAAGGCATTGATGGCTTAGTTGTCATTTTTCCCTTTGTATTCAGCATCTGAAATTTTTTAAACTTTTCAAAGCAGTGTTTTAAAATTAAATTTAATGGAGGTTAATATTATACATACAGTACTTAATATTTTAACAAGTTAATAATAAATATTTATCCTTAGTCATGATGTCAATAATTCATAAAGGGAATTCATTTGGCCCTTCCAAAAGTTTATATATATAAAAAAAAATAAAGAAATAAAAAAAAAGCAAAACATTATCGATGGATTTTAGTTGACATATATGAAATTGTGTTCTTAATTGTGAAATGCTTGTAAGAAAGAACAGAGGCCAAGGCATTTACTTGTCAACAAGAATTTTAAATGCTATGATAAAATGACATGCAGAAATGTACAGGCCTACAAAAAACATGAAAACATTATTAATATTATTATATTAATGTTTCTTATAATTTAATATTTACTATTTTAATTTGCATTTCACAGTTTTAACAAAAATAAAAAATAAAAAAAAACTGAAAAGGAAAAAGTTAAATGAAAATTGTCATCTGTACAGAATGTTCAAAACATCACTTAAAATGATGACCACCTTCTGCCACCTTCAGCTATCCTCTAATTGTTATTAAAGCTATTTGTGCACAAGTGGTTTTATTATTGATTTTTTTTTCATTTTATATTTTTTAATTTGTTACTTTAAAAAAAAACAGACGGTGAACTTCTTAAAGGATCCTTTTTTTTTCCACCTCAAATAACAAAGCGCTTAGTTTGGCAGTGGTGATTTGGTGAGAAGAGAACGACCACGTTCCTCTTGAAAAATGACAACAAAAAGACAATTAAATGGAGGGAGGTAGTAATTTGAGAAAAGTTATCAAGGACTTATTTGGAGGGAAGGGATTAAAGGGTCATAGGAGAAAATGGTTTCATATCTGGTAATGAATTTAATCCTAGTATTTGGAAGGATAAAGACATCAGATTTCCAGTCAAATTAAGAAGAGAATGGAATAAGAATTGTCCACATCAGAAGTTAAATAATGTCAAACACAGTCAACTCAGAAGTTTGAACAAAAAAAAGAAAAAGAAAAAAACAAAAAAAACAAAAGCTATTTAGAGAAAAGAGCTACCAAGAATTCAGGGGAAATATAAAACAAGAATAATAAAAATAAATAAAGCACCACTTTTTATTATTTTTGCAGACAGTTAAATTCTATGCAGGAACAAAAAAAAAGTGCTTTCATATGATTTGCAATAGTGAAAACATAAATAAATAAATAAATAAATAAATAAATAAATAAATAAATAAATAAATAAATAAATAAAATTAAATATCTGAACATTCAAGGAAAAAAAAAAAAAAAAGGACATGAACATATTCTCCATTTTTAAGAAAGGAGAGCAAGAGTTGACATGGAATGGATTGAGTGCATAAATTCAGGGGGAAAAATTATCTTAAAGACTGTCTGCATTTCATCTACCAAAAGGACAATGTGGCTTAATTCTTTGGTACATGAACAACCAACTGTAAAATAACTATGTAAGGAAAACTCGGTAAAGTTGTTTGTTTTTTATTAACTTGTTTATTTGTATTCAGTTTTACAGACAATGATTTTTCCTAGTGAGTTTTTCTTATAAAATGAAGTGGTTGAGTCCTGTACCAAAGGCATCGTGTGGTAAATAGTTTCCCTAATGATACAGCCATTGAACAGTTAAACAAGTAAAAACAAGGCTTTGAGAGCAAGAAGGGAAGAAGGAACTGGGGAGTTGAATGGGTAGGATATGGAATAATAAAGGTTTAATGAGACTGAAAATTGAGGAAGGAACAGGAGGGTAGGATTAGTGATGGGAGATTATAATGATTTTAAGTACAATTGTTTGCCATTGAGCAATTTGCATTCTTTATAAAAAAAATTCAGTTATACCAGTATAACATTTTTTTTTTGATAATGCAATTACAATCAGTTGTAATTTTTCTTTCTCTTCTACTATATATTACTACAATCTAAATATACAAATGAAAGGCATTATCATTGCTTTGTTTATTGAGTCCTAGTTCCTTAGTCTCATCACATTACGAAAGGAATTTTTATTCGGTTTTTTTTTTTTTTTTTTGGTTTTTTTTTTTATTTTCTTTAAAGTTTGAAATAGTAACTTAATTCTAATGTCAAATTAACACAGGGAAATATTTTAATGCACTGAAATATATTTTCATGTAGGAATAAAAAGCAATTAAACATTAAAAAAATGTTCATACCAACAACTTTAATGATTGCTTTATGTTCAATTTTTTTTTTTTAATTGTGAAAAACTGCTCTGCATTTAACTCCTGTTTTACCAAAAAATAAAAAAATAAAAAATAAAAATAAGCAAACCAAAATTCTGTATTGAACTGATTCAGATATTCTGTGAATCCTGCATTTGAGGATTCTCTCTCTTCTCCCCCTCATTTTTGGTAAATTTAATTATTTTAATAAATAAGACAAAGTCAGGTATTGAACAATTTCCAAAATGATAAAGATATGAATCTTTCATTGCAAGGAAAAAGAGGGAAAAAAAATGGGCAGAGTGGAAGAAGCAGAAAACAACCTCCATACTACCTTTTCCTATGGCTTCTTCCTGACAATGATTCATTGTGAAGTCATATTTTGCTTTTTTGTTTCTGCTATTTTTTAAATCTTCTTTGCTTCCACTTATTCCTTGCTATTTTTTGTAAACATCTTTGAAGGGGCATTAAAAATAGTTTTTGTACTTGTTTCAATAAATACATCAATAATAATAAATTATCTTTGCAGTTCTTGCTAGGATTATAGAAGAGAATTTGTTTTTTTTTTTCCTTTCACTAAATCCTTCATTACAAGATGAGAATTTACAGAAAACACAAAGAGTTTAATAGAGAAAACTCAGTTATATTGTCAATTAAAGAAAATTTCTTGTGCAAATGCACTGATTACAATGTATCTAAAACATCATATAATAATATAAGTTGGTTGGTATCAATTTCAAACAATTTTATCATTGGATTAATAATTAATTTTTAACTATATAATTTTCGTTTGCTTAAAATTTTCCCCACAAAAAGAAACCAAGTATAAATGTTTTAATCAGAAGACCATTTTTAACGGCAATTACCATTCCTGCAACATAAAACTGTAACCATCCAGGATATCCAAAAGAATGATTAAGAACATCACAGTGTGGAAAGCAATCCTTGTCAAATTTTTCAAAAATTATCTTGTCTACTAAATCATTAAAAAAATTTTTTTTCAAACATTATTGCCAGTTTAAATTTCATTTTAAAAACTATCACATGATATTCAAGAATATTTGAATCAATTTTAGGTTTTCCTAAAATTTAAATTATGAACCTCA
This sequence comes from Rhysida immarginata, assembly GCA_023313115.1. Classification (NCBI taxonomy): domain Eukaryota; kingdom Metazoa; phylum Arthropoda; class Chilopoda; order Scolopendromorpha; family Scolopendridae; genus Rhysida; species Rhysida immarginata. The sequence continues at coordinate 55,753 of JAHWFO010001077.1, forward strand.
CTATTACAGTATTTATTATTTAGTATCTTTTTTTTTTTTTTTAAACTTGAACCAATCAAAGGACTTCAATTTATTATGATAAATCCAAAAGAGTTAAAGTTCATAAATTTTGAGTATTATCTAAATATTATGTATATGTTTTAGAAGACTTGATGATATTGAATTTTTTAACTGTACTCGTATTTTTATTTTATTTTTTTGCTTTTTATATTTTTTTTTATATTTTTTTATATATTTTTTTTATTTTTTGTTTTAGTGTTTAATTTGTTTTTATTTCCCTGTGCAAAATTTTAAATGAGAGAATTGATGCAGGAATGGTTGATGACGATTTGATATGACTACGGACTGGATCCAAAAAAGAGGTGTAAAAAGAAACATGTTCTTTTCAAAATTGGAACAATGATTAGAACTGGAAGAACCTAAGGAAATTAGTACAGGATGCTTGAACAATACCATTACATTTCTTTCTCAAAGTAGAAATCAAAAATAATATATTTACATGTTTAAAACTTTATAATCAAATCTCTGAAGAAAGAAATGAAAATATCTCATTCATTAAATTAAATAGAAATGAAAATGTTCATCTGTGGCAAAACTGTAATAAAAGAAAATCTACAAAAAATATTCGGGTAAGCTTTTATCTTTTCCCCCCCCTTCATGTAACTGCAATAGACAAAATCTTGTTATGATATTAAAATTTTAAAATACTATAAACAAATTTTGTATTAAAAATGGAGATGGGTGGGAATGAGTAACAAAATCAATAACACACATGATGTTGAAAAATAAAAAGAAAAACAAAGAAAACAATTCATTTTGCCAGAGATGAAGGTAGATGTAAGATGAAGACTGTTAACTTAAACTTTTATTGTCTGGAAAAACCAAAGTTCACTTAATGAATGATACTGTAGATGTCTTTTTCTTCTCTTGATACCTTAGAAACAGCCATCTTTTCTTGAGTGATGAATATAAGAGTAGTCAATGGAAGATAGCGTCCAGGTTACCTGTCGCTGCGCAGAAAGGAAGCTGAGCACCTCTTATGTTGACTGTTGATAGTTCCTGTGCATTCAGTTTTGCCAAAGTCCATTCATTAGACTGAATGCAATATAGGTCAAGACTGTTTGGTGCAATGGAGTCACCGGAAGCAATGGTGACATCAAAAAGGTGAGCATTGGTAGACTTGAAACCACTGCGGCTGCCACACAAGCAACTTCTCCTGAAGCTGCTAGGGCTTTCAGTTTGTTATAGTGCATCAGAATTTAGTTCACAGGAGGAGAGGGGGTAGTTAAAATTTTTCATCATGTAGAGATAAAAAGAAAATTTAAAAGGATTTCTTACCCTTTTTTTTTCTTTTTGTTTAAAAGAAAATTTAAAAGAAAAACAACTTAATTACAAGTATGAAAAAAAAAAAAAATTCATTGTGCTACTCCAGTATTAAAAACAGCACCAGAGTAGTCACTAGAAGTTCTAGCTGCCTTTGACATAAAACAGAATCAAAAAGTAAATCAAGGAATGACAAAAAAAGTACATGTCAAGTAAAATATGGAATTGTAGACTGTGTGCTGGAATGGGCTGCATATTCCCTGATACATCCAGCAATTACTTAGTCCTCTTATTTTGTTATTTATTTACTTATAATTAAATCCTCTTTTGGATTTTAACTCATTTGTTTTAATCAATTCAAATTGGAAGAAGTTCTATATGGTTGCAATGACTAGGCAGAAACAGTTTAACCATTGCACTGAGAGAAATTTTAACAGTCAGAATTTCACTTGCATTCCCAGGTATAATAATAATTATTATTATTGATAATAATTTTTTCCCAATATATCTATATATATATATATATCTTACACTAGAAGAATGGAAATGAAATGGAATTATTAAAAAAAAAACCCAAACAAACCAGGATTATAAAATAAGATTAAAAAAATTGTACATATCAATGAGAATTTTTATGGAAATTATATTCATTCAATGCATAGACAATATATAATTTTTTTTCCTTATTAATTTTGATTTGATACTATTTTGATTGGCAACAAGTAATTGACTGGGAATTGCATTAATTTTCAATATTGCATTAATGTGCAATTTCACGCAGGAAATTTAACTGTAATATCTTCAGGATGTTCACAGCAGATGCAGAAATCTTTGATGCATTCTACAAAATGCATTATCCATGTATAAACAAAGCAGCAACCAGCACACCTAAACACTTAAGAAGTGATAATGATGATCCATCTAAGATTTTTTTTTTTTCTTTGAGATAAACAAAAAATCATTTTCTATGGTTCCAACACTCACTGCTGCTTATCCACTATTACTATTGATAAGTTCTTGCTTTACAAATGGATAAAATGATAATGAACTTCCTCCAAGCATGGAAGAAATGAAACCATTTATGATTTAAAATTATTAACTCTTGATTGCTGGTATCTTGGAAGTGCATTAGCTGGGTTCGTTGTCTTTCTGGGTAAACTCTACAATGCATTTTCCTGCACCAATGGCTGCTGCTGTGATCCATAGTCAGATTGACTGGAGGCTGCCGAACAAGAACAAAGTTTCAGCTGCGGTTGGAGTAGTCGGCCAGTGGAACTACAAGAGAGAAAGAAAAGACAACACCACGCAATCACACGAATCAATATTTGTTTGATCCAAATCCCACTGCGATGTGGCAAACAGTCCAGGATTTCCTTAATATCGAGAATCAACAAGAGTTTGCAAAGGAAATTAAGATTTTATTGTTTTTTTTTATTAAATGTTAGTCAAGTATTTGCAGAGAAAATACTGCCTTCAGTGAATATTCTTTTTTTCTTTTTTCTATTTGATAGTAATAATAATAAAGAAAAAAAATAAATAAAATAAACAGAAAAAGAAAAAAAAAAATCCAGAAAATAAATTAAAAATTGATTATTAGATTAATGGTCAATTCAATTCTTTTAAAGAAATAGGAAAATATGGGATTTAATATTCGTTAACTGTATTTTTTTTTTTTTTTTTATAATCTACATTTTCTTTTCCTTCTAATATGTCTAAATGGCAATGACAGAATTAACAATTTTGATACATCCTTATCTGTCATATGTAACGTTAATATTATAGCCAAAAAAAAATTACTTTATTTACTAATTAACATCAAATATATTTAAATCTAAATATTTGTACGTGTGCAAGAATGTGCTATTGTTGACACATGTAGGTGGGGGAAAAGGAGTGAAAAAAGAAAAGTAAGTGCTTATATTGCTCTGTATATGAAAAGGATTTAAGGATGTGAATGATAAATAAATTATTTCAATTCTTAGTAAATGTGCCTCAAAATATGCAAAGTTTATTTAAGTGAGAGATCAGGACTGCCAGCCAACATCCGTGGAAGAAAAAGCAAACCAAGGTCATGCAAATTTTCATTTAGGAGTAATTACAAATTAGATTAATACATAACTGTTATTCTTTTGTCATTAAAAAAAAAAAATAGCTTTAACATGACTCTTTCATCCTAAATTTACTTTTGATGTCATTTTGAAATATTTTTTGTATGAAGACTGAAATTTAAAATCAATTAAATAAAATAAAGTATTCAAAATAGTTCTTTGCTGCAATACTTAGAAAAAAAGAGTGAAAATAAATCCAAGCTGAAAATTAATACCAAAAATTAAATTAAAAATTAAATAAAAAGAAAAGAACAGTTTAGTTTTGCTATGTGATTAAGAAGGCACACAACCAATGATGTGAATGGTACAATAATACCTTTAAAGTTCAAAGTGTTTAAAAAAAATATATAAAAAAAAATTAAGAGTAAGTCCACAATATAAAAATATTTAAATAATATTTAATAACGAAAACATCTTAAGGGAAGAAAGGAGAAAGGATATTGTAAATCAATTCTTTTTATAATTCACAATTGCTTTGTTCAAAATAAACTACTTCATAATATTAAGAAGTGAAAATATTTGTATCTCATTTCAGCATGATCTCACCGCAACAGAAGGATGAGGATAACATGCATAGCATAAGAAGGCAACATCACAAAATGCAAAAGATAAAAGTGCAAAATTTGAAAAATAATATTTTCCTTTTTGTGAAACATGCATAATGATTCTTACCAAATGGTCATAATTAAAAATTTAAAAAGAAATTAAAGAAAACATAATCTGGATAATTTAAATGCAAATATTCAAATTTGTGTCTGGGGGGAAGTTATATGAGAATTTAATGTAATTTCAAACTAGGTTTCAAAATAGTAAAAATAAATATTAACATTGAAGAGAGGTAGTCAAACATTAATACCACAAACCTCATGGTATATATTTTTTTAAAAAATACTAAAAACAAGTGCAATCATAAAGATTTGAAACAACCCTGATATAAGTTATCTCTTATATGAAAGAAGAAATAAAGGAATTGAGTGCGCAAGATTATCAAGCTCACCATCTCTTAACTTAAAACCAGGGTCTTGGATTTCATCTAGATTTTCTAGATAGCTTGTTTTTAATGCTATAAGCATCACATGACCTTGATCTGAAAATTTTCCTTCCCAATTTTAATTTTGTTTGTTTGTTTGAACTGCATGAAAATAATTTTAAACATTTTTTTTTTTTTAATGCTGAACTCATACAATAAAACAATAGTAATAAATGACTATGAAAAATCTCTTCACCGAAATAATGTGCGATCATGATTATTTAATCAATAAATTTTGAAGAAACTTGACCAGTGTTATCACTGACAACACCAGTACAGTCTTCATGTAATATAATATTTAGCATTGCACAACCTGCATCTTTGATGGTGATTAGGAAATCTTTAAATTAGTAATTAAGCAAGGGAGGACAACTAACATTACAGGAGATGAAAGCAAAATGGAAATGACCAAGATAAGATTGTAACTATTCAGACATTCATCAACATCAGGCATTCAGTGCTTAAATATCAACAAACTTAAAAATTAAAAGTTCTTAAAAATTTCTCATTTATTATGCACAAAAATGATTTTAAATGCAAAATTCATGTTTATAGCATCACCATCTTTCAAGCAGTTCTGACGTTATGATTGGCCAATTACAATGGTTTTCCTAATCTAATCACGAATCCTGATTTTGTATACAAAAAACTATAAATGTGTATAGAAAAGAACAAAATATGCTCACGAAAAAAGTTCGAAAAGACAAAAATTGCTTTTCATAAAATACAGGTAAAAATGTTAGAAGATCTTTAACAGTGAGAATCATTTGCCCATAGAGCATTATTATTTCAGAGCAAAGGTTCACACAAAATGCTGAAATTAAGCATTGTACTGACAGATCTGTTATCATTGTAAATACAGGGCGAGTCAAAAGTCGTTGGACACCTTTCTATCTTGGATATCAATGTAGTTACACAAAGTCTAATACAGGAAATAAATAGGAACTGGAGGGACACATTTCAGATATGGAAATTAGGACACTTCCAAATTCTATCTTGAAAACCGTAAGAGATACACAAAAAATCCCAATTGCACATTTGTTCAACAGCAAATGCCAAACAAAACAAAAAAAAAAGTTCATGAAAATCCAATGAGCGGATCACCCACAATCCTTATTGCACGCTCTGCAACAGGACAATTGGCTCTTGTACTGTTTGTTGCTTACAAACAGTAATCTGATACAAAGTAAGTCTTTCCATCAATCCAGATAGTGTTCAATGTGATGTCCACTTGCATCTTAGCATAATTCCGCAAGACATTTTAACAATGCCTGGTTGTTGCATGATAATTTTGCCTTGCCTCACCAAAGCAGAGGACCATGTTGATCATTTCCTGGTAAGTATACTGTGCCATCTTGCTTTGGTCTGATTTTTTCTCAGCTTCAACATGCTTTCCTTTTTATACCAATTGCACAGGAAACTGGTGACTTTATGGTAAATTGTGGAACTTTCCAGAACAGGATGAGGATGGTGCATGAAATAATTTGCAGAGCTTGGAATGAGGATTGTGGGTGATCCACTCATCGGATTTTGGTCAACTTTTTTTGTTTTGTTTGGAATTTGCTGTTGAACAAATGTGCCATTGGATTTTTTTTGTATCTCTTATGGTTTTCGAGATAGAATTTGGATGTGTCCTAATTTGCATATTTGAGATGAAAGGTGCTCCATCAGATAGAGCACCCTCAAGTTCCTATTCATTCCCTATATTGGAATTTGCGTAACTACATTGGTATCCAAGATAGGAAGATGCCCAACGTCTTTTGACTCATCCTGTATAATAAGTATAGTGAAAGCATCTAAACGAAGCAATAACTATAAGTTGGTCTACCTGGGATAATCCTTCGGTTTGCTGCCCTCATACAACAAAAGTAAAATCTGCGAAAACTTCAGGATACCATGTTTATTTCTGAAGTAGAAAAAAATCAACTACAACATTTTATCTTTCTTCCTTTTCTGTCAACTAAATCTTCTTAGTCTGTTTTGTTTGTGAATTACTGTTCTCTAGATAGTGTAGCAAAATTTCTCAACATATTTACAGAAATTTAGGTTTATTTCTCTTTTTAAAGAAATAAGTGCAGTTTTTAACATCATTTTTAATTAAACTGGTTTAAAGAAAATAAAATGGAAAAAGATGATTTAAACAATCATAAAACCTCAACAGCTGATGATCAAAAGAGTAATATAAACCCCTGTTTGGGTCAAGTTCAAAACTGGAGAAGCCCAAAAGAAGCTTACATTGCAACTATTGGTTTCAGTTACCAAACATGGAAGTGGATCTGTGATTATTTAGACAGCCATATCTTTGTTTTCAACAAGCCTCATCATTATCCGATCAGATTCATTTTGTGTCCTGCGCAATCTTTCACAACAATTATGCCACTTTTCAAACTATAATGCTTCATCTAGAACCATTTAGGGCCAGTTCATTATTTACTTTCTCAACAGAGTCTTTAGCAACAATTGACTTACATCGTGGAGATGAGAAACACTTAATTATAACAAAGTCACTATATTGTGCTGAGCACTCGGTTGAGAAATCTTACCTGAGAAAATAGAAAATGAACTGGCCCTTAGTCTTGAAGAGCATCAAAATGATAGTGACATTTATCCTGACCAACACATTCACTGAATTGATTATTATTGAACTACTGTTGACAGCAAAATTAGAAAAACAGATACTTACTTGATAGGCAAAACAAAGGAAACAAGAACATCACTTATCCACAAAGAATTTTTAATCATGAATGATCATATCAGAAAACAAAATTTTTATCAACAAGTGGTGCTCCATTTCCTTTATTTTGCCTACTGTACCTGGTTTTAGATAACATGAAAAGCAATCTCAGAAGCAATTAGCAAATGTTCTAGAAAATAACCCAACATTTTTTTAGAGACTATTCACAAGTTGATATAACTTTGACAAGTTAATTTTATTATTAGTTTTAATCCATGGTTGCCTATATTTACTGTATGTGTAGGGCTTCCTAAGGCACACATGGAGCCTCCTAATCAGGTTCTATGATTTTTAGCAGGAATTTTATTAAAGTTGGGTGGTTTTGATATTTTACGTATTGTTTATAGTTTTTAAAATAAAAATATAAATAGTTTTCTAAAGTATGAATGTATTCCATGAATTTCAAACACTTTAATCAAAGCAACAATGGTAATACTTTACTAATGGTTCATATTGCATTTTCCTGAGACTTTAACTGCCCAGTTATAATAGAAGCAATACTTCAGTGGCACACAACAGGAGGGCCCAGGAGGGTCCTTTCCATAAAAAAAAAAGTAAGGAAAAGCAATTACAGGGTGCTTTCACAAAATTTCAAGACTGGTTTTTTCCTGGTAGGGGAGGGCGTGCAGACAGGTTGAAGTAGTAGGGGGTGTCAGCTAACCGACAGCACCAGCGGCAGTTACTTCCAAGACGCTGGAGTGAGCAGATCGCTAGTGGCGTGAGTGTGTGTCAGTGACCCGCATGAAAAACTCGGAGAGTCGAAAATGCAGCATCATTTGGAGCAGCGTTATTCGATAAAGTATTACCAAAACCGTTACAGAGACTTTTGGTATGATTCAAGAGGCCTATAAAGAAGAAGCCATATCATGTGCTATAGCTTTCATGTGGCACAAGAGGTCCAAAGATGGCCACGAGAATTGGACGACAATGTGGAGATGAGAAAAATACAATCACCGCTGGTGAAGTTTTGGTCAAGTTCAACGTGGCAACACTGCCTCAGCCATCCTACAGCTCCGACCTAGCTCCCAGCAACTTCTTTCTGTTCTCCCAAATTAAGAGAGACCTGAAAGGGAAGCGATTTGACAGGATTCCAGGAGTCCAGGCAGCTTCGACGAGGTCCCTTGACAGCCTTCCGTGCAAAGAGTTCCAGGGAGC
>JAHWFO010001077.1:64502-92916 GCA_023313115.1 Rhysida immarginata
CCGTGCTTCTGGAACACATCAAAATCATGTAATAAAAAGAACAAAAATACATTGCATACAGTACAATAATGTGACTTGTTTTTTTTTTTTTTAAGAAACATGCTAATGTTTTACAATCAGTGTTCAAAGTGACCCCCTCTGTCCAACCTTTACAGAAATGAACTCACCCAAACGTTTCTGTCATGTAGTAGTGGAATTGTGCAACTCTTGAGACCCGAACAGTATCTATCCAAACAACTGTTTCCTGCAGGTAGGATTTCAACATTTTTTATCTCAAAAACAATGCCCCAAAGAAAAAAATGAAAAATTTGATTCTCTATCATCCCCCCCCCCCCCCAGTTTGTACATTTTATTCAAAAACCCCTTGTATAGAACATGTCCCCCGGGGGGCAACACGGGTTTTTTATGGGGGGGGGGGGGGATGAGGGGGAATAAAATGTAGAATAGTTTTTTAGTAGAAACAAAGAAAAACAAATGAACTTATATCAGGGAAATAAAAGGGGGGGGGTGTTCAGACACCCCTGGCATTGAAAAAAACATGGAGTCCTGTTGCTTTAAAAAAACACCTGACAGCATATTTCATTGATGACTATGCAGCAAAACCATCACTTAGGCTATGAAACTGTGCCACATTCTCCTTATTCTTCTGAACTTTAGCCAGCAGATTATCATCTTTTCTAGCACTTGAACGACTTTCTGTTGAAGAATATGATCCAACAGTTTTTCAGGCATAGGAACATTTCATCACTTCCAGAGTTGAAAAATAAACAAAACCTGAGTTGATACCTGTGTCCAGTCCAAAAATAAACATTTGGAGAAAGCCCCTTATAGTTTTGTTTAATTTTAAGAGCAACTGAAATTTAAGTCATTCTATCGGTGATATCTTTCTGAATTTTCACGATATTTGCTTGGGCTTTTTATGAAAGCAATTATACAACTGGCTAATAAATTATGCAAAAACATTTTGGTGACGATTGTGCATGTGCAGATAAACATTATTTAGTAAAAATGCTCATATGCCATCAAATGTTATTATCAGGTTGTTGCAAAAGTTTTTTCTGGATTTTTATTCCAACACAAAAATGATTGAACTTGAATGACAGATTCAGCTCATGCAGATGCCGGGCAATGGTTGAAAAGTGAACCTTGAACTGTTCTGAGAGTTCCCTTGTTGTTACATTGTGATCTTCATCAATTGCTTGGCGTAGATCACCATCTGAAATCATGATTGGCCGACCAGAGAGGTGCATCTTGAAGAGTGCTATCTCCACATCTGAACCGGCAATACCATTCTTCTATTGTACGTAAACTAACAGTGCCATCACCTAAACGTTGGCAAATGTTTCGGTGACATTGCGCAGCACTGATCTTTCCAGAATACTCGTAGAAGATTATTGCTCGAATATGCTTGCGTGAAAGGTCCATTTCAGACCGTTGATGGCACTCACAGATGTATAGTCAGAAAGTTGATTCTTAGATGGAATATAGCAAAGATATTCAGGAATCGAATGCAATAATTTGTTTGAAAAAATATGAACACTCCCTTCGGAAAATGAGGCCTTCTTGGGCACGGGTTCTGAAACCGGAAGAAACTTTTGCAACAACCTGATATTTTAATATTCTGATTGCAGTGTGTTGCCTGAAAATGACATTACATTGTATTGAAAACCCTGCATGTTATAAACAAAAAAACTTACGAAAAAATTTCTAATAACTTGAACTCCCAGTTAAGTCTAATTAAACTCTTGTTCCCATCTCCGTGAAGCATTAATTAGTGGAAATTTCTCCTGTTAACCCCATTATAAAATTTATTAAACCTGCCTAAGTCGAACCAAATTTTTAAATTTTTTGAATCTAATCCATATACTTTATTAAATTGGTTGTTATTTTTTAATACAGTTGAACCCACATATAAGAACTCTGGATAATTAATACTGCAAATTAACCATCTTACCACATAATTCTGTTGGTTGTACTTTAATTATAACTAGATCAAAAAAAAATTTCTTTAGGCTTCCCCACCCATTCTCCCATTTCAAATCAAGGTTTTATGTGTTGCATGTTATAGCATATATCAATGACATTACTTATTAGCTGGAAACAACAGTGCGTATTATGTATACAGATTGCTGCTGAAAAATATGGCAGGTTGTGTTTAAGATCCTTATTTCAATTAACCATTTCCATTAAATGTGTAATGAACTATTTTCTGAAAATGATAAAGAAGGGGGTGATCGTGGCTTCAAATTAAATACTTGGAAGTTAGAATTATAAATTTATAAACAAAAAATCAAAAATCATTAAATGGAAATAATTAAATATTATAACTAAATTTGTAAACATTTAATGTAGATATTTATGTAGATAAATAAAAATAAAAATCATTATTGTATTAAAAATAAGTAAAATTTAGCTAGATTAATTAAACTACAAAAAATATTTTATTATTAAAAAATATTCACAAAAAGTTTTTACAAAAAAAATGTTACAAAAGTAACAATGACCATTGGGTTTGCTAAAGAGAGGAGAATGAACAGCACAGTAGGCATTTCTACCACAAGAGAGAATCAATGGGTGTTGCCTTTCCTTACAGATCTAAACAGTAATCAAGCAAAATGGCCACTCAGCTCACATTAAAAACACAAAATAAAGAAGATTTTCAACTTATATGGCCTGAAATAAAGAGGGAGAGAGATACATAAACAGTAACAACATACTTTACTTAATAATTAATCAGCTGCTTATAAAAAATGATAATTACACTTAACAATCTTAACTCTTTGTTCTTTCAAAACTTAATAATCTCATGCAATAATCATTATAAAGTCATTGGTGAATAATAATTTATACATAATAAATAAATTATTTTTAAATATTAAGCCATTCCAAGCAACTGTTTTACTACAATAACAACAAATAACAACAACAACAAAGAAAATAAAAATGAAAGAAACTATTAAACATGTGTGGAAAAAAAAAACATGCAAATAACATTTAACATTAACATAAATATAATAAAACAAAACAGAGAAAACAAACTAATATTGATTACGAAGTGTGTAACGGGGAGAGAGAAAAAAAAAAAAAGATACTACAAGGAATGCTTTTATAAATATTCCCTTGATAACCCATCATAACATAGAGCATGCGTCAAGAACAAGATAATGGATAAGTGGAACAAGATAATGGATAAGTGGAACAAGTATAATTTCTAATGACATTTCCAAATCAAAAATAGTTAAACAAATCTGAACTAAAAAGAAATTAATATAGATAAAGGAATGGTGTTTATCTATTCCAAATAATAGCAGGTGCTCTTAGAATCTTCATTAATCTGTCATGGAAAGAATTGTTTGTTTGTTTGTTTGTTTGTTTTTTGTTTTATTAACTCAAATTCAATAATTTACCCACTTTCCCTAAGGAATCATTCAAAAGTTTATCAGTTTAAAAAATGGATATACATACGAAAAAAAAAAATTTAAGTAAAAATTTATGAATTGAGAAGTGTACAAATTAAACTGGAAGGAAATCTTGTGACCAATGGTCTTATAAAAGTATAAATGAAAAGCAGAAATGCAAGTTCTGATGCCTTTGAAAAAATAAATGGATTGCTATCCTCATTAACAGTTAATGAGAGAGTGAATCTTATCTGCAAGCAGACATAGAGGCAGCTTATAAAGGGCAGACTGCTTGTGACTACATTTAACTGAATAATTGTCTGAACTCTTTCAAGGAATAATCAGGATCATTATATAGGGAAAGTGATGGAACAGTGATTAACAGGGATAAAGAATAGAGTAAAATTTTTATTGCAATTAACAATCTGGTGATACTGTGGTTATAACTAACGTGACCAGATTTTTTTGAGAATAAAAATCAGGATGCAATACTGCAATAATAAGAAATGAAGTAAGAAGTAAGCTGGCAGCTCTGCTATCTAAATGTGTCTTATGGACTTCCATGGCCTGCAAGTTGGGAACTCTTTTAGTTTCTTAAACCATTAATTAATTGATGAAAATACAAATGGAAATACTAGTGATCCCTTGTTTGACTCCAGATCCTGGATTCCCCCCCCCCCCCTCTTTCATTACTTACTTTAAAATGTATCTCAATTTCTTGTAATATCTATTTCCATCTGCTGAAATGCATCATGAAATGCAAGTTTCATTTAATCCAAGTTGGTTAACTCCTCCTTATTTTCTAAATGTAAACAGCTTTCATACTTGTTATGCCTAGAAATTAAGTTTTCTACTAGATCTTGTATCCAAGGGAATAATGCTTGCTTAATCCAGCATTTTTTCACATATTCAATATACAACATTTTATCCTATTTAAAAATTAAAATAAATAGCAGTAATGTTCTATTTCCCTTCCACCTATTTCTTATATTTGCTTTGCTTTTTTTTTTTTTTTTTTTTTTTAAGAATTATCTAAGTTCATGTCTTTCAGCTTTTATCAATATGTTTAACCATTTTAATTTTTAAACTCGTACACAATTAGGAATTATTTTTCTTTGCATGACAGACTAATCAGTTTTCCCAAACAAAAGAAAAAGAAAATAAATAAAATAGCTTAATAAATAAATAAAAAGGCACAAGAGACACTCAAATTAGAATAAACTTAAAAGTCTCAAGCGTAAGACTGTTTGATAGAATTATGAAATAACCACATAGCAATTAACGTTTCAAACATATGTTAAATATTACTTGTTTCATTACAAACACTTAAAGGATTTATTTCACCTATGAGAGAAGAGTTTTCTCGGGCAGCTGGAGTTTTACCAGCCCCTGGGAGGCTGTTAAGACTATTTACTCCTTCACGGCGGAACAGGGCTGTTATCTCATCAAAGGTCTTGTTCTTTGTCTCGGGCACTTTCTTATAAGTGAAGGTCCAGAAGAAGGCAAGGAATGCAGTGAATGGAAGGAAAGTGTAGTCCTCAAATGCTTTCTGTGAACATAAAAGAAGCAGCTGCATTCTTCCTTATATATTAATGAAAATTATCAAAACATATTGTTTGAAGGTTTAAAATTTAAAAAAATTATGAAAGTAGAATGAAAATTTTAACCTGCATATGCGGAAATACTAGGAAAACCGTAAAGCTAGCAAACCAATTGACGAGCGTGGCGATGCTCATGGCTGCCGGCCGTGGGCCTTGGGAGAACAATTCGGCAGTTATTAACCAAGGGATGGAACCTGTAGAGAAATGAAATTCTGGTTATATATTAAATTTTACATCAAAATAATTTGCTTAAATTCAATTAATTAGATCTGGAATTCATATTAGAATAACATGATTATTACAAACTATGCAATTTTTATAAAAATCTATCATAAGAATAACAGAAGCAAGAGAACAGCCATAAAATGGTGTCATACTTAAAATAATCCTAATACTTTGATATGTATAAATGATAATTTTTAAATGTAGATCAGAAGTTTACATAATAATTCTAAAATTTAAAAGCATTTGTTGCTTAGAAATTAATAAGTTATGCAAAGTTATATAAAGAGTAGGGACATGGCAGATATCTTAAAGCTGCCAGATAGGCGAGATCTGATGAGGGGTGGTAGGGGGGGGCAATTCATAGCCGCACTCAAATTTGACTTTGACCTCCAAATTTAAGGTCATCCATTTGCTAACTCAAAGACTATTAAAGACAGAGAAAAATTTCCAATTGCTACCCTGTAGAGCAACACCACATTAGTCTAAAAACAATTTTTAATCACACCCTTCCCCTTGAAAGATTTTGAGAAAATGGGCAAGAAAGTCACTCTAGATCAGTTGGGCTGGCCAGATTTGTTGAGGTTTCTAACACATTTGCACTGCAGTGAAGCACACCATTGGGAATTTTCTTTCCTTGAGTGACTCTTTCTCCGTTCAGGGAAGGCGGGTGTCGTTAGCTGATGATACACGGTCTGGAACATCAAACTGCATTAACAACGACTTCGTCCAGCTGGTTGATGGACTCGTTACCCAGGACCGCCGAGTTACAGTGAAAGCCGTAGCCGCCGAGGTCGGATTGAACGTCGGAAGTGTTCACACCACCATAACGTAAAGACTGAACTGGCACAAAGTGTGCGCCCAGTGGGTGCTCCACAGTCTTCAACCACAACAGGAAGCATGTCAAATGGCCCACTGTCTTGATCATCTGCAGCGCTATTCCAGGGAAGGGAATGAGTACCTGGCACGAGTGGTGGCTGGAGATGAGTCTTGGTGTCATCACTTCGAACTAGAATCGAAACGACAAAGCCTCCAGTGGAAGCATCCAGGGTCACCACCACCAAAAAAATCCAAGGCAATTCACACAAGTGCAGGAAAGGTTATGCTGACGTTCTTCTTTGACCAAGACAGCCCCCTTTTGATAGACTTCCTGCAGCACGGGACAACAGTTGTACTCGCAAACCTTGACCACCCTTCGCCAAGCAATCAAATCGAAACGACCAGGCAAGCTCACCCGTAGGGTCATTCTGCTCCACGACAATGCAAGACCTCATACGGCCAACACAATCACGGCACTCTTGCAGAAATTCAAGTGGGAGGTTCTCAATCACCCTCCATACAGTCCAGATCTCTCTCCCTGCGATTATGCCATTTTTGGTCCCCTAAGAAAGGCTCTGAGGGGCAAATGATTCACCTTGGACGACGACATCAAGCTGTACGTGCGGAACTGGTTCACAATGCAGCCCCAGGAATTTTACGAGACAGCCATTCACCGCCTTGTGTCGCAGTGGGGCAAGTGCCTCAACAGCCAAAGCCAATACTTCTGACATACAGGTACTGGTTTCTGTTCCTAGGCCTCCGGCTCGTTTCTTTTTGAACGCTCCTTATACAAATAGCTACATGCTAATTATCATCAAAATTTTACGGAATACACAGTTATAAATATAACTATTAGGATCATTGGAGAATATTTTTCCTTGTGGAACACGATCTGAACTGAAATCTAAAAGTCTGTTTTGTTTACGTGAGGCATGTAAACAAAGAGTAAACAATTGTTGCCAGCTCCACTTCTACAGTGGCATGCCAGGCATGTAAACAAAGAGTGAACAACTGTTGCCAGTTCCGCTTCCTTTGGTACGCAGGGAATTCAAACATCAGACTTTGGAGAAAGAAAGATATAACATATCTCATTATATAAATTATGTATATGTATAGACCATAAGAAAAGCACTGAAGATGGCTATATATAGCTTAAACTGGTATGCTGATAAATTCCACCATATAATTAAATGTTGTAAAAAACCAACTAAATCATATGCAAAGTTACATAGAGATAATTTCTAAAACATACTTATAATCAAGTCTTCATTTTTCATGTAATTATGAAAAAGTTCATATTGTATGATGAGAAAAATAACAATTTGGGAGGTTCCTATTATCTGTCTTTTTTATATCTGTCCTACTATAGGTTCTACCAGGAATCTCTTCATAAATTCCTGGTTCTGCTGTAACTCTTAGGTCTATATAGCAATTACATGCTCTCATAACTAAATGTTATTTGATCCCCAATTGCACAATACTGCTAATTTACTTCATCTTTGTCATGGATCCCATTAGTCTGCTGTTGTTACCTTCACAATGTAGTGATCTTGGAGAACATCTGTATTTTGTGGATATTCCGAAGCTAATGTACAATGTAAGCTATCCAACATCAAAACATCAACTATCACATCAAGTAATTGTGCATGTAGCCTCTCAACAGTCCATAATCTGACCCCTCCTAACTGCTTAATCGATTTACTATCTGCGTTGTATCCTCAAATATCCTACATGCCACTGTATATGGGCATCCACAAGGGTGTCAAACATGCAGGCCATTAGCTCCCCCTCCCCAATTTGTTTAATTTTTTAAATAAATTTAAAAGAGGAAAATGTTCTATATTTACCTGGACCCACAGCAAAGAAGACGACAAAACTGAGCACGCTGACTACACTGAGGTAGGTCATGCCCTGGACCATCACCTGAAACAGAAAGACCCGCTATCACTGGCATGAAGAACAGTTGTAGTTTTTGAGTGAAGACAATGTCCAAGCACCCAGTTTTAATATTTAACAATCTACTTAAGGCTACACAATATTTTAGGAAAATAACTTCAACCTATTATAAAAACAGTAAATCTTTAACTATTTGCATGCTCAGATAAAATCTGTATTACAGGCTGATTCAAATCGTGTGTAAAACAATTTAAGGGAACAATGTCGTACGCCTTCCCATACGAAATGTCCAATGTTGCAGCAATTTCTCTCATGGTAATCTGCCAGTTCTCCTGCACCTGCACTTCCACAGCGGCAATGTTATATTATAGAGATCAAGGTAAACACAAAAAGTCCTATTACCACCACCAAGATCAACAAGTTAATAATTCGGGTTCTGTACAGCCTAGATTAATGAAATTTGGAAGAATAACAGGGTACATAAAACGGCCTATACCGTTAAAATTTGATCAAATTCCAACAAGAAGGTTTACGAGTTACTCATTCAACATCATAACACGTGTTCACTTGCGAGTACTAACCAGCACTTGTTAAAATTTTGACTGCATAACTCGGAAATTTCTCATTGGAATTCGATCAAAATTTTAATGGTATACACAGTCTTATGTACACTGTTATTCCTTCAAATTTCATTAATCTAGGCTTTACAGAACCTGAGTTATTAACTTTTTGATCTTGGTGGTGGCATTTTTATTTCTGTTCATATCTCAGTTATCGTTCAAATTCAGAACCATGTTTATAGGACTTTTTTGTGTTTACCTTAACCTCTATAATACCCCCTTAAATTGTTTTACATACGACTTGAATTACCCTGTATATAAAGAAGAATGTTTGTTTATGGGTATGTTTCTTATACAAATTTACAGTTTTATTCAGATCGTGATGAAATTTTGCACACTTGATCTTCAAAGCAAGAGGAAGCTCACTGTCTACCTGAGATTTCAAAAACATAATTATCGATAATAATCGATATTCATAATGATGGCAGGGCATACTGATAAGAGGCATCTCATGATCAACAATGCAAGGCAAAGTTTGTGCAATATAAATAAGATTCATTAAGGCATATAATGAAGATTCTATTCCACTTCTGTGAATTATAAAACAAGATTGAATTTGTAACCAAGCATAGAATTCCTGTTGTTCGGGCTTTTCTTTGAATTGATAGTTCTTAGAATTTAACATTTTCTAGAAAATCATTAAAAATGAGCAGTAACTGGAGATAATGCAGAGTTTGCAGACTACTAAAAATGAGTGGAAAGGTGACAGAGGAAGCAGTCCCTTTGCTCGGCACTGTTTTGGTTTCACCAAAGAACTGCTGCAATTGAGCAAGTGGTGAGCGAGTGGTGAGCATGTCAACAGAAAAAAACGGCAACTGCTAGACCATACAAATTGATGAATAGCCAAGTTTTGCTTCAAGAAATCGAGAGCAGAGTGCAATTGCAACAACAGATTACCAAGTAGTGAATAATCCTACTGAAATTGTTGGGATTGCAGAGCATACCGAAACAAATGTTCTGCCTTCAGCACCATAACAATTGTTCAGATAATTTGTGTGTTTGGAACCCTTGAACGGTGTAGAACCTTCCAGATGCGACGGCGGCTTCCCCTTCCTCTTCCAGTGGCTTAGGTCTATAAGGACGTCGGTCACTCTTAGGCCACAGTTTACGACATAACTGATAAGAAAGCAAACATCAACTTGACTCTTCAAATCAACAAGCACACTGTATTGTGCTCTTTAAGAATGGTTTGAATTACATGTTAATTCATATCTATCAAAATGCCACCAAAGAAAAGAATGAGTACTGTTCAGAGAAGACAAAAAATTATCAGGGCATTGGAAACATCTGAACAGCAAGAGCTTTGTCTATGGAAGGAAATTGTAGAATTATTATTTTATTTATTTATATTTTTTAGAATGGGGGGGGGGTGAAGATCGTGTGTCACTGATGGTCGCCCGTCCAGTGACTAGCCGTGCCTGATGTTGCTTTACTTCACTTAAGTTGTGTTCAGTGAAAGCCCACCAGTCCACAGCCTCCCATATCTCAATTACTGAAAACCAATTTGAGATATTATTTAACTTCTTGAGTTTGTTCTGTTTACCTGCAACTATAATTATCCCGGCAATGCCAGGTGCCTCTGTTAGTACAGAATAAACATTAGAATTGCATTTGTTTAAAAAAAATAAATAAATAAATAAATAAAAATCTAGTAGATAACTAGATTCAACATATATACCTCCATGGTGGAGTCAAGATGGTAATGCCTCTGCTATCTACACTGGATATTCCTTGCTTTTCTTGCTGTTGATTAGGTCCTTAAACCAAAAATCTGTCAATCCACTCTTAATGGTCACAGATAGTCCTACTTAACATGACTCCTTTTGCAAGTATTCTATTACTTATATTTTAAATTACCTTTGCTCATTCAACTACAATCTTCGTTCTATGCATTCAAGCACTTAAAACTTAATTGTATCATATTTACCAAATATAAAATCTTTTTACATTTAGATATGTGGATGAAATAATAAATTAATTTCAGGAGAGTATCAATGAAAAGCAAAAGTGATTATTATTATAATATATTGAAATTAATTATATAAAAGCAATATCATATGAGGGTCATTTTTAAAGTAAGAACCGTTTTATAATAAAAACAAAACTACTATATAGGGTGAGGTATTTATCTTGAGACAACTGAATATCTCGGAAACTAAGCATTGTACGAAAAAATGTCCAAAATCAGAAGTGAAATATTAGTTAAAAAATTACCTCAGGGGGCTGGAGGGGAGAGGATTACTTTGAAATCTTAAATAGGAACCCCTATTTTAATGGTATATTCAGATTGTACACAATATTCGAGAAATGTTTTATTCTTGGTGCTTTTTCAATTGATCCAACCGTTTAGGAGATAGAGGCCTTGATAGTGTGGAACGCTATAGACACGCATAGACCCTGTCTCCATAGGACTGCTGCCCCCAAAAGTTTACTTGTGCACTAAAAATTTTGAATTTTTGAAATTCTGACTTCGGATTCTTAAAGAGCATTAAAAAGTAGAATAAGAATGTCTGTAAGACCCACTCTCTATCTCTTTGTCCTCATAAGGGGGGGGGGGGGGTAATTTTTTAACTAATGAATTTCCCCCGCGAAATAATTCACTTTTGATTTTGGTCATTTTTTCGTACAATGCTTAGTTTCTGAGATATTCAGCTGTCACAAGATAAATGCCTCACCCTGTATATATTTTCATCCCTCCTTTAAATCCCGTAACAGGTGGTAGCCGCTGGACGCAAGGTCTGGACTGTAAGGCGGGTGGTCAAGTTGTTCCCAAACAAAAAATCTGATTACCTGGTAGTTGGAAACAACTTGACACTCGTCTTACAGTCCAGACCTTGCATCTAGTCGCTACAACCTGTTCCTGATCTAAAGAAAGTCATTGGCAGCCTACATTTCAGCGATGATGAACAAGTGACAACTACGTGACTTTCTTCACCGGCAGCAGCTTTTATGAAGTGATCATGCAGAAGTACATTGAATGCAATGACAAGTGCTTAAATACACTTGGAAATAGTTTAAGGTACATAGAATCTGATAAAGAAAAAAATTTTGAAAATATATATATATATAGTAGTTTTGTTTTTATTACAAAACAGTTCTTACTTTAAAAATGACCCTCGTATATTGGAAAAATTTTTATATAATTTAGGCATAAAAGTTCAGTCCATATAAGAATGTAATTAGGGCTAATTAAAATGTGTCTAACTTGTATTTTTGTGTGAATCATTTAACACAGTAATGGCATCAAAAACCTTAGGATACATATAAAACTAATAAATTAATCATTATATAAATTTTTAATGTGGTCTTGTTTAGATACAACCAAAGAAGCAGTTCAATTTTAATGTACGCTATTATAATTCAATAGTGTCTCTTTCTGTTACAATTCACAAACTCTACTTCAGATATTTAAATTTACAATATACAGAGTGTCTCACTTAAACTGAACCAATAGCCAACTTCTAAATTACATGGCTGGTATGTTAGGTCCCTGGTGAAACTATAAATTAAACAACGTATGAAAATAGGTTAAAACTAAATAAAACTAGGTTAATAGGTTAGCAAGGTAATTAGAAAGATATTTCTTCAGTTTCTGACAGAGTTTTATGTTTAGGGGTTTCGAAAGCAATGGTTGTATAATAAATATTGTCATAATAAATGTTCTAAATTGATGAACAATTTCTTTTTTTTGCCTTTACTTTAAATGCAAACACACCATACTTTCAGTGCCTCTATCTCCTAAACGGCTGGATCGATTGAAAAAAAAAACACCAAAAAATAAAACATTTCTCAAATGTCGTGTACAATCTGAAAATACCACCAAAAATGGGGGTTTCCATTGACTTCCATATTCGAAATGGTGTCAGTTTTTTTTTGTTTTTTTTTTAATTTTTTGGAAATGGAATACACATAAAAGTACAATAATTCTTCCATTGAAAGTACTCTGTCAGATTTGTATCTTAGAAGTTGGTTCTTAGGTCATTGTAGGTGAGACACCCTGTATATATTTATGTTAACAATCAAACAATTCATCTGCTTACCTTGACCAAAAGGGAAATGGTGATGAAAATACTGAAGATAAACATTCCCCCGAGACCGTAGAGGTGTAGGGTACGTCTCCCAGTTCGATCCATGAGCGGGATCGACACGATGGTCATAATTACCATTACTGCTCCTACCCCTAAATTAGCATATTTTGCTGATTCTTCAGTTAGTCCAGATGCCGTGAACATTTTGATGGAATAAGAAAACACCTTAGGACAAAAAAAAATTCTTTAAATGACTGCAAATTTACTTTCATTGATTATTAAACTGTTTTATTCAATAGTTTCATTGCTATCGATAAATGAAGATTGTGTGAAAGCAAAGAAGAGAAGTACTTATATGCTTGTTTTCTAAACAGATTCATTTTTACACATTACCATGAAGTTAATGTCACCAGATCTTAAAATTTGAAAAGGTTACAATAATAATAATACATTTATAGCACCTAGAGAGATTACGCAAAGCCTTAGTGATTTTTGAACAACTTATTGAAAAGCAGTGAAGTCTTATGCTAGTGATGACATTTTGAAGATAACATTCTTTTGCGAGTGATAATTATAATGGAATTAATTGACTTATGAACTGCAGGAGTTTTTCATATAATTTTTGATGTTTATAAAATATTGGATTGAACTAGTTATGTCTTTAAAATACTGTTAGAGCATATATAAAATGAAAGAAATTCTTTATTTCTCCCTAACATTTTGGTTAATTATTAGAATTCCAATTGCTAGAGTATAATAGCTAAACAAAGTGCTATATTACCAAGAACAGATGAAGGTACGATATTTGTGTGCTGCAGATGAATTTCTCCCCCCCTAAATATTACTATACGACTAAATATTTGGCCGGTGGTTGTAGGCTTATTAGTAAGATTGCCTTATGCACGGCTATCAGTTCAAGCATGGTGGCACTGGTGACAGGGCTACACTTATTGGTTATAATGTGCTTGTTCCTTTAATAAATACCGATTCCACCCCATGAGTCTCTCGGCGTTAAGGATCTGTCGGTGTAAACTTTTTTGAAATTGTGGAAGTAGTTAAATAGAAGGCCCGAAATAATTTTTCTAGCAATATCAGGTGAGGACATAGTTGTTCGGATTGAGGCCTGGGAGACAAGGGTTCTCTATAATTGTTTGACTGAAGAGTAGGGTGTTCTTGCATTGGAATTTAATGAGAATTCCACGGATGAGATCTTGGATTTTACGCAAATTAAAAAGGATTCGACAGTTTTCCGCAAAAGTAGAGTTTGCATTGAAGGATGGTGAAGCTTGCAGGTAGGTGTAAATAGTGGAAATGATTTCGGCCCCCCATCTCAAGGGTGGGGGTGTAAGATTGGAGTCAGCATACACCAACTGATTGGGAGATGATTGCGTGGCATGTAGGCAGGCTCTTATTAATTTCCTTTCCTGCTTCGCTAGCAGCTCTCTAGAGGATTTGGACGCCAAAAGCAAGAAAAAGTCCGTTTGGTCAGTGGTCTGGATTAGGGAAGACAGGACTGTAGATGTTTCCGACCATGGTGGCCCCCAACTTACAAGGGAACCCCACATAGCCAAACCGCTTTAACAATGGAGTCTTTGTATGGCTATGTATGCAGAAATTTTTTCGTTTTCACGGTTTACTTTGAAAGAAACACAATTTCACACTCTCTTATTTTGCAAGCATCTATTGTAGCTTCAGATGAGTAACTTCAATTTGGTGGAAATCTGTGACATACATGTTCGAGGGATTCCCTTGTTAGTCTGGTAATGCGCTGAATTCGAGCCAGGTTCTTCCTCAGGTGTTCTTCAATAAGGCTTATGTGGTAGTTCCACTTTAATTTCTCATCCAGGATAATTCCTAAAAAATTGTGGGCTTTCCTGATAGGGAGAGCTATGTTGTACTAATATATACGAGTAAGAAAAGTTTTTCAAAAGGATTATGGTGACTGCAAAATACTTGTACAATGGCAAGCTCACAATTAGAAGAGTGGACAGGAAGGCAAAGTTTAATTCCCTTTGCTATCCGCAGCATGTTCTCAGTCCAATTTTCCATGAGGAAATCTCCATGAAGGCAGAGTTTGTCTGCATCGAGACAAAGCCTCCGGTCATACTTCTAACTCAATTATTCAATTTATGTTGGTTTCGGAAGATGAAACTGGAATTCATGTTATATTCTTTCGTGATATCCCTATCAATGCATCTCTGGTTTTCTGTGGATTTGGATTATTGAAACGAGCCCTTGCTCGATGCCGTCCAACAACCATTGAGGGTGTCTAGAAAGCTTGCAAACAGGAATGGAACAACATTAGCCTTTCCATTCTGCAGGAAGTGCAATAGTCCACAATCAGGATAACCAAATCATTATCATAGCTCGTAAACAACCTTTGGTAAAAATAATTGAATCTGAGAAGCACGACTGTGGAAAATTAACCTCACCCACAAGATTTCACAAAAGTTTTATTTAATAATGGCAATACTAAACCATTTTCTACTGATTGTTTAAAACCAATTTTAACCACTCTTTCAAATGAAGATAGAAACCTAAATTTCCACAAGAGCCACAATATGGTCAGCCTTTAACTATGCCTTGGAACATTAATAATATGCATCTCCAAAAAACCGGTGCTATGAAGATCTATTACTTGTATATGTTTCAAAAGTCTGATCTGTGACCCTATTAAACACTTGGCTTTATCTAGAAATGCATTTAACAGTAGGGAAAAGAAAGATAATCTCAGACAAAATGGTCACATTAAATTAGCTGTCTGTTAGCTAATCATCAACATGGTGAATTAAAAGGTAGCATGTAATAATTGCCATCAAAATTAAATGAAAAGAAACCCAACTGACTAAATGCAAACTTTAAACCTCTAAACAAAATTTATACATCCAATTCTCTGTTTTCATGGCAAAAAAGAACAAATGAACCTTTTTTCTTTAAGAACAATAATATTTACAATCACTTAATTTTTTTTTTTTTTTTTTTTTTTTACAGCATTATTGATTCTTACAGCATTGATTCCAGACAATTGCTGAGAAAGTTGCATCACAATTGCAATGATGAGTGGCAGTCGCAATGTCCGACTCGTGATCAGCTGCCACATTGAAACCTGTAAACAAAATGTAAATAATAAAGCAACAACATGCATATCATAAGAACAGAATATATAAAATCTACACATATGAATATGTAATTTATAAGAAGTTTATATATCAAACAGACCTGGGCTTCAGCTTGTTGAGCTCGTTCTTCTGCTCTCATATCCTCTACATCATCCTCAACATTTGACGAATTCCGTAATCGTCTCAAGGCTAAAATAAAAAGAAAATTTTCATCACTGAAATTATTTGCGTAAATACCTTACTGAATTTTGAGACTGCATCTTACCTGCTCTAGATTCTTCTTCTCGCTGCCTTGTAATGAGCAGGTAACGTGGACTTTCAGGACAGAAAGGTAGCAATATGAGCTGCAAAACAGCTGGACAAACTGTAAGCCCTAAATAATGCAACAGAGTGTTCAAATTAAAAACATTACCATGTTAAGTCTGTTTTCATTAAAGAATTTTAAGTCATATAATTTTAAATAGTTAAAATAAGATAATTTGTAACAATAATTTTACTGGTCTAAGTTTTAAATCCAATTATCTTGACAGTAAACCATATAATTATTTCTCTAGGTAAAGTAAGACAAATAAAAGGTTTGATATTTGAAATAACTGCAGCATCCATGTCTTATAAATAATGTCAAGCAAAATCCTTAAGACAAAAAGCAAAGGAAAATGCATATGAGGATCGGTCACAAAGTCCTTACAATAAGCATGCAATTCTAGCTACGCAGTGAAACAACCATGATAGCATTTAGCTTCATTCCTGTACAGATTTCCAAATAAATTTGGATTCATTTCAGCCCTGTATTTTCAGAGCACCAAATACACGTACAAGACTGCAAAGCCCAATGGGAAAATTGAGGTACAGGCCTTGAAAAAGTTTCTGCATATGAAAGGAAGCAATGCAGAGTTGAAAGCATGTAGAGGAAAATGCTCCATCGTATAAGGACATGCCATGTGCAGCGACGCTTTCAAACCTTAGACGATGTTCTATCAAAAATGAGCCATAAGTGGAAACCTCGATTCTCGAAGATGAAGAATCACAGTGGTACAGATCATGCAGAAGGTCCACATCAGCCACAGCACTGTTTGAAACATCTTGCATAGACAATTCCACATGACAAAGGTTGCTGCAAGGTGTAGGCCACATTTATTCACTCAATCTAAGGACAGTGACATCTGCAGGGACTCTTGGTTATGAATTATTGCCTCACCCGTCCTACTCATTCAACCTGGCACACAGAGACTTCCTCTTCCCAAGAATGAAGAGCATGCTGTTTTCTAGATGACAAGGAGGTCATCATTGAGGTAGAACAGTTCTTCAAGGGCCAAGGAGAGGCCTTCTAATCTGTTTGAGTTGAAGTGAACCATGCCTGCATGACGATTTATTTTCTGCCCATCCTTCATTGGGTTTCGGATATTGGTTCCGAGGTGTTGTGTCATCACACTTTGCCCTTTTCCTATTCTAGCAGGAAGCTGCTTTGGTATGAAGGATGTTTCAAAATGTATACATGTAATCCAAACAGAGTGTTTCAAAATGTATAATCCAAACTTCACACACAAGTAGGAGGCATCAAAGTGAACAGATTCTGTTAATACATGAGGGGTCGGAACTCAACCATTGTCAAGTTAATGGGGAGAGCAAATGACAAGTGATAAAGCATGCAAATGATAACACAACACAAAGAGATTGCAGTTCTTTGGCAAGGATTTCTTTTTTTGGGGCCATATGAAATCAGTTGTGTACTGAACACCTGTGACAAGCATTGAAGATCTGGCAGCTCGCATCAGAGTCGTTTCAGACGATATCAGAGAAATGCCCAGAATCTTTGGCCGCATACGGGAGTCCATGTTGCGCTGATATGCTGGCTCACATTTTAAGCATCTTTTGTAAAGCTTCAGGATTCACAGTTACATAATAAATGTGTGCACCGTGCATACTTATGTGTTTTCATGTTCACTCCAATTACTGCTCTCCCCTCTAACGTTATCTTGGCAATGGTTGAGTTCCGACCCCTTATGTATTAACAGAATCTATTCACCTTCAAGCCTCCTACTTGTGTGTGAAGTTTGGATTGTACCTTATTGAAACACCCTGGATACTGCAATGTTCATTCTATAGGCATGCTCATTTCTCTATGCTGCAATTAGTCACAATTATTGGCTCTTTGGAGTATATTGTAATAATCTGTTGTCATGAGAAGACACTGATTTATTCAAAAAACAACTATTATGCGCATAGAATTTTTAAAAAGTATAAATAAATTTTAACATACCTAATAGAAGAGGCCATCCTCTTTCCGTACCTAAAATTTGTTCTATTCCCAAAATTTGGGAAAGTAAAAGGCCTATTGTCACAGCCAGCTGGTTAACTGTACCTATATGGGAACAAATAAATTATAAATGTAGTTCATTCAAACAATGTTCTCTTAGGCCTTTCTGAATGGATACTTTAAAATAAGAGAACATTTTAAAATTTAAACAGTAATTATTATTATTATTATCATTCACTTGGCTTTTCTAAATTCAATGTAGGTGGTAAGAATTCCTGAGGAACATTGTGAAATACAAATAAAGTCACTCATGAGTTATTTACCTAATCCACCACGTAGATTTAATGGTGCAATTTCTGATACATACATTGGCACCAGTATTGAATAGAGTCCTGGAAAAAAATAACGTAAAGAAGACACATTTGAATTCTCCGATTGTCTGGATTTCTGAGATCTAGAATTTCACACATTTTACTGTATTACAATTTTAAAATAAGAATTTTTTAAGAAGAAGACATGTAATATTAAAAAAAAAAAAAAAAAATCATTACCACAATTGAACCCAATTAAGAACCTTCCAAGAATGAGCATTTCAAAGCTTTGTGCAACTTTGGAAAACCCCATGAAAGCTGCACCAGCAGTCCCAACAACATTGTTGAGAAGTAGGCCTCGCTTCCTAATTTCAATTGAAAGAATAAAAAAAAAGAAATCAGGAGATATACATAGTGAGTCATAAGTCTGTACCCCCCCCCCCTACAATTTCAAAGCAGATGGAGATATAACAAATCCATTGCAGGCAATATATAGGAAGTTAGATTAGGGGGGTAAAGAATGGTGGTGTCAAATTTGACCTTTGACCTCGAATTTTGCACCTTGCAATTTGTAACTTTGTAATCATTACAGGTAGAGAAAAATTTCCAGCATTATAGAGCTTAAAACAAAAAAAAACATTAAAAATAAGTATTAAAATAAACCCCTCTACAACAAAATGAGATTTCAGTGTTCAAACCATGGTGTGGGGGAAACCGGCAGATTACCGTGAGAGAAATTGCTGCAAAGTTGGACATTTCATATGGGACAACATACGACATTGTTCACGAGCAGCTCGACTTTCGCAAAGTGTCATGCAGATGGGTGCCACGACAGTTGACGGCACTATGGAATGGCATCTTGGTGGGACCAGTTTTCTACAACGGTTTCCTTACAGAAGTAAGGTACACAGAAATGATTTTGGGTGTAAGATGTAAATAAACAGGGTGTAACAAAATAGAGCCAGCTCGATGGCAGAGAGCGCCAAGCCACAGATCTTATTGCTCGTAAGACCAGCGAATCGTGGCTTCGAATCCCGCTGAGGACATGAATGCTTAGAAACCAAGCAAAGCCTCAGTAGGTTCAATATAAATTGACCCCATGGTTACTCATCAGTGAGACCAAAAAGATAAAAGAGGAATAGAAAAGATAGTAACAAAAATAGTGGACTGTAGTCTCTTTCAAGTAGAAGGGGTTTTGTTGAGACACAATAATCTCTTACTGGCTTAAAGGATAAACCATGGAATTGTAAAACCTGCAATGCACAAGAAAGAACAAGATACAAGACACATCTCCAATATTTCATATCCTATTCTTCTTGGGGATTAGAAGGTTTTCTTTTTTTTTTTTTTTAAAACCTCTTTAGCTTATTCAAAAAACTGAATGAGAAAAGGATAAATCAATTCTTGATGTAATTCTTATGTAATTTTCTTTCATGAAGAATCCTCTCCTAAGCATATAAAATACAAATCAAAGTACTGAGAATTTTTGCTGTTTGAATTAATTTTTAAATAAAATTGAATGCGACTATGGAATTCATATTTTATACTTGTATTTTGCTTAAATAAAATTATTTTATATACAATGACTATTATAAAAACCAGGAAACTATGGATATAATACAATGAAGGAAGACAAACAACCTCCTGCCCACATAAGAATTTATAAACTACTTGAATGTACAATCGGGTGCAAAAAGGTTTTTACCTATGTCAAAGTTGTTCAGCTTCCTTACAATACTTCAATCCAATGAGAATGCTTTTTCCAAATGTCCACTCGAACATGCTTACTATAAAAAGATTTTATTTGATTTTCCAGAATAATTGTGTCCAGAATAAGTGTCCAGAATTTGATTTTCAAACAGATCAAATTGTACATTTGGATGAAAAGATTTTAATCTGTTTATGGTGTTCTTTACATATGCTGTTTAAAATTTAAACAAAATCAAAAACGCGATAATGAACAAAAAAAAAAAAAAAAAAAAGTTCATCCTTATCGGATTCGAACTCTGCTATTCGAGGCAGTAGGCAGAGACGTTAACGATGCTGCTATCAGCCGCTATCGCTTATTATTGTCAGGAGAGAGCAAGTGACGAGTACATCCCAAGCGTATGCCTGCTACCATTTTCATTCAGAAGGGACAGGTCCGTTCTAAGTTGCTTTGACTCTCAGTACAAGTACCTGATTTTGCAATCGATCAACATCCAGTGAGCTCAGTCCCTATGGAGCAGGTAAAAACCTTTTTGTACCAGACTATACATTTCAGCCATACTGTGTTCATCGTTCAGCATGAATACTGTCGGGGGTAAGGTTACAGTCTTTTTTAACAGCGGTAACAGCCAATCACAAACTTTGATGGAAATTACAAAACTGAGAAAGGGAACTTGGCTGAAAATTAATTATCTTTATTTTTAATAATTAATTGAAATAACTTAGAATATTCTATTGGTCCAGGATCTTGATTCGGGCATCTATTTTGGGACAAATTCTGTATTTTTAATGTTTCATAGGCATCCAATAATGCTTTATTATCAACTCTTCAGATTAGCTTGAAATCATCTTTTGCCATTCGGTGTTTCTCTTCAAAGACATGCTTGGCAATTGCTGATTTTTTGGGTCTGTAATACTTAATATGGGCTAAGTGTCTTTCATCCTAATTTCCCCAATATATTGTCATTCGTAGATACCAGAGCGTAAATTGGGGTATTAGTCAGCAATTTCAACTTTAAAACAATAAGCACTCGAAAGAAAATGTTCCCAGTTCAATTTTAGGCAAAATTGATGACAATGAAGCACCAATTGCAACAGCTGCTTGCAAAAGTTAAAAAGCAAAAAAGCATACAGCTGTATTAACCAAAATCGGAGGGAACCTCTAATCCACAAGGAGAGTAGAGGTTCCCTCTGATTTTGGTTGTTCCATTCCACAGTTTTTTAATTTTTGTTTTATACAGCTGTATTGTCATATTTTGGAAATAATTTTTTTAGATCAATTTTATTATTTTTATTTTGTTATAACAAATCAAATTTTTTGGTCTCTAGCTGTTCATTATAAGAGGATCCACTGTATACTGAAATAAATAGAACTAAAAAAATAATGGTAAAAAGGCTAAATAAATTAGTTATTTTTATATTTCCATTTTATTAGCTTTATTTATATTCTTGTTTTAGATACTTTAATAATTTTTGTAGTGTATTTTTTTAGTACAATTTTTTCCAAATCTTTAATGTTTCATTGTGATAAGTTAATGAATTTTTTACCTTCCACATCTATTGGCTACAATTCCTCCTAGGACTCCACCAATCATTCCTCCGACACCGAAAATAGAAACGATGACAGACCATAAAACATTTTTTTTGTCCTCGCAAATATTCTCATCATATCGGTTTATCCACATTTCAGAGATGAAATGCATTATTATCTGAATAAAAAAGTAAAGATAACTTAAGGAACATTTTTTGGGAAAAAACTGGATAATTACTAAATCTTAATAAATAAATAAATAATTTTAATTGTTAAATTTTGTAAAGAATAGAAGGATTGTCCTTCAATATGTCAAAATCCAAAACCGAGAGAGTTAAAGTAGATTAACAAAATAAAAACGAGGCAAGGAAGCAAAATCAAATGGAAGGGCTATGTCGATGAAGAACTTTATAATTTATGTACGACATCTCATTAAAGAGTCACCCCCAACAGGCCGAAGC
The DNA here is from genome assembly GCA_023313115.1 of Rhysida immarginata. Taxonomy (NCBI): domain Eukaryota; kingdom Metazoa; phylum Arthropoda; class Chilopoda; order Scolopendromorpha; family Scolopendridae; genus Rhysida; species Rhysida immarginata. The sequence goes on from JAHWFO010001077.1 coordinate 86,473, forward strand.
CCAAAAACGGGGTTACTAAAAACGAAAGTAATAAATAAACATCAAGCCCAATAGTTGCAAAATTAAAATAATCAGCAAGATTGAGCCTGAAGTCAGAAAAAAAAAAAAGAGGGAAAATAATAATAATAATAATAATGGATTAAAAATTATCTAAAAGTTCTAGATCAAAATATAAAAATATTATCTAACGGATAATGAATTAAAAAAAAAAAATCAAGTAAAATTTGTAAGAGTCTAGTCGTACATACATAAATTGTTGGCAAATTTTGAAGATTTTTCATTAACTAAACCAGGGAAGTCATTTCTATTAAATATATTTTATGATAATTTTTAAAAGTTTCACAATGGAGATCTGAAATTTCACTTCTCCCTAAGTCAGCAAAGATGATGTTAATAAAGATGGGGTTGAGAAGGGGAGGTGGAAAAGGCCACTTCAAACCATCCAACAACATTACCTTGATTTGTCAACAGTTTCAGACCAATTAAGGTAAACTGCAAAATGAAAAACATGAACAAGCAAATTCTAGAGAAACTTAATGAACCCTAGGGAATACTCAATGAACCTTGCCACATTTTGAAATTTGTTTATGCTGCTGTTGGGCAAAATAAATGATCCATTGTTTAATGGAATCTTAATGTATGACAAAAGTGGCTTTTTTAAATTAAACAAATGAATAAGCAATGGCTTAAACCAAGAACAAATGAAGAGAGGTTCATCCATTCTTGCTTATACTGCAAATGCCATGATAACACCATAGTACAGAGCTGAAACCATGACACCAATATCAGGCATTATTCAAAGCTCAGGTCAATATGTATTAAAGAGAAGGTTAAGAGGAAAGATCTTTACCAGGATCCTCATCAAGTGATTGATGTTGATATAATGTGATTTCCAAAATGACTACATTAACTGCTTTAACCCTGCATAGCTAATGTTTCTTAAGAGTCCTAAAAAACTAATAATTCGTCATTTCAATGAACAACTTTTTATTAATTTTTTGCCCCCCTAATAAAGCAAATTTGTTGATTACATTTTAAATGTAAATATATAAAGGATCACTTAATAAAACCACAAATTCAAAATTAGAAATTTATTTAAGGCTGACATTATTTTTACAGACTTTTTTAAATGTACATCATAGTTAGAAGTTAGTGGTTAATCAGTGAAACTTAGGTCATCTTTAATTTTATCTCTTGGTTTTTAGACAACACAGGCACTATTTTCTTGTAGAAGTCAACACTCTACTTGAGGACATTATTATAGGCAATAAAAATCTGAAATAATAGTCAGAATATTCAATTACAAGCAGTTGCAAAAAGTTACACAAAAGCTAATCATTCATCTCAAAAATTATTTCCTGAATGAGAGAATCTAGCAGTGAATAAGTTGGCACATAATCTTAAGCTAAATATCCCTAATGACAAAAAGTTAAAATATATTTGTCTGATGTTCGTTGAATCGACATCATTAGCTATCTAGGGCCAAAAAGGTCAACTAACATCAGAAAAAGTATTTTTTTTAATCAATTCAAAAACACCCTGTATACGAAAATACTAACATATACCATAATTACTAAAAATAAGTAATGTTATGGTCATTAGTGATTATGCTTCAGATGTTACTGAGGAAAATGCAAAGTAATAAAAAAAAAATGAATAAAAAATTTTTAATCTCAGTTTATTTTTCAGATATATGTAAAAAAAGTTATGGTTTCTGGTACTGGGACTCAAACCTAGACCTCTCAGCCGTGGCCTGAGTGCACTGACCGTTAGGCCAACTGGAGGTGATAAACAAGCGAGCAGGAAAAAGATGGGGGAGGGAGAGCTTGTGGGGAAGAAGGTGGGAAGGGTCATGGGATTAAATAAAAAATAAATAAAATAAAAATTAAATACATGTGTATGAAGATGTTGCAGAAAAGTGTGGGTTGGAACTAATTTTCAACTTTGATCTTTAATTGCTCGGAGCCTAATTGGAATAAATCAAAATGCACTTGTAAGAGGAAATTTTATGAGCTTTCAGAAAATAACCATCCACTTTGGCCGATTTTCTCACAGTTTTCGAGATATTCATGAAAAACTGAGAGTATTCACTTAAATTTCTGCTTTAAGGAGTGGGAAAGGGGGATGGGGGTAGTTTTTTCGAAATCTCATGTAGACAGTGACTTTCCTTTTGTTTTGAAGGCCAAGTGTACAAAATTTCATCAAAATCAGAATAAAACTGTAGATTTTTATAAAAAACAAACACACAAACAAACATTCTTCTTTAAGGATAAGAAGTAACTTTGCTCTCACTGGTTAGAATTTAAAGCTATTTTAAACAAGTACATAGTGAATAATTTGACCACTATTAAGAAGAACTTTAAAGTTCAAATCTCTCACTTAAAACAAGCTCAATAAGGTAGCATTCTGCTTAAATCTATAATTTAAAAATGAATCAACGATAACCTTCACATGAGAGTCAGAAATGAATTTCAATTTTTTTTTCTTTACATTTACTGTGACATATACAATAGTAATTGTAGGCAATATTAATTTATAGAGTCTTCAAATACTTTAATAATTCACAAAGAAAGTATAAGCACCAAAGCAGATCCAAAAAACACCAGTGTTTTTGGCCGATTTTGGGCTTGCCGAGTGGAATGTTCACCTATGCTAGAGGGTTCCACATACGTTTACATGATGACGATGTGGCAAGAGAATGAATGGCCTTTTTCTGCTGTTCAAATTTAATTTAGAATACTGGAGAAATGCAGCGTTGTCCATAATATCAAGATCCATTGCAAAGTTCAAACCACAGAAAAAAAGGTTCCAGGCTGAACCATGAAAAATGCTCCTACACCATTATGCATCCGCCAACGAATTTGAAATTAACAAAATGTATTAATTTTAGATAATTACAGACAATTATTGAGATTAATTAAATGATCATGTATTAAACAAAACATACTTACAGCAGCAGGGGCATTGATAACACCTGTATTGTAACCAAACTGAAACATGCCAAGGACGGCAGCAAAGATGGCATACACCAAATGGCAAGTAAGGCCCTGAAAGAAAATCCAAATTGAATTCATCAGACAAACAAATAGATTTTTTAATGTAAAAATTACAAAGGCAATTACATTCAAGTTTTATTTATTAGCAACCTATTTTTAAAAAAAATAAAAATTATACAATTGTTAATAGTTTTTAAAATTTGTGTAACTGATTGTAAAATTAGAGTACTTTCATTGAATTAAAGCTAGTACAGTACTAGGGCCAGATTTACACACTTCTATGCCCTAGGCCAAGAATATATATGCCCCTATCTATATAGGCCCTAAGCCAAAGATGTCTTTCGTATATACGCCCCCCCTCTCCCTAGGTTGGCATATTGCAATGTACAGTACACAATAAGGAAAAGTCTAGAATAAAGATTTATTCCAAATGGTATCATCAACCATTAAAAAATTTTTTATTTACATCTTTATTTCATCAACAAATTATTAACATACATGAACACCCCCATCTCATCATCTTAATTTTTTAACAGGAAAAAGCGCTTTTCTAATTAAAAAAGCGAGTTCTTTGCAAAAATAATACCGTACTCCTTGTTAACTGTTTATCAGTAGTATCGATCTGTGAATGTTGTTCCGTTAGGCGTGCCATATCAACGGAAGATATAATGATATAACCGAGTGTGCTAGCAAAATTGGGACAAATCAAACATTTACTGCTTGTTTATTTGAAAACACTTGCTTATTTGAAAACATAACTTGCAATTCTACACCAACAAGCTATTTCAGAGGTCCTTGTTGAATTTTGTCACAATATAACCCGGTTCGCTGCGATCACTTTCTCAATTCTTTGTGGAAAGTGTGTGCATCCTCTTTTCAACTGATCCTTGCATCATCTATTGTTATTCTTTATTTTATATAGGCTTGCTGTTCACTCCAAATTCCAAAATCATACATTCTAAGATTCCTCTACTTTATATCATCATGTTTTTCCTGGCTTTACTATCATCAAAGCTACCAGCATATGATCATTTTATCAGTTGCTCATCCCTAACTCGTTTCACACATTCAAAGCATTTCAAAGTAAATTTTTAAACTACATCCACTACATTTTTCTTTGCTCACACATCTCTCTTTACTCTACATCCATCTAAAACATTTCATCTATAGTACACTCAAATGTTTATGAATACAGTGGAGATGAGACTTAAATAAAAAAAAATTATAATAAACGTATTTACTAAATATAGGCAGCATCAACCACATGAAGTAATTAAAAAGCTCACCCTTTCTTAGTGATATAATCACTTTGCAACACAGAGATTCAATCTCTTAGATCAACCAAATGGCCACAAGAGCTAGGACATACAGGTAGTCTGTAAAGTCTCTCCCCAGTGGAAAATGACGATTCCCATCGAAAGCTAGTCTGAGAACACACGACTGCAATCATGACAAAATCTCCATGCTTCTCACGAGGAGTCGTTGCATCTCACCGAAGTTGGGGTGTGGATCGCCATTTCCCAGAGGCAGATTGTGAGTCCCATATTCTTCACCAGCACCATAAATGTTAACAGCTACATTAAAGACATCCTGTTTCCTTTCATCGGTCAATTTACATAGCATGAGATACAGCATGCATTCTTCCAGCAGGATGGCGCTACAGTGTACACTGCTAACAAAAGTATGGCTCTTCTCGAGGATGTTTTCGCACGAGAAGAAATAAGCCAAGAAACTGTGGACACAATTATCAACCAGTGATGAAGGGAGCGTAGATGCTGAGGCATTAAAATTATTTATGTGGGTTTGTGGTTTCCTGTCTTCGTTGCTTGATGTTTTCACAGATCGCTTGATTTCCCATGGACTCTGGCCTGACCTTACTCCTCCCGACTTCTTTTTCTGTAGTGCAAATATCTCCGCATCCTACACCAATAGCATCAGCGCCACCACTCTACATGACGTCTTCTGAAATAAGTGCAAACTTGTGCATATCAATAGCATCAGCACCACCACTGAACAGCCTGTAAACTTGTGCGTACCTTCACCACTTAATATAGTTCATTTCCTAACCTAAATAAAGTGCTATATTTTCCAGTTTACTAGATTACTGCTTTTGTTTTTCCGTGCGGAGAGACTTTACAGGCACCCTGTAGAATTGTCCACAGATATGAATCTGGTTATATGTATGAATATTGTTATATTTGGTTCCAGAATTGTGTTATTAATCATGTGAAAGGGCACAAAATGAAAGAAATGGCACTTAATGTAATTTGAAAAAAAAATGTAACTTTCCGTCATTCTTTCTTCAATCACCTTGAAAAAGCCAGGCACAAATGAAAAAACCAGTTGGTAACCAGTTTTACTAAATACAATGTATTGAAAGGCATCTACATCTTTTACAGTTTTTTTTTTTTTGTTTACCAATCATTTGGACTTGCCCTGTAGTAAGAAAATGACTACATATAGTCTTCCACTAAAATGTAATTTTCCCCCTCCCTTCTCTTGAGCCTCTTCTGGGACTTGACATCTAGACTAGATAGATACACAGAAAATTTAAAAGATAAAATTCATTGAAAAATGTCAATGTTCTTAGATCTTTTGTATCAGATATGCATGCAATATAGAGAAGAACTTTGAGCATGGAGGCCACAGATAAATTGTGGTACATAAAAATAAATCTGTGATATAAAATGCATAGCATCGACATTATATTACGATTGTCTTTGAACTCACTGAGAGGTATAAGGTTTTGGACGCCATTTGGGTAATTTCTTCTGAGGTAATGCTGGAACGTCTTCTGGACACAATCTAGTTCAACAGTTTGGTCATTAGTGATGCCATTCCAGACAATGAACCCAGTTGCAAAATACTCACACAGACAGATTATTTACATGGACATAACCAGGTTGCCAACATCAAACATCAACATCTAGCTATAGATATCCACACTCCATATTAAAAATATATCCCAGACACAGTCTTAGAGAATACCACACAAACTATATGTTGATATAGAGCTATATCGTAATCACTGACAAAACTATCCCTCATAACAGACCCGACATTACACTAGTAGATAAGCAAAACAATGTAATCTACATAATTGATATCTCCATCCCCAATACACAATGTACAAAAGATATACACTGAATATACGGATCTTGCACACAAAATGAAACACCTTTGGGGATTACCAGAGTACACATTGTTCCTATTGTTCTTTCTACCACTGGGGTTATTCCACCTCATTACACAAAAGCCTGTCAACACTAAATTTAAATTCACACTTACACAAAATTTAACAGAAAGCCATAATCCGTCCTTGGGCTTGGCCCTCTCTTGGGTCTGCCTCTGGGACTTGGCTTCCGGACTTGATCAGTGTTTGGTTTCCCCAAACAGTAATAATAATAATAATAATAATAATAATAATAATAATAATAATAATAATAAT
>JAHWFO010001077.1:92926-130236 GCA_023313115.1 Rhysida immarginata
ATAATAATAATAATAATAATAATAATAATAATAATAATAATAATAATTTTTTTATTTATTTAAATATCAAATTACATTTTGTTGTCTTCTAAATGGCTAAACTAAAACAAGATCAGAATTCTAATGGTTTCCCAAAGCCTAATCGACTTGTATGGAAAGCCTAGAATTTTACATTACAGTTTCCTAATAATAATAATAATAGTCAACATATTGCATGAAAGCAAAAATTAACATATGACAGCAACCATTAATCAGCAGAAATAATAAAATCTGGGCAGTACCCCCTTTCCCAAATCAGGTGTTTGTATACTGTTAAAATGGAACTGGTTTTTAGTAAACTTCTGCTACATAATTATCTCAAGTCAAATCCTCATTATTAGTAGTACAAGAGGGTATCCTGCTTCACTCCTTACATAAATCTTTTAATAAAATATTAAATAAAAATTGAAATACATGGATTATAAACTCCGTTATTTGTGTTACATGTATTCATTTCCTAACATTCATAAATAACTGAACCCCACATCCTAAGGTATCAAAGAGAAAAGGACTAAACTGTATAAAGACAAATATAAACAAAATGAATGATAAGTATATATATTCATATAAAAATCCTAACTGCTTACATATACCGGTATCTATTTATTTGCGACCTCATAATTCAAAAAGCCCAGGACCAATCTTGATGGCATTGGTTTTCACAATTCTTTCTTATGAACCAATCTGGGACATAAGCTAAACAGTATTTTATTGCAAAACTAGATCCAGGAAAATCAATATTTTTATTTATTTATTTATTTTTTTTTTTGTATTTAACCAAAGTTAAAGATGAACTGTTAATTGTCTGCAGAGAAAATAGATATTGTAAGGAAACAATTATTGGCAACAAACCATGGAAAATTCTGGAAGAGTTGTTGGTTTTCTAAGAGATTTCATGAATAAAATAACCCTGAAACCAAAGCTCTTGTTTTTAGAATGAAATAACTGCCATGGGTCCATGCTCCAAATCATCATCAACAGCGTATAATAAAACTATGGGGAAATCTTCCGATTTTTTTACTTTTGATGATTACTGCTCAATGCTACAAGCAATTCAAAAAATTTAATCCACGATTTAATATTTACAAGATAGCTAAATAAATATAAACTTGAGAGAAGGCAAATTTATTCCTCTACAGCAATTAGAGTCAATTCTTGGTTAAATCATGTTTTGCTATGATGATCCATAAAGTGCAAGGATAAGCCAAGGAGAATGTGTAGGTTTGAGCTGGTATTTCAGCATGGGTAGGCTAACTATGTGTAGGTTTGAACTGAGGAAAAATAAAGGATAACACTGTTTAACACACAAAATGTTGTGGAAGTAGATAATTTTGTAGGAAATGAAAGTAGATAATTTTGACTAATTAGGGGGCCATTGAATTCAAAAATGACATTGAAATTTTTAGTTTAGCTCTAGTTTTCGAACTACAGTTATGACCTCAACTCGAATTAAGGAGTTTTCCACTAAATATTGGGTACCTACTTTACACTGCTGCCAGCATTCTAACAGCGTGGTGCCATTAAATGATTGGCTACTGTCTCTGCAAGTTTATCACATGATCAGTGTTGGGTGTTGCCTGGATGGGTTTTCAGTTCTAATGAGGTGGCAAATGACAGTGGTTGTATTGCTGATGTGTATGGAGTGTTTCCATGAGAATTTCATCTCATATTCTGCTCTTATAGACAAATAGAAAAATGCACCAGCAATGTGTAAATAACCCTGACAATTTCTGCTATACAGGGTGTTGTTAAATTTCATGTCAAAAATGATAGGGGTGATGGAATATGCGATTCTAAGCAAAAAATTTCATATGAACATGGGTCCAAATTTGAATGATAACTGAGAGATGAACAGAAATAAAAATGCCGCTACTAAGATCAACAAGTTAATAACTCACTTTATATAACACCTAGGATAATGAAATTTGAAGAAATAATAGGGTACATACAATTAAAATTTGAACATGTGAGTTTTAACTTGTTGATCTTACTTGTTAGTAGCTGCATTTTTATTTCTGTTCATATCTGTTATCGTTCAAATTTGGACCCATGTTCATATAAACTTTTTTACTCAGATCCGCATATTCCATCACCCCTATCATTTTTGACATGAAATTTAACAATACCTTGTATATGTAGAGAAGTGACATGTAATAGGTGCTGTCATCTCAAAAGCAAGAGCTAACCAATCAATTTAAGCATCATTTTCGTGTTCAGTGACCCCGAAAATCACAGATTACTTATTACACAGATACAACAAATGATGATATCCTATGGAGAAAATGAAAACTGGTCACGTGATTGTGCTCCAGGCTATCATCAAATACGCTACAATATATGACTAAACTAATTATCGTATTTAAGAAAAAACAGAGTCATGCATTTTATATGACAAAAAAAAAGTATAACATATCCTTTTAGAAATTTACATACAGAATTCTTTATTAAACATCAAAACTCACATAAGACCCAATGTTTCAAATCAGTGCACCCAGCAGTAACCTGGGGCATTGCTATAATCGATGACGTCAAAACAATGATCCATCCAATTTCCACTACTTTAATATTTATTGCCACATCTATGTATAAGTAAGCTGTGCCAAAAACAAAGAAATCACATTCTTTGCACCATAACATTCAACTTCTCAAAAATTGTAGAACAGTGTAATGCTAAAGTATTTCTGAAGGATGGGAAATTAATTATGGCTAGGTCGCTAATTTATAACTTCTCTATAATACCAAAAGTCTGTATCTGAATGCTTATATGCTACTGAAATACAGCCAAATAGGTGCACAATAGAGTAAAAAAAAAAAATATATTGAATTAAGTTATCCTGAAATTATGCATAGACCAGGCTGCCTTTACTTTCTCTTTCCAATCAATAGGATGGCCCATTACTCTAATCAATTAAGTGTGTACACAAAAGAATATCGTAGTTTGAACATTTTTTTATTTTTCATAGCAAGGGGATATGAGGACAAATGTTACTTTGAATGAAAGAAGAACTGTCCATGTTTATGCAACTTATATTACAAAATACTCAATGTGTGACCCCCTAAGATGCAGCACACACCCTTCTCCTACTATGGCTGCCACATTCTCCTGATCTCATTCATGTGATTTTTTTCCTTTGGAGGTTTGTTTACATGTCATCATTACCTTCCAATCTGCCCGATTTATTACACCAGAACATTGTCACAAAAGTAGGAGGAAATGGACTATCAAATGGATGCACTTCATGTCAGTCACTGATGAAGGAGGTTTAGTCAAAATGTTCATTCAAGTAATAAATTAAACAAATTACTCAAAATGTACATTTGAATAATAAATTCCAGTCATGCGACTTTGGGTTTTCTTTATTGTTCACATTCCGATCAATTTGTCCACAATTTCAGGCTTTTATTGTTACCAGTTTTCTAGACACCTATTTTTGCATTGCAATCATGATTCACCAAAATTAATATGCTGTCGATTCTCCCTTGGATTTTATTATGGTCTCTACTCAGACTGTCTACCTAAACTTGCAATAATGTCTTATACACCTACAAAAAACCTTCATGTTTAAATCCTGATATCTCCATTTTACAGTGCTGGCTAAAAAGCAACACCTAAAAGGAATGGTTTGATTTATTTCAAATTTTGCACACATGTAGTACTGGTGGAATACTAAGGGTGATCGCGAGTTGTATTTGATCGCACTCCACACAAAAATGCCAGTGGTTGGACCTGTGTGGCGTAGATGGATGCACTGTTGAAGATGGTGCTCTGTTGTACAGGCAGAATCTTCACTGCACACACACAACTCCATCACTGGTGTACAGGAAGAATCTGCTCTCATCATTAAAGACCACAGACCTCCATTTGCGGCACCACTGCAACCGCGCAGCACAGTGTTTTTGCAGAAGTGGGAATCTGGCTAGAGGGGTCCGTGCCCACAGTCCTGCAGCTAGGAAACGTTACCAATGGTCCATATTGACAAAGCTGGTGCCACTCTGGCCCTTATCTCATCTGTGGATGTTGTACGGTTGCTCAAAATTTGGCATGGGTCAGTAGTGCATGAGCGTCCAGAACCAGGTCTACGTAAATGAGTTCCTTTCATAAACCACTGCTGACAATCTCGGGCCATCACAGAAACATTATGATCGATCTGTGCTACAATACACTGATGAGACCATCCAGCCTCTCAAAGTGGATGGTCAAACTCCATGAGTTGTTGCACAGGAGCAAAGTGGTCTGTGCAAGGCATTGCAATTGTTTTCACCACACTATAATCAACTGTTTCAGTACAATGCAGATACCAAACTGATGATTTCATGCAAATCTGGTCGAACAATTCTTCTCCAGGTAGGGCATGGAGCCACCCTGTACAACATTTTTCTGGACGTATTGTCATGCAATTTAAACCATTTCTTTAAACCAATTTCTTAAACCAATGCTACATGTATGCAAAATTTAAGATAAATCGACCCATTTCTTTTAGGTGGTGCATTTTTTTTTTTGCCGGTAGTGTAATTCTGTCACCTGAAAATTGTCCCTTGCTAATGCTTCACTTGTCAAAGCAGACAAAGCTAATACATTCTTAAATACACACAATGATAACATAGTGAAAAAAAAACAAAATCCATTCCTTTATTTCTTCAAATAATTTCCAACTTCTCCCTTCAGAGTCAGTCCCTTCTTTCTATAAATCTATCATTTCTGTCATCAACAAATTCAGAATCTAATTCTGTATACAGGGCATTGCAAAAATATACAGGACAGTACTGCTGGGTAGCTTATCCTCCCACTTCAGGGACTGCTTCATAAAATGATAATTGGGAAATTTTATTTTGTTAACCCATTTACGCCGAAATTGGTAAAAATGGAAAGTCAGACTTGATATCTTAAATTTATATTCTGTAGCATGTAATTTATTTAAAATTATATGGTGTTGTCCATAGATGGAATTTTTTTGTCTTTGTAAATTATGTTTTATGTCTTTGCATGCTACAGAATAGAAATTTGAGATATCAAGTCTCAATTTCCATTTTTACCAATTTTGGTGTAAATGAGTTAACAAAATAAAATTTCCCAATATACAACACGAAAAATGTCCTTTAGATGAAAATATGTTTCTTGTATATTTTTGGCTGAAAATAACGAATGTGTAATTTTTTTTTTTTTTGTATCCTACACTGATGATGAAGTTTATTCGAAATGCGTAGGTTCTCATTAAATATTTCTACATTTGCTAATTCTCAGATCTCCTTTTATTGTTTTAATTATTTTTTTGTTACTACCATTTTCCAAAAAATCCACATGTTCAATATAGATTTTTACGTATCTATATTGTAGCACAGATAGAAGCGCTATGCGACCAGTTCCTCAATCTGAAGATCTTCCTATACCTACAGCTCCAGATAAATATACTGTTGATTCAGAGGAAGACACCTCCCTCCGATGACCCAAACTATCAAGATCCTGACTTTCAACCATCTACATCTATGACATGTTCTTCACATCATGAAATCACAAAGGCAGAGCTTAACGATGGAATGGAAGCATGCTAGCTGAATATTGCTGGTCTGTTATCAGGGACACACCAGATATGTCCTACAAGAGGAAATGGCCAAAAAATCATTTTACTGTTTGCATGTTCTATAACCAAGCCTCTGTTACATTTATCTGAGAAGTGGGTCTCCTACAAAAACTGTACGTGATGGACCATTATGGTTTTGATATATGAATCAAGCACCTTTTGTTTATACAGAATCTCACAGTTTTCATCTAAAGGACAGAAAAAAGTTAAAATTTGTTGTACAGTGTTATTTTATGAAGCGGCCCCTGATGCGAGCGGATAGGCTACTCCAGCAGTACTGTCCAGTATACAGGGTGTCCGGAAATAAATGATAAATATTCAAACACGTGAGAGAACATGTATAAAGAAGCATTTTTATTCCTACGAACATGGTGTTGCAAGCCAACCCCCACAGAGATACAGGGGGATTACAGTATGTTGCGCTGCCTGATTGTTGGCGTCCCGCGAGCGACTAGGCAATGTGGTGCAGCCCACATCTGTTCAAGAGATGTCAATGTATGCTCGAATGGCTGCCCTGTCAGGTCACTCCACAAACCTTTAATACCTTAAATGTCACTGGAGGTCGTGGCACACTTATTGATTTGCATACATTTACACAATCAGGACCATTTCACAAATAAGCTTACTACCTGAACCCTCACAAATGGGATCGTTGATGCAGTTATTAAGAGCCCGTGAGTACTGAGGGTCTGTAGGCTCCAATGTGGGCTGCATAACATTGCCTAGTCGCTCACGGGAAGCCAACAATCAGGCAGCCAACATACTTTAATCCCCCTGTATCTCTGTGGGGGTTGGCTTGCGACACCATGTTCATAGGAATAAAAATGCTTCTTTATACATGTTCTCTCACGTGTATGAATATTTACCATTTATTTCCGGACATCCTGTATTTTTGCAACACCCTGAAAATATAACGGGATAATGTGGCCAAATTATCTGGCCATTTGTATTTTCTATTTTAAGAACCTATAGAAAATATGATAATGGAATTTTCTCAGACACTGTGGTTTAATATTCTATTCATACTAATATGAACATTTTATTTTTTGGTGAGATCTATCTATCTAAGCACTCATCCAACTCATCTGAAAACCAATTCCACAGCATCTGGTTTCTAAATATAATCTGTTATAATGATATTGTTCATACTGAAAATAAGTATTTCTTAAAGATTATCAAAAATTCTACAAGAAAATTAAAATCACATTCATAGAATTACCAATTACATTTCAAATATGTAAAAGTATAATCGATTGTAAAGAGATAAAAGAAATGGGTGAAAAACTTAATGCAAAGCTGCTTTTTTTGTATGAAATAAACATGAAAAAAACTTAGAAATTTTTCATAAATTTTTGTGGCCATTTTTTTTTTTAATCAATTATAAAATGCAAACAATTTCCAAGCTATGGAATAAATGGCAATAAATTAGTTTTAAATATAATTTAAATTGAACATGCAAAATAAATACATTATTTATAAGAGGAAACGTCATGCAAATTAATCTTAATCACTGATGGTCAATGCAAGAGGGAGTTTTAAAAATAAATAAATAAATGAAATAAAAAAACAAAAACAAAAAGCTATTAAAAATGATAATAAATAAAAACTAAACATCATTCTCTGTGAATTGTAGGATATTTGCAATACTTAAACAACATTCAAAGAGGCTGAGGAATCTATGGATGATTTGTATAAATTAATGATGAAATTCATGCCAAAGGGAATGAAGAAGTGACATCTATGTTATTACAGATGTACCTGTTCTAGAAGGCGTAGGCGGCGCCTTCGATGTTGCTCTTCTAGCCGTTCAACACACTCTCTCAGTTCTTCTATTTCCTCTTTGGCAGTTTGTAGATGTTCAATATCTGATTTAATGGCAACGACGTCTTTCTTGATATCAGCCACTTCACCTTGACATGATTCTACTGTTCGAGTCAACTCAGCCAGCTGCAATTTAATGGCATGCAACTGGGAGCTTGTGTCACGTTCAGATTGAATTTCTTCTATTTTGGCACTCAAGTTGACACTCATTACGGCCACTTGCTTCTGCAGGCCGACCAACACACTACGCACACTACTGGAGTCTTCGTCTTCGTCTTCAGCGTCGGCGTCGACAGCTGCGTCGTCGTCGTCTACATAATTTCCATATACTTGTAATTCCGTTTCTTCAGGTGGCTGAAGGGAGGCCGAATCAGGGGAACCCCTCATCTGTCTTTTCGCCGTTCTCCGCTCCCCCATAATCTCCCACATGGGATCTGTGAGAATCAAGGCACACAAACATCGCACTGACCATCAGATCGGAGTACCTTACATTATGCTGTCACAAAAAGGACTTCCAAGTTTCTTATGATCATTAATTATAATTTTATCACAATGTCAGGTATAAGATAAAAAGTACATTTACAAGTGCAAAACCAGTTTTACTTGGAGAATCAACAATATCCATTCCTGCAATATCAATTTAAATAACATTTAATCATTTAGTAAATTTCTCTCAAAAAATTTACTTAAAAGTTTAAGCACAACTCTTGTTTCTTGTTTAACTTTTGATGCCAAGGTAATTAAATAATTTATGCCTACTCTTGGCATTAAAGCAACGTCCTTAAGATTAAAATATTACGAGAATCAATTAGAGTAAATGAATCTATTTTTAATTAAAACATAATGACAGATAGATAATGACAGATAAAGTTATTTTTAAGTAAAATTATATTTTCCCAATGAATTTCCTCATTTATAATTTCTAAACTGTAAATCGAAAATACAAAGTGGCCTAAAAACAACTTACTCACTTTGAGAGTTGATAATAGTTTTATAAATGAACAGATTATAATGAAATTTTAACATATTCATATTGGCATAATATGGAAATGTTTCCAATCATAAAATATGCTTATGACAGTTTAAATAGCTTTTTTTGGGCATTAGAATGTGTAACTATTGGTTATGGTATTTCTAAAAAAGCAGGGTTCATTTTACCAGACCAACAACCCTGACCTGAACGACTCCATCAGAAGAGAGATAGCTCAAAACTCACAGCCAATGTTGCAATCTGCCGTTATCAATATCGTTACCTGCTTAAATTTGGTGATAGAAGAGAAAGGTAGCCATATCCTGCACGTTATCCAATGAAAAATGTAAATCCTTTATGTGCATATTTTATGACTGCAAACATTTCCTCATTATGCCATTATGAACATGTTATTAATTTGATGTGCTGTTTTCAATTTTCTTATTAACCGCAAATATTTGATTTGAAGTTGTGCTTAATTTTATTGCAGAAACTTTTAAAAAGGACAATACGTATAAGCTCAAAAGGTATGTTGTTAATGGTGTAATTAAATAAACCATTCTCAAATAGATGTAAATAAAATCAAGTGTTGTTATCAAATCTACAATGTTATACATAAAAAGGAATAAAAATAAAACATCAACAATACACAAATAAGCAATATTTATCATTTGTTTTTGATAGAATGACAAACATTTATCATTCTATTAAAACAAAATTCAGACCATACAGCAACTTCTTCCTCAATCAGACAGAATGGCTTCAATTTTGCAAAAAATATAACTGATTAATTTGACAAATTCTTACACAATTAAGGGGAGGGCAAGAAAGAGGTGGAATGACCTAAAAATATTTATAATTATCCTGAAATTAATAGAAAAACAATTAGTAAATACATGTAAAATGCTGTTATGTAGCATACTTATTAAAGATTGTAAAAAAAAACTCTGTTCATTCCTTCTTGGGAAAAAAATTTTATTCCCCAAATTTATGGACTTTCATGGATATTTTTTGTTTCACTAAAAATAATTAAAATAATAAACTTGTATTTTATTTTTGGCCATTGTATCTGCATTTTTCTTTCAAAGAATATGAAAAGAATGGGAAACCCTCTGAATAAATAAGATATGAATACTATATTATACAGGGTGCTTTTGAAAAGGATGTGAGATACCTAGCAATGTTCTGCACCTTAAAATAAATGCAAGTTTCCTCATATGTTTTGTCAAAATTGCGTTCCTTAAAGGAGTAAACAGCTCATGAAGTTTGGTTAAACTCCACCCATAACGTAAACAAAAGCACATGAAAAAAAGTAAACACCACCACATGTTCCATTAATAGGTTTCTGCAAACTACCTGTGCACTAAAGTGTTGGCCCTAAACTCAACCACTCTCACAGCCCACTGAAAGATTAGTTTTAAAATCGAGTGACAATTGAAAAAAATGTTTAATTAAAGTATGTTTTCTATCATGCAGTTTCCATTAGCCTAATTTGGCTTTTAACCAAACTTCATGAGCTGTTTACTCCTTTAAGGAATGCAATTTCGACAAAACGTATGAGGAAACTTGCATTTATTTTAAGGTGCAGAACAACACAAATTATCTCACAACATCCTTTTCAAAAGCACGCTGTATATGTATTTTGAAAGCTCTCCCTTCATTCACAATGGTGAAACTAAAAATAAAAAACAAAGAAAATAAACCTAAGAGGTGCTAATATGGCTAGAATTCTTCCATATAGTAATCCGAGATTTTCTTTCAGTGTTCAGTGGCTGGTCTCCAAAAGTGTCTGGTTACAGATGACTTGTAAGGGCACAGGGCCAGCCTGTTAACTTTGGGGGCTCTGGGCTAACCCATAGCTTATAGTGGAAGATGGCTCTTTGGTTAAGGCGAATTGGATGACCACACAAGAGATACGCATCATTTTATTGCATAAACTTGGCCATAATGCTCTGCCGAAGTAACTCAGAAACATCATCAAAGCACGGGGTGATGGGTTAACGGATGGATGGTTTGAAAAATTCCATGGTGGCAATATCGTCTTTGAAAATTAGGATGATCGTGGCCATCCATCAAAAGTTGATGGAACCAAATGAAGACATTAATCGAAGCAGACTTGGCATAAATCCACACCGGAAGTTGCCGAAGAGCTCAAGGTAAATCATTATACACTCATTCGCTAACTGAAGCAAATTGGAAAGGTGAAAAGCTCCATAAGTGGGTGCCCAAGTTGCACCAAGAGAAGGCTAAGGTGACTATTTGATTGTCTGCATCATCATCCAGCATACTCACCTAATCTTTCGGCAACTGATATTACCACTTTTTCAAGCACCTCGACAATTTCCTGCGTGGAAGATGATTCAAAGATCATAACTTGTCTTCGAGTTCGTCACCTCCAAAAGTCCAGAATTCTATACCACCGGAATAAATATACTTGCGACTCGTTAGCAAAAGTGTGTTGACTCTGTTGGATGTTACTTCGATTAATAAAGTGTTGTTTGAAACGAGTTATTGCATTTTAAAGTAGTCAGTACACTTTGGCCATTAATTTTGCACCAACCAAATAAAACTGACAATGATTCAGGTGCTAGTAATGCATCTGTATTTACATTGGAGACAAAATGTAATTCTGGGTAAATTAAGAGTCCTAAGACCTTATTTCCTACACATTCGCCGGATATGAATCCCTTAGGCTTTTTTTTTTGTGGGGCCACTTAAAAACCCTTGTTTATTCCACCCCAGTACCAGATGTTGATACTCTTCACCAGCGAACCATGGACAATTGCGATGTTATCCATAACACTAATCTAATGATTTCGGTTAGATATACAACTGTCAAAGTCTCATTCTAGAAAAAGTTCATAGAGTGACAGAAAAAATACAGCAAATCTAACATACAGCATTATTTCTTCTAGTGTTTGTTCTGTTAGGTGTTATTTATCCAATTTGTTCGCAATCCAAAATGTTCGTTAACCAATCACTCTCTGTACTGAATAATGACTCTAGCCCCCTTATTTCTTTTCACTTGTAAAGATATTTACACTGTATTACTTTCCTAACAAAAGACTTTTTAAAACTTAATTAAATTCAAAATACTTTAAAATAAAAGAAATATATTTCCAAAAGAATAATATAGGAAAAGGATATAATTCATATAATGTAGACCACTCTATTTTGGATGATCTACCGAATTACTATTTCTGCACAAACCACAGAGATGAAATGAGTGAACAAGTTAAGCAGTGTCATATGTTCCTCTTTTGACCTTGATCCCTCATTCCACTGATCTGTTTTGTTTTTTAAATCTCTTCCTTTCTCTTCGTTATTTATTATATTTTATTCCATTTCATTTTGAACTCACTTTGGATAATTTTCACATTAGTTAACTTCAACCCTAAGGCATCAATACCATTCAACTTTTCAATTCTTATACACATGTCACAATAATTTTTTTTATTCTATATTAAATTTATTAAAGAATAGCTGACGAGTGGTCTGGGAAGATTTATTTAAATGCCATATATCCCAGAGGTTTAAAGGTGTTTAAACAAATTATAAGTGAAAATAGGAAAGAAAATGAAAATTCCACAGCTTGGGATCGAACCAGGAACCTTCGTCTGATCGCACCCACACTCTGATCAATTAAGCCATTGTTGAATGCAGGCTCTTGGTTATTTTTCATTTTTCATTTAATCTCATATTAACCCGATCCACGGCAATAACAAAAATATTAGGATTGGTTATTAAATGTTTAGCTTAGTTCTTAAAACATTATAAATTATAACACCACAAAATTTTATGGCCAATGCCATCGCCAATTAATTAATTTGGTAAATAAATATTAGAAAAAATTAAAAAAAAAAAACCCTCCCTCAAAATAAGAAAAAAAAAAAACAAACTTCAGTATATTCAGATAAAAAAAAACCCCACTTTTTTGAAATAATTCGATAAAAATGATGTACAAAAAGTTAAGCAGATCATCGGTAGCCTTTTGGAGATCTCAACTAATAATAAAAAATTTATCATTGGAATCTCGATGTGATTAATACAAAATGGGTAATGTTTTTGTAATTATCTTAACAAAAATTATGATCAGTCTACGTGCCAATATTTCTTGAAACTTGAACACCTTTTTATAGTTTTAACACGTGCACAATTTCTTTGATTCTGGCTTTTATTTTCCTCTTATACTGCCCTATAAAGCTCTTTCCACATGAATTCATGAATGAACACACGTTTTTTTTTTGTTGTTTTTTTTTTTTTTTTTTTTTTTTGTGGAAAAAGAAAATTGACCTTTAGGTATTTTATCCTTGGGTGGAAAGCTGAGTAGTTTCAGATTAAAGATATTAATGGAAAAGAAAGAACAATAAATTTCCATGATTTGGATTTGAACCAGGGATCATGAGCATTCACATAATGGAATATATCGTGCCTCTGCTTGGTTCCATATAATTTGTAAAATGTATAAATAGCATCCAGGTTAAAATACATTGATTGTATTTGTATTCATGCTATGGAAGAAAGCATTATTGCTGATATGTATATATATATACCCATTAAAAACTAAATATCCATGCACCTAAACCAAATATATATATAAATTAAAAAAAAAAAAAAAAAAAGACAGAAAGGAAAAAGAAAAATACAATAGTGATGTTTCAAAGTTTGGATTAATCACAAAAAAGTCATCAAAGTAGAATTTTTTTTTAAACCCTTTCAATGCATATTTTAATTTTATTTCCATTCCTTATAAGATAAAAACTATCCACTTTTCGAAGCATAACGAAAAGTTTTTTAAAGCCTTTGGGATAATCCAATTTCTGCAGGTAAAGAATATTGTGTGGATATATCCACTTTACACAGCAAGAGGGTTTAAACACAAAGTGCATCAAATAAATGCAATACCCCTGTACATGTAATACTCGTTGAGAAAGCCTGATATGCTTATCATCACAGTTGAAGAATGCTCAATGAATTATTTCATAAGTTATTCAAACCTATTTCCTCCAATCCACATGGATTGAGGTCAAAATCTCCAGCCCACTATGACAAGCACAACTAGCTGTTCAGCCCAATTTCATTATGAAATTATGAACATAGCTTGGAAGATTATTATTCCCAATATCAATCCCAATAGATTTTTGGAATTGAATTGGAAACATGCATAACTCAGTTAAACAGATATATTACCATAGTTACACATTAATGCACTTGCATGTATGACCCCATTTTCAGCTCCAAAAAGACCAGTAAAAATTTTAGTTCTCATATTTAATGCAATTCCCACATTTTGTAGAAGACAGATCTGTAAGCGCCTAGAAGAGGTTAACTAAATTCGGATATCTCTAAAAACTCCGAATTAATTTTGGCCACACTGAATATCAGAAATAAGATATGCAAGAATATACACAGAGTGGCCAATTTGTTATGATCACCTGCCACTTTTAAGCAAAATAGCTATGGCATCATACTGTTGTCACCAGAGGGCGAGACTGGTATAAAACAGTAAAGCTTAGTACTTACGATAATAGTAGAAGTGATTTGTTTGTGGGATGATTGTAAGGGCTCAGAGACATGAAGCGGGTATCATGTATCAACGAAACGGTAGCATTTGTGAAATTTCAAAGTTTATCACCTACAATTTCAAAACTTTTAACCTAAAAATAGGGGCCTAAAAAATGACTCCTTTTGATTAGCTAATGAGCTCATGGGGTATGACATTAAGGTTAGTGATCCACTACATTTTGGGTGTGTTTTGATATACTCATGAACCTCATGAGGGCTAACTCGTGTAACTGCGGCCAACAAGCCCCATGAGAATTGCGATGATCATGCTATTGAAATGCTATGTGAGGTAATCTTTATTCAGTGGCTGTCTCATTTTTAGTTTTCTTGCTTTCTTCAGGTGCTGTGTCAGATTTCTTGTTCATTACTCTTCATTTCTTAATCATTTTCAACAATAAATGTAATTTTCGGTCAATATTGTTGAAAGCAGACATCGACGAGTAAGCTCTGTGAAAATCACAATTCCCCTCATACCCATACAACTCTCTATGACTTCCGCCATCTTAAAACACAACAGGATAGTTCTCATTAAGCTGTATGGTCTCGAAAGGTGAAACCATTTTGTAGGATCTGAGACTGACTTTTTGTAAAGTTCATGACTTTATCAAAATGGGGAGACCGCTTCACCAAATGTATCAAAACGATTCAGTAAGGGGGATGATCCTTTGATTTGCCTTTAAATCAGCAGAATGGTGGATAACTTTTTTGTTCTCCTGCTGTATACGTATGTATATCAAAACGGGGAGACCACTTCACTAAATTTATCAAAACGATCCAGTGAGTGGGGGAGGGGGGGAGACCTTACTATCGCGAGGTCCGTGAGTCTATCAAAACACGCCCTTAGATTTGCCTCTAATTCAGGAGAATGTTGGATCATTTTATTGTTATCATGCTGTATGATGGACGAAGTGCATCCACATATCTAAGGTATCTTCTATTTACTGTGGCAAAAATTTGCTCCATTGCAGTCAAAATTTACTGCATAAATGTCTATTTTTTTTAAAAAAAATTCTTCAAGACATTTTTCAAGACTTCTTTTAAGAATTAAAGTTTATATCATGTACAGTAATATTCATTGATGGGCTGCATATAATCAAAGACGCATGTATAATCAAAATGTACTCCAAAAGATGTGTTTTGACAATCTGTTGAAGATTTGTTTTTGAAATATTTTATCATCACAGGAACCCATGCATATTTTTTTTTATTTTTATTTTTTTTTTTTTTTTTACTTTTAGTGGCATCAATTAATCCAATTTCATTTTCAGAGTATAACATTTCCTCAATTAGTTATCTATTTCCTTTTGAAAATTACAATATCTATGTATAGTAATTTTCCCAAATAATTCCTATATCCTTAAGAGATCTGGTGGTTTTTATCAGTGCAGAATAGTTATTTAAAAAATAAAATAAAATAAATAAATAAATAAATTGAAGGAAATAAAATTTCATGCACCACGTAATGCAACAGAAAAAGAGAAAGAAAAAAATGGGGGGGGGAGCAAATTGTTGTAAAAATGGCAAACAAATTTTTGATACATGCAAATTCATCCTTAATTAAAAACCAATTGTGCACTGAAGTATATAAAAATGGAAAAAGAAGCAAACAAAAAAATTATAAAACCCTTTCTTTGTAATGAACAACAGAAAGATTTTGACAGTTTTTTTAATAATTTAAATAATACAAACCTGCCAACCTTTGAAAAAATGAAATGCATAAAATTGAAAAATGAAAAAAAAAATTATGTAATGCATTTAAAAAAAACCAAAAAAAACCCCCCAAAAAAACAATTGTTCTGATTTTAAACATCAAGTTATTAATATTCATAATGTTTAATTAACAAAAATTTTAAAATGTTGAATGCTAATATAAAAGCCACATTAAATAACTTAAAATATATTATTTATACTATTTTCATAATTATAATACAGGGAGTTTCTTTATTATCTCCCATTTTATACATGAGAAGTGGGAATATACTGTGGGTAAAGACATGATGCAAAAAAGACGAACCTCTTGTCCACAAATGTTTTAATGGGCGAATACGTATTTCGACCTCTTTGAGATCATTATTCAATCCAAAATAAGGAAATCAACAAAGCAAGCTATTTATAAGAAAATGAGGGACCGTTGAGTCTCTCCAAAGGACCAATCAACAAACGCATCGAACGTCCAATGGGAGAGTCAATCGACACCTCGTACAAAATAAAATAAAAGCACGGACCTAGGAGAGATACAGATTTCAGACAACTGGCAAGAGTTATACAATAGAAAAAGGTTATACAAAATCCAAAAATTATACAAAACAATATTACCAAAGTATACAGTACAGATTCAAACAACTGGCAAAAGCTATACAATAGAAAAAGGTTTACAAATCCAAATGTACACAATAAAAATTCTAAACTATACAATCTAAAAACTTCTATTTAACAACAAATTACAGTAAGAAAATTAAATTAAAAAAGTACAAGGAAACAACCAAAAAATTAAGAAATCTTAGCAATTTTAATAAAATAGAATCGCCGAGGGGACCTGAGTCATTGTTCAGCAATATTCCGGAGTCCTTTTTCCCGATCTCCAAGGTCTCGTATGCGTCCAATGAGTTCCTGTTCCTTACGGACCTAAGTAAATGGCAATCCTTTAACAAAATGGCGTGGCCCATTTCAAGCATGTGCTTGGCGACTGCGGATCTCTCAGGACAACCAAACCTGGCATGGGCCGTATGTTCCTTGAACCTGGTTTTTATGTTGCAGTACGTGGCTCCTTGATAGGTCTTGGGACACTGGCTGCAACCTATCTCATAAATTCTGGCCTGCGATAATGGTGGCGTTTTGTCCTTAGGGTTAGGGTTTCCGAGAAGGTTCTTCAAAGTATTGGGATTTTTGTATGCTATGGACAGCTGTGCTTCCTTAAAGATTGCTGTAAGTTGATGTCGAGTCCACTATTATAAGATCCAAAAGGACCCCCTACCAAAGTTGGTCAGACATGTTAAGGCTGCTTTAAAATCGTTTCAGAACTTGTTTAATTCCCCCCCCCCCCCCTGGTGCGTCGTTTATCTATCTCTAACCCTGTGATTCCCAAGTTGTACGTGCTTCCCAAGATACACAAACCGGGAAACCAGTTCCGCCCTATTATCTCGAACATTTCCGCACCAACATATGAATTAGCTAAGTTTCTAGCAGGTGTTTTAGGACGGTTGGACATTGACCCGTTGAACTTTTCGGTCAAAAATAGTGTCGACCTTGTGGATAAATTGAAGAACGTTAACGTTTCCGATAATTGCATTTTGGTTTCCTTCGACGTCACCTCTTTATTTCCAAACTTACCAATTCAAGATACTCTTGAGTTTTTGCATTCGGTCCTGACAGACAACAAGATCGAAAATACAGTGATTTCAGAAATAACTAGGCTTTGTAAACTCTGCGTTAACAACAATAATTTCCAGTTTAAAGGTGAATTTTACCACATGTCTGCAGGAACTCCTATTGAGAGTTGCTTAAGCCCCATACAGTCGGAAATTTTTATGAGGAAGTTTGAGGCAAAACTTAGTTCCTCCGGTTCATACTTCCGCGAGGTGTGGTTTTGATATGTAGATGATGTTTTTGCGATCATCGATACTAACAAGGTTGACCTACAGGTCTTCCTGGATTACCTCAATAGTCACTACCTGACCATTCAGTTTACCATGGAAAGGGAGAAGGAGGGCGTGCTTCCTTTCCTCGATTTGAAAATCATACGGACAGGCAGCAGGTTGGAATTTGATATCTATCAGAAACCTACACACACAGACGTGTATATACATAAGTCTTCCAACCATTGCTGGAGCCAAAAATTGGCTTCTTTCATCTTTCTAGTGGATCGAGCTTTAAATATCCCCTTGTCTAATGGTAGGTTCGACGCCGAAATCACACGCATCCAAAATATAGCAGTCGTCAATGGCTACGGTTATGAGTTGGTTAAAGATCTGGTCAGGAGAAGAAGTTTTGTGAAATTAGTTAGAGATTCCACAAAACTCAGCAGCAAGGAGGATGCCAAATTCAGATTGCCCATTTCCTATAATAGTGGACTCAATGTCAACTTACAGGCAATCTTTAAGGAAGCACAGCTGTCCATAGCATACAAAAATCCCAATACTTTGAAGTACCTTCTCGGAAACTCTAAGGACAAAACGCCACCATTATCGCTGGCCAGAATTTATGAGACAGGTTGCAGCCAGTGTCCCAAGATCTATCGAGGAGCTACGTGCCGCAACATAAAAACCAGGTTCAAGGAACATATGGCCCACGCCAGGTTTGGTCGTCCTGAGAGATCCGCAGTCGCCAAGCACATGCTTGAGACAGGCCACGCTGTTTTGTTAAAGGATTGCCATTTACTTAGGTCCATAAGGAACAGGAACTCATTGGATGTATACGAGACCTTGGAGATCGGGAAAAAGGACTCCGGAATATTGCTGAACAATGACTCGGGTCCCTTCGGCGATTCTATTTTATTAAAATTGCTTAAGATTTCTTAATTTTTTGGTTGTTTCCTTGTACTTTTTTAATTTAATTTTCTTACTGTAATTTGTTGTTAAATAGAAGTTTTTAGACTGTATAGTTTAGAATTTTTATTGTGTACATTTGGATTTTTTAAACCTTTTTCTATTGTATAACTCTTGCCAGTTGTCTGGAATCTGTATCTCTCCTAGGTCCGCGCTTTTATTTTATTTTGTTCGAGGTGTCAATTGACTCTCCCATTGGACGTTCGACGCGTTCGTTGATTGGTCCTTTGGGGAGACTCAATGGTCCCTCTTTTTTTTATAAATAGCTTGCTTTGTTGATTTCCCTATTTTGCGTTGAATAATGATCTCAGAGATCGAAATACGTATTCGCCCATTAAAACATTTGTGGACAAAAGGTTCGTCGTTTTTGCATCATATTATACATGTTTATTACTCAAAAACTATTACAGATTTTAAAGTATTTTTTTATTCACAAAGAAAAACTCAAAAAATTTCTTAGCCTCATGTGAGTTGATAATGAAACACACAGATGGCACGTGGTGCCATTGTTGGCACATTGTTTCATTTTTCGCAAAACACAGTAAACAATGGCGAGTGTTCGAGAAAAAGCTCAATGCATGTTATGGCTTGCGGAATTTAATTCAATGATTACACTTCAGAGAATGTTCAAAACAAAGTTTAAAAAGGATCCTCCAAATCTTAAGTCAATTAAGCTATGGCATGAAAAATTTTTAAATACAGGCATCCTGTTACACAAAAAGGGTGCTGGTAGACCTTCAGCGACACCACAGTAGAAAACGTCAGGGAGGCGTTCAATCGTAGTCCCTGTAAATAACTTCGCCAAGCGGTTCGTCAACTGGATATCTCAATGACATTAGTAAATAAAATATTGAATCACCGTCTTTGTCTTACACCCTACAAAATCCAGATGATGCATGAACTGAATCCAGATGACCGATCGAAGCGCAAGAAGTTTGCTGAGGGTATGCTCCAAAAAAATGATGTTTTCTTCTTTGAGGACATTTTGTTTTCTGATGAGGCAACATTCCATATTTCCAGAGCAGTAAACCGACACAACTGCCACATTTGGGGCTCACAAAACCCCCACGTTCTCAGGAAGCCTATATGCGACAGCCCAAAGGTTAATGTTTGGTGCAGTTTAATGTATGATCAAGTAATCGGACCTTTCTTTTTCACTGACGACACCATGACCACTGCAATCTATCTAGATATGCCGGAGAACTACCAGATTCCACAGGTGGAAGAACTGCAGCCCAACATAGTCTACTAACAAGATGGAGCACCTCCTCACTGGGGACTGCAAGTTAGGCAGGGCCTTGATACGAACTTTCCAGGACGATGGATTGGAAGGGATGGGCCAATCCCTTGGCCCCTTCGCTCACCCGATGCAAACCCACTGGATTTTTTCTTCTGGGGATAGAGTGTAAAAGACAGAGTGTATAAGACCAATGTTGATGACATTGAAACTCTCAAGAACAGAATAATTGAATCAATTGCTGAAATCACCCCCAAAATGCTAGCTCGAACATGGGAGGAAATCGAGTTTCGCTTTGACGTCCTTTACGCCATAAATGGGGAGGCACATTGAAATTTATTAAGGCATGCTAAGAAACTTTTTGAGTTTTTCTTTGTGAATAAAAAAAAAATTACGTTAAAATCTGTAATAGTTTTTGAGTAATAAACATGTATAATGCGGGAAATAATTTAGAAACACCCTAGATTATTACACTTCATTGAAAGAGGCTCTAATGCATGCATCATCAAGATTGTAAGAAAACCTTTAAATAATAAAACATATGTTAAGCAATAATTAGATATGCCCTCATTGCATGAAATCAGAATGTATGTACATGTATTTATTTAATTATTCACAGTTAAATTAATCCATGTAATAGCGAATATAAAACTATGACAGTTGTGCAGAGAACTGAAGGGAATTTTAAAAAATGTATCTAATTTCTGGAAAATTGGTCTAATTTTATGTTAATTTTATCAAAATCAGAAGTGGTAGCATGAGTAACATTTCTTAAATTAAACTGGAATGACTCAGTAATAGATCTATGTCCTAAATTAATATAAAACCTTATGTTGTCTATTGTTAGAAAATATTTCTTTTCTCTAATATTAGTCTATAACATTTTCTAGTAAACTAGGAAGATGTGCTTCTATTTAGAAGCTAATTCACTGTTTTGTTTTATACAATCCATCTATTATAAAAAGGCAGAGCCAGGTTTGAGCGATAAACATCATAGTTCAAATTCAACCAATCATGTTTGCCTCTAGACTCCAACGGACAGCACTTGTTTTTTATAAGTAGTGATTTCATCCACAGTAATAGTAATTCACGGTGCATTAAACATGATGGATCCGATTTCACAAGTGAAACGGTACAGGGCAAGTCAAAATGATGGATCCGATTTCAGAAATTTGCTCTGTGAAATCTAATGAACATACGGTATTGTGAGACATGTGCTATGAAAGGCAAACGTTCAAAGTTTACTTCAAACACATCACATCACAGGTGCTCTATGTGAGCACCTTGCATAACCCAACACACATCAAGTCGATAGTCTATCTCCTGCCAAACCTTTTGTAGCATGTTGCAGTCAGTATCAGCAATGGCTGAAGTGTTGGGGGCATGCAGGTCATCCAATATTTTTGTCAGTGGCTGTATGTACACATGATCCTTTACAAACCCCACAAAAAGAAATCACATTTGGGGTCAAGTCGGGGGAACAAGGTGACCAATGAAGGAGAGTTCTTTACGCTAGAGATGCACGGCCTAACGTTGTTCCAATGCCCCACTGAATGTAAACTGTGAAAGTTAACCTTTCAAAGCATATGGCTCGCATTACGATACGTTCATTAGACATCACAAAATCGGGTCCATCATTTTGACTTGCCCTCTATATATATGTAATATAATTTCCAGATACAAAGCGAAGCTGAATTATGTCAAATCAGGAGTCAAAGCCTGCATGGATTAAGGGGCTTTGATTGGGTTTTACCATGAATTAAAGGTAACCTTGAATAGAGGGATGAGTTAATTCTCCCCTTTTACCCATGGCAACATATTTGGTCAGCTGCCAAGAAAAATAGATGAACTGTAATTCAGGACAATAGCCCATTTAATCATAATGGATATTAAGTGAAAGTTGCACAATATCTTGAAACACACTGTTAAATCTTATATGGGGCAAATACATTTCAATTTTTAGAATTTTAGGTTTATAAAATTTAACTCACAGTTAATGTCGAGAATATAATAGCTTAAATTTATCTGCTTCACATTACAGGCAAGTTCTAGACTTACATCAGCGAATTATTCCTAGACTTCTACACAAGTCAAATTTTATACAAGTCAGACAACACTTACCTATCTCAATATGAATAACCTATCTAAAAAGTTCAACAACGAAGTATGAAAAATCAAGATGGTTATTTTCATATTGCACACAAAAAACTATATTTTCTCTACCTTTTGGGGAAAAGCTGCACGAATGAGAGGATTTTTTTTTTTTACTACTATGCAAGTCGAAAACTGTCTGCATGTTTCATCATAGTTTGCTATAAATTCAGTTAAAATCCATTCATACATGCCTAGGATCAAACTGGACTTTCAAATATTCATCCTGATGCTTTAACCGAGCAACTATGGACACGAAAGCATTATGCTATCAACATGTACTGGCTAATTAAAGCAGCAAACCTGGTCTATAGCTAGGGACTAACTTTCCTACTGGCGAATAATCATTACAGAATGAATTGAAGATTTGTCAAGATTTTTTTCATAACAAATTTTCAGACTTTTAATTGAAGATTAAAATTTCACACCCTGAGATCAAATCTATAATTTGCTACATCAAGAGGTCTGGTATTTTTAACGTCTCTAGTGTGATAAGCTTGTTAAAATTACTTCCAAGCCAAATGATTTGAAACCTTTTGCACAATGATTCTAATACATGTATAGGAAATGTATTCAGAAAGTAAGTTCCGTTTTTAAGAAGAACAAAAAACTACAGTAGAATCCTGATTTCCGTTGTAATGGAGAGGAAGGGAGTGATGGTTATTCGAAAATGACGGAATATCCATTTTATTTAAATAAGGTACAAGGGTCTGTCTACTATTTCAAAATCTATAACCATTTTTGTGAAAATATCTAGATTTTTGTGAAAAATTTTAATAAAAAATATTAAACATCGAGTTTAATTAAAAACAAAACTACTTTTATGTATTGAATTGACATTATTTACGCTGATAACGCCTGTTTCTGAAGGTAATACGTTGATAAACACCATTAAAATTTTGTGAAGATACAGTTTCCAATCAAATTAATTTTGTGAAGATACAGTTTCCACTTAAGATAATTTTGTGAAGGTATCCATAAACGTTACCAAATTGGCCCTAGATAGGTCCCTGAGGTAGGTATCCAAGGGCATAGTGGGCCTATAATAAATCCATCTCCATGCTAACTGTAAATAATTACTGTTTTAGCAGTACAGTTCAATAGTCAACACAACACAATATTCGGTCAATACTCGATAAATAGTACAGTATAACTGCAGGTGCAGGCGTACTTATAACTGTAACTTAAAACCAACCTGTACTCAGCGCTGGATTTGTACTTTTCCTTTGTATAGGCCACTGACTTTCTGCCGCCCCCACTTTCGTGATCACTTGTAAGTAATGTAATGTAAACTAAGACTATTTAGGCCATAAATAATACGTATTTAAGTAGATAATTAAGTATTGAATAGAATAGTCAAACTAATGAAATCCACCGCCCCCTGAAATCTGCCACCCCTAGGCTGCGGCCTAGTCGGCCTATTGGCAAATCCAGCGCTGCCTGTACTACAAAGGGACAGTAGTGGCATTGAGGCAAGGACATCTCCCACACGGCAAAGAAAGGTAGCCAACAGGAAAAGCAGTCTCGCACAGGGTATCTGCTGTAGTTTCACTTTGCTATATATTTTGTTCACACATTCGTGAAAAGTTGTAAACATATCATGGAAAAAAATATTATAGATGATGACAGTTAATTGGCGAAATGGTTAACTGAGGGACAGAAAATCAAGGTTCTACTGTATTTATATTTTCAAATTTTTTTTCTTTATCAGATTCTATATACCTTTAACTATCTTTGCACATAGTTTCCAAGTTTATTTAAACACTTGTCATAGCAGTCAATGAGCTTCTACATGCTCATTTCATAGAAGTCTGATGCCAGTGAGGAAAGAAAGCCAAGCAGGTTTCACTCGTTTAGATCCTGGAACAGGTGGTAGTCACTGGATGTGACTATCTGGACTGTAAGGCGGGTTGTCAAGTTGTTTTCAACTAATCAGATCTTTTGGTTGGGAACAACTTGACCACCCTCCTAACAGTCTGGACCTCGCATCCAGTGACTACCACCTGCTCCGGATCTAAAGGAGTTCATCGGCAGCTGCGTTTCATCATCGATGAAGAAGTGAAAACTGCATGGCTTCTCTCACCGGCAGTGGACTTCTATGAAGTCAGCATGCAGAAGTTCATTGAGTGCTATGACAAGTATTTAAATAAACTTGGAAACTATTTGGAAAAATAGTTAAAGGTATATAGAATCTGGAAAAGAAAAAATTTTGAAAATATATACAGGGTGTTTTTGAACTCTCTGCACGAACTTCATGGTGATAACATATTGAACATTTTTTAACAAAGAATGGATGGTACCAAGGTCAGAATTAAATTGCTACAGGAAAAAATGTTGGAAATACAATTATGCTTTCACCTTGGCCCAGTGGATAGGTCTTCCAAACCTTTTTGGAGTAACAATTGCCAGAACTATTGGAACATGTTTGGTTTGGCTGATATTAACGTCCCTTTCAACTGCTATGATCATATCAGGATGGCATTATAGGGGGTACAAATTTTGTCTCGCAAGGGTTCTTTAATGTGCAGCCAGCAAATGACTACACGGGATCAACGGTTTTACTTACCTTTCAAAGGAAGTGCATGATCTCAGGATTTTCCCCCTAAAAAATCCTCGTCGTCCTCGGCTGGGATCGAACCCGTGTCCTCGGGCATCAGAGGCAATCACACAACCACGGAGCCACCGCGGCTGGTCTGTTGGAACATGTACCAAATGCCATTCACAATTGGATGTGGTTTCATCATGATGGGCCCCCTGCACATTTCAGCAATAGTGTGCGAAATTACCTCAAAACAACTTTTAGGGCTCAATGGTTTGGCAGAGGCAGACCTAGGTCTCCTGATTTGTCATCTCTGGATTACTTTTTCTGGGGACACATGAAGAGTCAAGTTTATGAGGCTCCTGTTAACTCAGATGAGAACTACTTGCCAGAATTGCAGTAACAGCTGGGAATGTACTTTTGAAACAGTTCGCCAGTCAATGTCTCGACGATATCAGGCATGTGTTACAGTTCGTGGTAGGTCCTTTGAACAATTACTGTAATCAGTAGTCAATAAAATTTTTAACTAATTGTTGATAGTTTTTTTTTTCCCTGTAGTGATTTATGGTGAACTCTGGATCATCCATTCTGAGATAAAAAATATTCAGTATATTATCTGTGAAGCTAGTGTACAGAGTTCAAAAATGCCTTGTATACCGTATATACCCACGTATAGGCCGAATTTTTTTTTCCAAAAAATGACCCCTAAAAACCACATTCGGCCTATGCGCGGGTCAGAGTTGATGAAAACTCTTATAAGTGGAGTTTACAAAAAACTAAGCAATAATTTTATTTATTAATCCATTTAGATTTCATTTATTAACCCTTTCACTGCATAAATAAATTTCTGATAAGATAAAAGTATTATGAGAATCTCTAAAACGCTGTGGCGGCCGGGCGGCCATATTGGAGAAAGTATGAGAGGGGGAGGGGCTTCAAACGAAACCAGCGCATTTTTACGTGTTCTGTCATTCCAATACATACAGTAAATTAGTGGTGTGCGATCCATCGATGGTTTTGTTCGTCGTTCAATGGAAATTTCGATGGTTTTCAATCATCGAACGATTTTTACAAAACATCGATTGCCAGCGATGGTGGTTTACAAACCATCGATGGAAATTTCGATTGTACTTCGATGGTAAATGGTTGGTTAAGTCAAATCACCAATCAGTCACTAGACTGCGTTAGCTAGGAAAACTGCTAATTAAAAACATTAATCTTAACAGTATTCAAAATGGAATATCGAAGCATCGAAGATTCAAGAAAACTAAAAAATTCGATTTCGAAACAGTTTGAACATCGATACTTTAAGCCTACCGAAAGATGATCGAAACAAAATTGAAACCATGATCGAAAAATGGTTTATAACATAAAATACTTGAAATAATTTGTTTGTATCTGCTACGCATTGTAAAGATTATATACCGTTAAAATTTGATTGAATTCCAACAAACAGTTTTCAAGTTAATCATTCAACATCATAACGCGTTTACTTATGAGTACTAACCAGCACTTGTTACAATTTTCACTGCGTAACTCGGAAACTTCTCGTTGGAATTCGATCAAATTTTAACGGTATACACAGTCTTATGTACCCTGTTATTCCTCCAAGTTTCATTAATCTAGGCTTTACAGAACCTGAGTTATTTAATGTTTTTGTAATAAAAATTTTTCCCTCATGCGTTGCATTTTTTTCCCTTTTTTGCCTCGGCCTATGCGCGGGTCAAGGCGTTTTTCCACTTTTTGGGCTCAAAAACAGGGCGTCGGCCTATGCGCGGGTCGGCCTATACGCGGGTATATACGGTATTGGTTTTGTTTTTATTACAATATGGAACTTATTTTCTGAATACGCCCTGTAATATTAAGTGTTCTCTAAAAGTCATTATCAAATATCAATTACACTGCATCTGAATGGTTATTAATCAAGTGTTGTGCAATTTGTGACAAGATTGTTTGGCCAATTGTTAAGAGTGAGAAACTATCAAATGTGAATTTCCTAACTACCAAATGTTAACAAGTTTTTCAGTTTCTCAAAGCAAACTATCTTAAGGAATTATTTATTGTATATAATGAGTAAATAATTAATCACAAATCTATATTTTCTAGATTTTAAGATGGGCAGTAACACTAGTGCTAAAGAAAAATGTTTGAAGTTTCTCATTTTTTTTTGCAAATGTTTCACTCAAAACAATTTCACTTCATATCTGCTAGCCACCCATTTCTGGCCAGCATTGTAAATTGGAAATGTCACCATACAATAGAGTTTACCCAATTTAGTCAGAGAAATTTTTGCAATTTTTGATAAAATCCACTTTTCTTTTTTCTGTAGGAAGTGCAAGCGACTGTTTCATAGCTGACATCATTTACATGAGAGTCTAGGAATGAGGATCGCTGGTTTCAAACATTTGAACGCGAAATATACATACTAGTGGCATTGAAATGGGCAATCAGTAAAAAAAAAGATATCTCTTAAATTATTATGTGAATTTGTAGAATTTATATCAATATTAAGACACTTAATACTGTTATATTATTTATAACATTAACATTACAATGCTTTTTAATCTCATAACGAAAGAAAGCCATAGTTGGTGGATCTTTTTTTCTTTTGGGAAACGATAGAAGTGTAAATCGCTGTTCCGCTCCTTCAGGAGCAGTCAGGAACGCAAACAATTTCACATTTTAAAGGTATCATACATACTGGGATACGTGAAGTCCCGAATCGAGAAGCCATGTTTTGAATCCATCTGAGTCACGTAACCAAAGTGCACCCAGGAAATCCGTCAAACTTGCACTCCCTATAAAGCCTATGCAGATTGTTTGATATACCTTGCATAATGAAGACTCAATGTAGTAACAAGTGAAAACAGGCACCTTGGCTCTCATGACAAGACTTTGGTCTGATAGAGAATGACTTTTGCTTTTTTAATATCTCATGCTGAAATTTTGACAGAATTGAGCTGCTGCTTTCTGAGGTTTGCCTTCAAAATACCCAAGCTAGGGTCTAATTCTTGTAACTGTATCATTGATTTTTAAAAAAAAAAATTTGGATAATCAGAATTGGTTGGAAAGATCTGGATTCAAACCAGGGACACAAATTTTGTTGTCGCTGCTCTAACAAATTGATTATAACCTTCACTGCTTTATGTAATACAACCATTAACCCGGCATTAGTGTGGTGGGGTGTCTGAAACCCCAGACCTTTTCTTTTTGATTTTATCACTACTTGGCATAGTTTGTCAACAATGGCTTTTTCCATACCTTTCGATACATAACCATAGATAATGTACACGAAGTTATATTCATTTTGGTTGTAAGCACATGTTGATTTCTGCGTTGGTGTCTCACACCCCACCACACTAATGGAGTGACATAAAATTCTAGGAAATGTAGGCTTGTTTGCATTACTTCTGTCATTAATATAAGGCATTTTTATCTGTTTTCTTGTTTATGTGATATTAATGAATGTTTTTAGGAAGATCCTATTTATGTCCGAGATTTAAAAATAGAAAAACAATATTCCTGCCAAAGATATAAGCAATTCTTGTGTTTAGAACATGTAATATCATATGGTGAAAAATATTTTTGCAGGATGCAAAACAAAACCATGTGCAGTCATAATTTATGTTTCATACTATTTCATGCTTTTATATTAACTCCAATATTGAATTTGCTTTTGTAATAGTTACATTTTTTCTAAAAGAAATAAATTTCTTTCATTTATTTATATTTTTTTTTTAAATAAAGGAAAAAAAATCATAATTTCTCTTTCTTTTCTTACTTATTATTAAACTAAATTTTTTTTTAGTGAAAGTGATTCATTATAGCAATTTATAAGCTTCATAATAAATTATAAAATAACAAAACTTTAAAACAAACTGAAAAATTTCCAAAAATACGTTGGGGTATGTGACACCCCACTGCACTACTTTTGTGACTTTATGTCACCGCACTAATGCCGGGTTAACTGGCGTAAAAATTCAAAATTTTATAAATTATAGGAAAAGTTATTTACCATTTTTTTTGTTTTTATTTTTTTACATTTACACTAAAGTAAAAGATGAAATGAAATATATAGTGCATGTGTTCAAACATATATAAAATTTACTGTGATACCTCATAGGATTACATTATTTATTCCATGAAATTTGTTTTTAAACTTTATTTCAAAAAAATTTTTTTTTCCCGGAGAATATAAACAACCATATGCATGAATTATATTTTACGACCACTTTTTTTTCTTATTGAACAATTGCCTGTACTATATATTGGCTATCGATAATTTTTATACAGCACACAAGGGTGTTCAAAAAAAATCTATTAAATGACTTATAATCATAGATCTTATGTGTGATATTAGACAGTATGGAAATAATAATAATTAAATGGCTTAAGTGAAACCATAGGTTATATGTGCAATATAGACAGTACGGAAATTGTCAAATTAAATCAGTGAAATCTAATTCCTTTTCTGTATTCATATATGAACTAGGCCTATGTCTATAAATAATATGCTTGTTTCACGTAGTGAACATTGCTTACTTTAAATCAGATGTGATATATCCAAATGAATATTAACTGATTATTGTGTCCCCCCCCCCCGAAAAAAAAAAAAAAAATCAAATACTATAATGAAATATTAACTACATGTTACATAAATTTCTGTTAGAGGTTATGGTAACAATCTAAAGATGGTTTATGAACTATAAGCAATTCATTACCTTTGCTACTGGCATTCGCATTTTTTCTTTGCACATTCTGACTAAATAGGAACAAAATAAACTCAATATGAAACTTAAATATCAATAATAACAGTAGAGGTTTCAGTAGTATAGTTGAATGTGCATCCAAATACTGACGAGAACAGAGATATCTGTAAAATGCAAAAAAGTAATAATAAATAAATAAATAAATAAATAAATAAAATAAATAAAATAAAACTTGTTCAATTAATGTATTAATGAACACTCTTCAACATATGCACATACACTGATTTGTCAGTTTAATAATAAAAATCTTTTTAGTAGATCCTTTTAATATGCAAACCATTCTATCGAATCCAATATAGCTTGAAAGCTTCATAGAATTGACTCCACAAGGTTTCAGAAATCACACACTAGATGAGTGCATCACATAAATCTTCATTAAACTGTGGTAAAGGCATGTTTCATAAATGTTATAGATGACTGTAACCAAGTGAACTCATTGCCATGGTCTATTAATCATTCTGTTATTTTGTGGCCTTTATAGCATGGTGAAGTGTTTTGTTGATAAATACAATCTAAGAATAGATGGAACTGATCAGCATTATTGTTGCAAGATGACGACACTTTGAGACTTCTTCTGTAAGATTTGTCTGAATTAACCAGAGAAGAATCAAGTATATAGGGAAGGGGAAGCATGG
Source organism: Rhysida immarginata (assembly GCA_023313115.1). Lineage (NCBI taxonomy): Eukaryota > Metazoa > Arthropoda > Chilopoda > Scolopendromorpha > Scolopendridae > Rhysida > Rhysida immarginata. The sequence continues at coordinate 122,776 of JAHWFO010001077.1, forward strand.
AGATCCATGTCCTGGTTCTCACAACAACCTATCCAACATTGTGAGGGGATAGGTTTCATTCAGAAATCAAGACCTCACGGTGCTTTAGCCAGGGTTTAAGTTAATGCTAAATTTAGCGTAAATCACGCTAATACTTATCTGTTGGATGCTATTTTGAAATTTTTAAGCGTCCGGGAAGACGCTAAATTTATATTACGGATTTCTTATCTGGTCAAGTTAACTTGTAAAATTCCCTATGATTGTGCGATTTTTAATTGTTAATTGGCTAAGATGTAACATGTGATCACTGACATCATAACCAAGGTTTTTCGACATAAAAGCAGAGTGAAAGTGAAATTCCTGACAGCAAGACTTGTAAGAGGCCTAGAGTAATGACGGACTTTTTAGTCAAGGAAAAGTTTCATTCGATTCATCTTCGGTTACTAGTAATAATTCAACCGGCATTGAAAGAGTAGAAGAAAATATTAGTAATGAACGTGATTTTTTTTGAAAGAGTACGCTAAATAAATAAGAGGGGACCCAATAACTGAAATACATGGGGCCCGGGGGACTCAACAATTATTCTCCCTAAAGCAAACCCTGTTTAGCATTTGAAACTATAGAACCTTCACGAATATAAGAATAGCGGCACTTTACACTCAGCTATCTCAGAGATATAGCAACTGAAACAGGGACATTCTTTTGAAGACACCCTTTGTTTCAGACAAAATAGGCCATATTTTATTTGTGTGAAACAATAAATATTAGTTTGTTTTTTTTTGTTTTTTTTGTGAATGATAGCTTTTAAGTTACACAACAATTCTTCCATTTTAATAAAGGTGATAATTCGTTCCATTAAATTTGGAACCTTAATATTAAAATTTTATAAAAGAATTACAACCTCCATTAACTTAAAACATTTAAATTTCGCTTGCTTACTAATAATTTTTCCTTATTTGTACTTTACTCTGGAGATAACTATGCCAAATATAAAGTTTATTTTTAATAGCATAAGTCTCGTTTTAGGTTCCAAGAAAAAAAATTTGGCCTTAGGACAACCTGTGATGTTTCCAACTCTGGAAAACATATATGCCATTCGTACACAGAGCTGTGCTTCATAGCAGCATCTCCATATACAGCAACACACAAAAGTGAATGTAGATTCCAACGAATACAATTTTCTGTTCGAGACATCCTGCATGTAGCTAATGATGTGACAAACTGCAAATGCCTCAGAACAAAAGGAAAAGTGCTACGTGTAATATGTGTACTTGAAATACACAAATAATACTATTGCAAGCTACTGATAATCTGTTTTTCATTTACATTAAAGTATTTCAATTTTAATATCTATATAAATTTAATACTATAATTTTTTAACAGGTTTTTCTTTTGTTGAAGAATATGGACTTTAGTTGGGTCCCTCTATTTGTATATGTGCAATAGTCAAAACTAATATTTCAAATATGTGGTTTAACTAAACAATGAATGATTTCAAGAGAGGACCGCCTGCCATATGTTTTAAAGCCAGCTTATAATATATCAACTGTAATGGCAAATATATATACACGAGGGTGAGTCAATACTAATAATATATGAGGGCGAGTCAAATGAAACTGAGCCAAATCATCCTATGCCACAATGGTTTTGTCCAGTAATGGTGGTGCTTCTTTACATAGTAAAACCACAAGACTTTGTGTTGAAGTCATGTGGTCTCAAGGTTAAGTAAATGTGAATTGAATTTGTAACAGATAAATCCACACCTTATGATGGACGCTTTATAAATTGAACAGTTGATCGAATTCGTTGAACTGGGGCATTCGTCAATGCTGAATGTTATTGTGCCATACATTCAACGAACGGCTTCATATGGGTAAAATGGTTAGCAAAACATTGCAGACATTTGGGTGGTAAGCTCTCAAACATCCCACCTATAGTCCCGATTTGCCGCACTGTGGCTTTCACATTTTTGGTCAACTTAAGAAACAAACCTTCATATCAGATGATGAAACCCAGATGGCAGTTAGTGATATTCCACAGACCTTTATGGAATAACTGGACTTATTGGTCTTAGGGATAAAAGCTGAAATGCTGTTGGAGGAAATTTTTAATAAATCCATGTTCTGCAAAAGTTTTCATTTGACTTGCCTCATATATACATTAACATATAGAACTAAGTCAAACTAACTTATGACAACTTGTGCAGATTCCTGTATTTCTTGTTTTCAGTTCCAGTTCATGCTCGTGTAACAGTAGTTTTCCAATTTGTTGCATAAATAATTTTATGATATGCTAATCTGTAAGAAAAGAGAGAGACAATAAATAAGACATTGTACACTGACTGATTTCACAAGTGATATATAAGGCATACAAGTAATTAGACTGATTTTTTTAGATATTAGTTTAATTCTTTTACAAATCAAGGTTATCCCCCTGAATAGAACACCAGTAGAGGCGGTTTTTCCATTGTTCATCGCAGTGTCGTGGAAGGCTTTTGCTGGAATGCCTTTCAACTCATCAGTTACACTCTTCTTGATATTACAGTATTCAATGATGCCCTTTGAAAGGGTTTTTCAGCTAAGAAAATAAAACGAAGTCATACAGGCAGAGATCTGGTGAAGCGGAGTGGTTTCTTTTTTGCCAAAAATTAGATGATGGAGATTACCATGTGACATGGGGCATTGCCTGGTGCAGTGGTTAAAATCTGATGGACAGTAAACCGTTCAAACTTAACTCACTACTGATTATTCTCAACGTCAATCTGAAAAATTCTCATCCTTTTTACATTAAGGTCTGTTTTTGAGATTGAAGGTCCTCTCACATGACCTGATCTGTTTTTGAGATTGAAGGTCCTCTCACTTCATCTCTTTAAAAAGGCCTTGTGCCATCTAAACACTAAGTCACAATAGCGGATTCTCCAAGCTTAAGACAAATTTTGATAGCGCAACATTGCTCAAAATTTTGTTGGTCCATTTTTCTTAATGCACCTCACAAACGCTACTTAGTTTCAGATCGATATCATCTCTGTACACCACCACAAATTCCTTATGGATACCGATCGGTTTCAGTCCTTTTGCATAAAGAAAACGCTTTCAGCGATGCTTTGAACAATCGCGTTGGAAATGGAACAAGTTAAAACCGCCATAGGGTTGTTCTCTATAACAAATTCAAACATTTCTATGTCGGGTTATTTTCACTGCCATGTGAAGGGGAGGCAGTAGCATTGTCAGTTTAAATTATTAAATAGGAAAGAAAATTCCACAGCCTGGATTCAAACCAGGAACCTTTGGCTCATGGTGTTATTTTCACTAATAATTTAATTAACTGAGATGTGGCATAGGATAAAACTCTCATCGACCATATTCTTTATTGAATATTACGCCATTAGAAAAGATAGTCCTAACATGTGAACTAGGTAACTGCTCTAACCAGTCCAACTGACATTAGATAGCATAATGCTTCCATGTCCATGGGAGCACAATTGATGGGTGCATCTGCACGGTGAGCTGAAGGTTCCTGATTCGAATTTTTTTTCCTATTTTCACTAATAATTTAAACATCTGAAGTGTGGAATAAGATAAAACCCTCATCGACCATTCTTGAGTTATTCTTTGTTGTTAATTTGCTCACAGTGTTAACGGTCTCATTACTTTTCTACTGCACTTCATATGAGAATACGTACTATAAAGATATACAAGGGTTAAAAGTGAAACTTCATTTTTTTCTATAATGGTTCATTGGTTGGAATATGGAGGTAACTATGTCATAATGCCCCAGAATATCATCCTATTGTATTGACCAAAAACAATGGTTTATTCTTAATGAAGAAAATCGTACACATCTTTCCAGCTCTTTTGAAGGGATGAGCTTTGTTTGCATGTGAAGAACAGGGATGTCATCATTCCAAACACATAGGTTTTGTAGCTGGATTGAAGTGGTAGGACTGAATTTCATCTGCAGCCACAATTTTGGAAAGAAACTCTCTGCATGGTGATGAAGCAGATGCTCTAAGCAAGCAGTCATTTGCCTGGTCTTCTGCTCTTGTTGAGATACTTGAGACCCATTGGGCACAAACCTTGCTGTATCCAAATTATAGATAGACAATGTTTCTGCAATCTTGTAGGTCATCACCTTAATATACTTGGCATGTCTTTTGTGCACACATCCTCTACGAAAATCATTACACCCTCTGAACATTTCCAAGATGTAAGGGAATCCAGTATACAGTGACGATACTCGTTCCCATACACATCCTTCATAAGATGATAGACTTCACTCCGCTAACACATTATGCCACTAGAAATTGAATAATTGATTGCTGGGCCTCTTTGGATAAATATATTTGTAAACAGCAAGTGATAAACAGCTTGCTTCCTGACACCTAATGCCATTTATCAGTGCAAATCAAAAGTCTATTTTAAAAGCCTAGGTACTTAAAAGACGTTACGGTCATTACACGTTTATTATCGTAATATATATCTAGTGCGCTAGGTATATTGCGCTTATTGCACTGAAAGAATGGCATCACCTTAGTTTTCTCGATATTAACACTTTCAATTGGGTAAGAGTCTAATACAAGAGTCTAACTTTCAATTGGGTATAAATGAATTGTAAAATCCATAATCATAATGTGTATATGCTAAAATCAGTGCTTCTCAAACTGCGATACACGTTCAAGCAATGTGTATGGTCCATTTATAGTGATTATAGTCACTTTTTCTTTGATGAGGATCATTGACAGTTGTACTTCAGTTTATTGATCCTCATGGAAGTGGTACTTGTTTAAAAAAGTTTGAGAAATGCTGTGCTAAATGATATACTGGTATTTCCTTGGTCAATAAAAAGCAACAAACTTATTATATTAAATATCAAAATTTCGTGTGCTTTTTTTTTTTAATTCTCACTAAGCATGTTCACTTTCTTTTATTAATTATTATTTTTTTAATGGTCAGAGGGTTTGAGTTAATTTTACTGAACATAATTCATTTGACAGCATGACATTTAAAGCACACAATGATATTCCCTTAATTGCTATATTTCATCTCCATGCATGCATTTGTGATTTTAGGCCATGGAATGATGACCTAGTGTACAGTTAACTTCTTGGCACATTTTTTAAGAATATAAAATTTGGTGGAAAAAAAATTTTTAATGATGCAATTCAAATATTAAGAATAAGAATTTATTATTATAAATTTAAGTCGCTTTAGGATTATTATTATTATTATATTATTATTGTTATTATTTACACGATTTTAAATTGGATGATTGGAAAAAAAAATGTACAAAGGTCTAACTTAAATAAAATAAGCCATATAAATTCAGTATTTATGAATAAAATTTTAAAAAGAAGCTTAAATATGTAGTTTCGGAGAAAATACCAATTCAAATCTGACACTTACTTACAGTAAACATCTTGAAATCAACATAAATCTAAAGCTACATAAAGACAGCATTTTTACATTATTATGTAACCTAACACTACTTTAGAATCGGAATCCTGTTTACAATAATAGAAAATGAGTTAAAATCACCACTTACTTTATCAGAGCAATATAAATGAGTAATATAACCTCGAGAGAAAATAGAAGCGAATGGAACAAGGGACGGACGGCCGCTCTCTTTAAACAAGTAATAACAATTAATAAGAACTGTGGCGAAACAAAACGTATCGTTACATTATTTTTTCTCGAGCTTTCAATTTTTCCTCCTTTTAACAATTCCGATATGAGGAGGACTTGCGCTTCACCCCGCTATAGTGAAAAGAATCGAAATGATCGCCGCTAGGAGGATTCCAAGCTTCCCCCCACTTCAACCGAATATAAATATAAGTAAATAAATAAACAGAAACGCTCGCTCACTTGTATTGCTCACTCATTTGTATTGTATCGGGCGACTGCTCATATTTAACAAAATATAAAGCATCTCGAAGGATAAAGATAGCAATTTGTAACGCGTCATTAAATGCTTTAATTTTTTTTTAAGACACTGCGAGCTGGCTAATAAGTTTCTCTGCGATTAAAGCCGCTGACGAGGATAATGAAGGCAGCAACCCGTAGGGAATGGAATACGGGCAATAGAGTGGATAAAAGCCGATGACCCACTTGAGTTAACCTAAGAAAATTCGATTCACATAATGACAGACATCCGTGAAATAAATTGGCAACAGCACTGAGCAATGCCGTCCTAAGTCTCAAGGAAACCAAACCAGAGATCGAACTATCAACAAAAAACCCAATAAGAAACAGTGGCTTCGATCATGTTTTGAGTGAGAAGCTTTTAACGCATCATTGTTGCTATTTATTATTATTACAACATATGAATGACAATTTTGCAAGATAGACAGAAAAGGAACTTGTCACAGTCCGAAGAAACTTATCGTCCAATCCACATTTCACATTCCAGAATTAGCAAATCGTCTGCTTCCCGACATAGAGCGTTTCAACGCTTCGCTGAGTCATCTAATTACTTTGAAACAAGTTGAAAAAGTTGTTAAGACGAACAAGGAAGTTTCATTCAAATAATATTCAGCAATGAAACTTTTTTTACCTGGACAACAATGGCACTTTTTACCCGCCTCCGAAAATAGAGATTTTTTTGTAATTCGCCTCCCCCCCCCCACCTTGAATTTACTCGATCTTACGTATCCCATATGCGATAAAGTAAAGGGCAATGTTAAACAACAAATCATTTCGTCACATTCACTCCGTCAGGGCCGGCCTGGAAACACCCATGGATTGCATCATATGCAAATACCTTAGACCGGCCCTGCATTTCATCACTGAACTTGTTGCCGTTTATATAATTAGTAATTTAAAATTGGACCCTCAGCTTTAAAAAAAACTGGTTTTTGATAAGAGTAAAACTGGTACTTCCGGTTGTTATATTTTGGAGCTGGAGTAAACTGATACTTCCGGTTCACCAATTCCACTGGAAAAGTAATCAGACCTCCAGAGTTTAAAATCTTAAGTTTAAAGTTTGGTCTCCATAGCCGTTTGGACGCTATCTTGGACACACAGACATTTTCCAGAAACCACTTTTTCTTAATCTAGGGACCCTAAAACGTGAAGATTAGTGAAAATCTGGAGGTCGAAATTTTTCGTGATTACAATACTTCCTTATACTATGTATAAGAAAGTAAAAAAGGAAAGTTATAAAATATTTATGAAATATTTGAGAATTTGGTGTAAGGTGTGGCGATTTGAAGATGATGAAAAGGATTGCGACTAAATAAAGTGTCGAAAATGAGGAGGAGGGGGGAGCGAAATGTGGCCTTTCCCCCTCACAAGAGACGTCAAAGAGAAATGACCAAAATCAAAAATTTTCAAATTCAGTGGCGGATTTAGGGGGGAGGGTACTGTGAATATAGCCCCCCCCCCCCCATTGGTCCTAAACATACACCAGTTAGATAAATTGTAAAGACTTTTAATGCTGCAATATTTTTACAAATTTTTACATTTACAAACTTCAGTATAGGAAAGA
>JAHWFO010001077.1:130636-232094 GCA_023313115.1 Rhysida immarginata
TTCCATTGTATTCGACGAGACAATCGAAACGAAGAAAATTTCGGAATTCCATGGCTTTCATTTTATCATGAAAACAGCTTGCCAAATATAAAGTCACGATAGAAATACACCTGAAACGAGTATCCAGTCCATAAAACTGATCCCATTCACTTACGAGATTACCCCCGAAAGAAAATAATAATAAAAATAGGCTCGATCTTATCACTTGGATCGTGAACGAATCTAATCTAGGATGCGATATCACCCTCGAACGAGATGTGATTAATGGAAACCTCCTCGAATAACTAATATAAATAATATACTCTGCGCTTGTTCGATTGGAAACGGGAGAAGGGCAATGTAAAGATCGCGTTGCAGGACATTCGACCGGAGTCCAAATCAAGCGATCCGTCAAGTCTCAAAGCTAACGATTTCGGTCCATAGTGATGAATCGTTTATTCAAGATTTTCCCAGTCGTAAACAAACAAGCACGAACAAGTTAGGGCTTTGAACAAAGAACGAGCACATGATTCTAGGAAATAAATGCAAAACAATCGCATGGACCAATCGATTTTGGACCAAAGGCAGGCATCTTTTTTGAAGACTGCAGAAATCAAGACTGGAGCTTCATTTTTCTATGCTTCAAAAATTCTTCTTTAACCAAAACGTATTATGGCACAACTGAAGCCATCAGGTGCTTTATTATTTTGACTTAGCCTCCTTTATTTAGCACTTTTCATAACTGGCGCACTTTCTGCGAGTCATTTTTTTTTAATAATCTAATCAAAGCTATAAAAAACCTTCGTCCTTTCTGCGAATCGTGATCGAGAGCTCCCTCCTCCCTCAACAACACGATTCTATAAAAATCCCATTGATCATCTTTCCTGCCGAAAAAAAAAGACGACGACGAAGGAAAGAACTATTTAAAGATTGAAATTTTACTCTATTCATTAATACTACTGAATATTAGATTAATAGAGTTGGCTTTCTACCCCATCTTTCTTTTTTTTCCAATTAATAATTACATCATTGAGAATATTATAGAGTAACGACAGGACTTCCTACAAACTCTATGCAATGAAACGGAGATGTGGAAAAATTCGTTCTCAGAAATTTTTGAAATAACAACGACGAAAGCAGCAAAAAATTAATTCAAAGCGGGAGGGGGTGGATAACAACTGGCATGACAGGTTTATTTTCGATTACCGTTGTGTAATGGGAAGGAAGTAGGTCGAAGGACGTTGTCATAATGGATCTGCTTTTAAGTACAAAATTCTTGCGAAGAGATCTTATACATTATGATATATAGCAATTTGGACGAGGAGCCGTTTTTAGGCAATATGTTTTGTAAAGATTGTGATTGTCTCCTGGGGTCAGATCCGCCGCTCTTTAATCCCTCCCCCCCTCCCCGCCTATGCAAGATTCAACACCCGACCCGTGAAACCCTCTCTTTATGATCTATGGGTTCTAATTTCCAGAGATATTCGTTTACCTACTTTAAACGTAGCTACCTTCCACTGGAGTCAAATGTGCAGTGAGTTTCGGCAACTTCATAGGAAATACGGTAGCTATTGCGCTTATTTTTTTCTTTTTTTAAAATTTTATTTTGACACGTGACCATGTCGATGCTGACGTCATTTAAGGATGGCTCATGAAAAAAACAAACAAACAAAAAAAAAAAAAAGGAGGCAAAGGGCAAAGTAAAGCGACTGTAATCGATGGCAACTTAAGAAACTTACAGATTGAAGGGTGTGGAATGCTTTTAATTAAGTCGAGAAGCATTTATTTTGTGGAACATTATTAAAGTTTGCCATTTGGTTTCTTCATGAAGACGTTAAAGTACGCCATTTCAGATCTATTTTACTTATTATAGCTTAATGAAGTGCCATAAAATATTACGCAGAAATAGCAGCAGCAATTCAATATGGTGAATATTCGTAGAGGCCGCACTCTTTGATTTACTAGCGCCGCACTCGATAGCATCTCCTTCCTAATCGCACTTGACGTATAAGGCAGGTAAATTTTCACCTGGACGAGTACACGGTATTTAACAAGTGCGGCGGCATCCATCGAGAAGAAACGGAAGCTCGTGAACAACAACGCAGACCTCTTTTCATTTTTCACGCGATGCTTTTATTTATTTTGCACTCAGCCACGTGTTGAAAGTAAACATTAAAGTTCATTGAGAAAAGAAAGGAATTAGAAAAAAATAAAACATAAAACCAATGATGCGAATAAAAGAACGCTCATCAACATGTCACTTCCTCTTCAAATTATTAGAAAGAATGATGCCAACTCCGGACAGACAGCAAACAAATAACAACAAGCCATCCTTGATTTCTCTCTCTCTATTTTCGGCCGAGATATAAAGGGAAAATGTTGCTAATTCATTTTCTTTTTCTTCTTCTGCTTATAGCAATTCAAGCAAAAGTGATTCTATTAAGTTGCATCTCGTTTATGCTCATAATCGGTCCAAGAAAGCAAGCAAAGGAGAATTCGGAATGTGTGAAAATAGGTGGCAGCTAATTTGGAACCGAAAGGCAAGAGAGGGACACTGAGCTTGAAAATTTAAGTTAAAAACAAATAGTTTCCTTCAGCCTTATCCAGTGGGTGAAGTTGAATCAAATTCAAATTTGGATTACAATAAATAAAATAAAATAAATAAATAAAACCCCAAATTTGTCATTCATTTGCTAACTCGAAAACTATTAAAGACAGAACAATTTCCAATTGCTACCCTATAGAGCAACACCACATTAGTCTAAAAACAATTTTTAATCGCACCTTTCCCCTTAAAAGATTGAGAAAATGGGCGAGAAAGAGTCACTCAAGAGTGTACTTCCCCTTCCCCTTCCCAACGGTGTGCTTCACTGCAATGCAAATGTGTTAGAAACCTCAACCAAACTGGCCAACTCAACCTGACCTTGAGCGACTCTTTTTTGAGCGCGCAACAGAGTACTTCCCCCCCCCCTATTACCTATAAACCATGCTCATCAGATCTCGCCTACCTGGCAACTTTGAGATATCTGCCATGTTACCAGACTTTTTGGACACCCTGTACAATGAAAAGGAAGAACTCCGTAAATTGGTGGATAGTGATAATCTGATATATGAAATTCCCTGTGATTAAAATACACATGCTTATTACTCAAAAACTATTACAGATTTTAACGTGATTTTTTTTATTCACAAAGAAAAACTCAAAAAGTTTCGTAGCATGCCTTAATAAATTTCAACGTGCCCTCCATTTATGGTGTGAAGGACGTCAAAGCGAAACTCGATTTCCTCCCATGTTCGGGCTAGCATTTTGGTGCGGTTTAGTGCATGATCGAGTAATCGGACCTTTCTTTTTCGCTGAAGGCACCATTACCGCTGCAACCTACCTAGATATGCTAGAGAACTACCCGATTCCACAGGTGGAAGAACTGCAGCCCAACATAGTCTACCAACAAGATGGAGCACCTCCTCACAGGGGCCTGCAAGTTAGACAGTACCTTGTATGAACTATCGAGGACGATGGATTGGAAGGGATGGGTCAATCCCTTCGCCTCCTCGCTCACCCGATACGAACCCTCTGGATTTTTTCTTCTGGGGATATGTAAAAGACAGAATGTACAAGATCAACGTTAATGACATTGATACTCTCAACAACAGAACAATTGAAACAATCACTGAAATTACCCCCGAAATGCTAGCCCGTACAGGGGAGAAAATCGAGTTTCGTTTTGACGTCCTTCACGCCATAAATGGGGGTCACAGTGAAATTTATTAAGGCATGCTAAGAAACTTTTTGAGTTTTTCTTTGTGAATAAAAAAAATCACGTTAAAATCTGTAATAGTTTTTGAGTAATAATCACGTATAATACGGTAGATAATTTAGAAACACCTAGTATGTTGGCCAGTCGAGCCGCACCTGATTTTTTCGTTTGGAGGAACACGAAAGGGTGGATCTACTTCATTTATATCAATAATGCTCCTCCCAATACTATTAACTGGGAAGGGGTTAAAATATTAAAAAAAAAACTAACCTTAAAAAAGACTTATAAAGGAAGCATTCTTCATTAATAAAGCGGAACACTCCCTGGCAAAACCGTAATATAACTCAGCACTGACTAGATGGTCGTGTGAGCTTCTTTTACACAATTTTCATATCTGTATCATTATCCTTTCTTTTCTGATGATGAACGCTGGTCGTTTGAAAACGTCAAAATGAATAATACATTGTAGATGATTTAACCTTCATTTTCTATTTCTCCATCTGCTTTTAATATTGTTATTGGCTTGGGAACTTTTATTCCCATTTCGGGAGTGTATACTTTGTGTTGAACATTATGTCATCTTACTACATCGAAATGTCATTTTTACGAGAAGTGGAATATGTTCTACAAGTTTTGCTCGCCATTTAACAACATTGAAATGGACTATGAACTGGAAAATATAACAACTAGTGTCCTGATATATACGACGCCGTTTTTGTGTTTTTTAATGGAAATTCAGTTAAGTCCTTTTTAGTTTCATAGGGACGGGGAGGTTATCTCGTTGATTTATTGCAAAAATTGTTATTTTAATTAAATATTCCAATTTTTAATTAGAATCTTTTGTTCACATAAAACATCTTTCAGTTATTGTTTTAAACTATTCTTAAGTGTCGGGTTTTAAAGATACATAACTTTTAGAAATTTATATACGATGTAATGATAGTTCTAATCTCAACGTTATATTTTCTTAAGGTTCAGAACTTAAACGCTTCCCTTCTTTGATGGAGAGCGAAGAAAAAAAAACACTTCACTACCTTAAAAACGATGTCGAAAAGAAACGCTCATTCTTCATGCGGCTTCAAGTTTTTGCTATTTTAATATGCAATTCGATTTGCCACCGCCATTCACCCGAGACATCTATGGACATGGGCTTTTTTTTTAATTTCTAATTGCTGATTCGCAGCTGATATATTTTCTCTCCTACGTGAAGATAATTAAACATTTTTCCCGACGTATAGAAAAACGGAAAATTAAAAAAAAAATCGTCCTTTGTTTTTACATGCGAATAATATGCACGAAACCAGTTCTTCCGAGCTAGAGAAGCAAATGCGGGGACAGGTGGGTGGATGAAAGCCAAACCCTTCACTCTTGGTGATAAGAATCTACAACGACGAACAATTAACTTGTCAACATGTAGTCGTGAAATTCTGAATCCTTTTCTTATTTTTAGTTTTTCAATTAAGCCGTACTTTTTTTGTTTTAAATTCCATTTTGCCATAGTTGTTGTTCAATGGCAACGTCATTGGCCGAGGGAGGAGAGCAGGAGAAATCAGCGAACGCAACGGGCTGTCGTTCTGCTCTTCTTGTAGGTCGCTCAGAATGTGAAAAAATGTGTTGTTGGTTTGATCAGTTGTCTTTTGTAAAGTTGTACTCCCTCTGTCCGAAAATACAAAAATAACTTTGAAATGTATAAACCATTAATAATAAAAATAAATTAAAGAAACAAGAACAGGAATATAATAATAATAAAACAGGAAAACTAGTCCCTCTTCGTGTCCATTAAGGATTTTTTAAATGAACAACGAGGAAGAGATGTCGATGTAACTTCTTTCGTAAGACTTCATTTCTCTATTTGACCTCGTATCAATAATGCGAGAATTCCTCTTTCAATAAAGTTTGTATAATACCATATCAAACGAAAGGAAACGTTACAACATTCGAGATTTGACTTCAAAAGGAGAGGAATCCTAATTTAGACCGGTAGATCACACAGAAAACGTGAATGCTCTTCTCATTCGGCAAAAACAGGACGTTTCTTACTAAGAGCAGCATTGAGTTCTGAGACAGTTTGACACTTAGTTCGATGCCGCCTTTGAATGTCACAGATTATTTATTATCTTCCAAAGCTAAACTTTGTGCCATGAACGACTGGGGGAAAGACTACCTTCTTCGTCTACCAAGAGATTACGTCTTTTCCTACAGCTTGAACGCAATACAGAGACGAGATGCGATATGGTCCTTCCTGTCTAAACAAGTTAGATAGGGAGAGACAAACACGGATGAAGGAAATTTAGAATTTTCACTAGTTACTTTGAGCAAATGGAAGAAAAGATTTTGCTATTCACTCCACCGATGTTTACCCCTCCAAGGCTCATAATCGGATCAGTGAAATGTAAAGTCGCAACATTTTTATTTTACGTTCACTGGACGTCCAAGTCGGAAAGAAAAGCACCGAAAATAAATAAGTCGTGAAATAATCATAGGCTGCCACATCAGTGACTACAGTGTGCAAGCCATAGGAGCGACAAGGAACTTACCAAAGTCGACCGCGAGTGCTATTATCACGAAGTGAAAATGTGAAAGAGCGGATTAAGTTAGGGGAATTGAATTTTCAATGAATTATTTGAATGGTTAAGAGAAAGGAGAATTCCCGAATTGAGTCAGGGACCTGCTATTTGGGCTGTATTGAGAAGTCGGAAAGGGCACATGTAAGAGCCGTTATTCCAGTCAGCAGTAGCTCATTTGGTCAGAGCAGCGACAGCGGAAGCAGTACTCCCTGATTGGATTCCAGGTAGCAAATTTTTTCTAATTTTAATTAGGTTAGGCTTTGATTGGTCGCGTAAGTGGTCGTTATAGACATGTTTTTACTACAGGTTATACAGGGTGAGTCAAAAGTCTGTTACCCCATCCCCTTCCTATCTTGGATACCAATGCATTTAAGCAAATTCCAATACAGGTAATGAATAGGAACTTGAGGGTGCTCTATCTGATGGAGCACCTTTCACCATCTCAAATATGCAAATAAGGACACATCCAAATTCTATCTCGAAACCGTAAGAGACACATAAAAATTCCAAATGCACATTTGTTCAATAGCAAATTCCAAACAAAACAAAAAAAGTTCACCCAAAATCCGATGAGCGGATCACCCACCCACGATCCTCACTTGAAGCTCTGCAACAGAACAATTGGCTCTTCTACTAATATAAAGTAAGTGTTTCCATCAATCATCCAGATAGTGTTCAGTGTGATGTCCACTTGCACCATAGCATAATTCCGCACGACATTTCAACGATGCGTGGTTGTTGCATGATAATTTTGCCTCGCCTCACCAAAGCAGAGGACCATGTTGATCATTTCCTGGTTAGTGTACTCTGCCATCTTGCTTTGGTCTGATTTTTTCTCAGCTTCAACATGCCTTCCTTTTTATACCAATTGCACAGGAAACTGGTGATTTTATGGTAAATTGTGGAACTTTCCAGAACAGGATGAGAATGGTGCATGAAATAATTTGCATGCTTGGCAAATGATATTCAGAAGAAAAAAAAACACTCTCGGTGGTTACTTCCGAGACTTGAATCCTGGATCTTTGGACTCTGTTGCTCTTGTTTCCCCCTATGGCCACTCATCCCTTGCCTCAATCTTGACAGGAAACAAGGTTTAATCTTGCAGAGCTTGCAATGAGGATTGTGGGTGATCCGCTTATCGAATTTTGGTGAACTTTTTTTTTTGTTTTGTTTGGAATTTGCTGTTGAACAAATGTGCAATGGGAATTTTGCTGTGTATCTCCTACGGATAGAGTACCCTCAAGTTCCTATTCATTCCATGTATTGGAATTTGCGTAACTATATTGGATCCAAGATAGAAGGGGGTAACAGCGTTTTGACTCACCCTGCATACAGGGTATTGCAGATAATTACAGGGGAGTATAACGGGAAGCCTACCCGCTCGATTGGACAGTTTAGCTGGTCGTTGGCACACGTTCCAATGTATTTAAGAAAATAAAACACAAACAAAAATACACACACATTTAAACACCAATTTCGCTTTCTATATGATTCTAAAAAAAAATATTCCTTATCACTCTCGGCCCATAATATTTTATTCTAAAAGAGAAAGAGCCAGAAAGAGTGAGTGAGTTTATTGACGTTTTATTAGATTTTTTATACTGTCATCCAAATATCCTCGATTGAAAAAAAAAGAAAATAAAACAATAAAAAAGCCAACTGCTTTCTCTTTCATAAATCTGGTCGCTCCAGTGTAGTCTATTCGATTGCTTAATGGCGACGAATGGTGTGAATTAAAGAAAGGCGGTACGCTCAAAATTGATCCATCCAACCTCAGAAGAAACTCCCTTCGAAACGGCATTTTTTCGCGTTCCGCCAACCTCCAAACTCGTTTAAATAATGTTGTTTAGGAAAATATGGAAGTTAAAGGGGAGAAAGGACTTTTTACTTTCACTGAAGCGACGTATTTACATTGAATAAAAGAATTCCCAAAATAGCATTGGAAAAAATATGAAGTATAAAAAAGGGGTAGGGTAGGGGGGTAGATAAAGCCTCCGTCCGCCCCTTAAAACCGTTTTCACCGATGTTTTCCGCCTAATTTGGTTCCATTAAGAAACTCAAACGGTGACGTTGAAAACGGTGGCGGTTGCCTAGCGACGTCGCCTAGGCAACCCACCTCCCCGGCCCCTGGACAAATAAAAAGATGGAAGAGATGAGAAAAAGGAATGGCAGGAATGTTTTCCCTCCGAAATGGAGACATTTATCCAAGAATGTCATTTTGATTCAAGAAAAAAAATTTTTCTTAAAAAAGGAAATAGAAAAGGCAAGACAGGACGCAATGGTGGATGCGTTTTTTTTGTTTCCTTTCCTATTTTTGCGTCCGCTTTCTCAATAACAGAATGTTGTAAACAAGAACGGCTTTTTAAATGTAAATTGATCAATTAATCAATTCTTTAGATTCATCGCTGTTTTCTTAGAAATTCCACGATGAAAATAAGCGGAGGAGGAGGAGGAACTGTTTTTAACTTCCACGATCCCATCATTCGTCTTGGATAAAGATGCAGAAAAAATTAAGTAGGAAAAATAACCCACCCTCTAACTTAGATTGATCTTTTATGCATAAATGTTCAATATTATTTTGACATAATTGCATTCTTCAAGACTCCTTTAGTGATGTGATTGGAGAATGGGCAAAGTTGAGCAAATTGGAAACCTTTTCGCTCTCTCTCTCTCTCTCTTTCTCTCTCAACAGAGTCCACCAGCTAATATCCGAATAAAAACCTTTAGTGGCACGGACAGCAGCTAGACGGCGTGGGAGTGAGTCAATAAGATTCTCGTAGGTTTCTACTGGTAGTTGTTGCCATGCAGACTGTAAAGCATCCGATAGCTGCTGAAGGGTAAGCGGTGGTTGTTCCATAGCACGCATATGACGATCGAGGTGATCCCAAAGGTTCTCGATTGGGTTGAGGTCTGGGGAATTAGGGGGTCAGGCTAGTACTTGGAACTCTTGGTCCTGTTCCTCAAACCACCCCCGAACAATTGCAGCCGTATGGCAAGTCGCATTGTCTTGCTGGAACGTGCCATCCTCCTCTGGGAAGACAGTCACCACGTATGGGTATACTTGATCTGCAATTATGGATAAATAACCGAATCGGTTGAGAGTGCTTTCCACAGGTATCAGTGGGCCCAGACAATGCCATGAGAACACTCCCCACGCCAACGGAGGTTTCTCGCCTCACCCGCCAACGGCCGTCACTTCTGTGGAGCAGAAATCGCGACTCATCGGAGAAGGCAACCTTTTTGCAGTCAAAAGTGGTCCAGTTTCTGTATTGTTGGGCAAATTGAAGCAGTTTTTGGCGGTAAAACTTCGTCAGCAGGGGTGCAGTGATCATCCGTCTGCTGCGGAGGTCCATACATACGAGGTAGCAGGCTTCTCTGTACTGTGGTTTTAGAGACATGTCTGATAGCACCCTCGTTGGTTTGAGCGGTAACTTGGTCCACTGTAGCTCTTCAGTTGGCCTTCATACATCTTCGCAGCCGACGTTCACCTCTCATCAATGGCACGTGGTGCTCCACTGTTCCCATACCGTTTATTCTGAATGGTCCCATTTTCTCAGTCATGGTACAATTTAAGAACAGCAGCACGAGAACAGTTCACAAACTGCGCGGTTTCCGAAATACTGCCACCCATGGCCCGAAAGCCGATTATCATCCCCTTTTCCAGATCTGATAAATCACGTTTCTTATCCAATGCAGCAATGAGTGATGTTTTTAACATAGTGGAAACCTACCTTATATAGTCACCTAACCAATTCCCAACACGTGACATAGTTCCTCGGCTGGGCAACCTCGAAGACAAACCTAGGAAGTGGTCATAATAATATGACTCGACCCTGTATACTGACGAATTGAGAAATGTCTTGGCAAATTTTCTGTATTTTTAGTAAAGGAAAGAAATGCTACTCTTATATCAATCAGGAATTTATATTAAAAAAAATTCAAGGTAATTGGATGACACCGCGCCAGCGCAAAGAGAAAAAACTAAAATCGAATTAACGAAATCATTCATTAAAGGGAAAAAGAGAAATGTTTATCTCTGTCTAATTACAGTGTGAATGAGTCAACTGCATGGATGTCGAGAACACGGATCAAAGAATGCCTGTGACACAAAACTGCAATCAAGAAATATCTCGGAGACATCACGTTAACACTAAAGTCTGGCGAAATCACAACATTGAGCATCGGCTTCAAAACAATGAATAAATAAAATAACATCAGCCAGAGGATGAGTTTGCAGAAACCACGACGAAATTCATCTTAGTGTTGATGATGATTTGTGAACCCCCGCCAGATGATTATAACTTGGTCATCAAGTGACAGGAGGCCGTGCGTACGCGATGGATGGCCTCGAAATTAACACCACCCAGGCAATTGCGCTTGGCTAATAAAAGCCATTCCCTATTTGGCACGGGGAATCGAATGAGAAGATGTAACGGCTCCCTACTTCCAAGTTTCAATGGAACTCGAACCCCATTATAGAGTTGGTTATCATCTAGCCATTACTTCTGGTTTGTATAAAAAAAAAAAAAAAAAAAAAAAAAGAAATTTCTTCCTTCCTCCTTTTTTTTTAAATCCTTAACCTCCTCTTCGCTTTCTTTTTTCCTTCCCATTTTCCAGTCGAAATGCTTTTATGTGGAAATCGAAATGGAAATGAGTGGCATTCTTCCTCGTTTTCACAATCTCGTCGACGGTTTCGAGACGGGGGTGGCGGAGAATCCGTTGTGACGTCATAAGGAGTAAGAATCTCGGGGGGGGGGGGGGAAACAACTCCTCAGGAAGAAGAAATATTCAGACTCTTTTTTTTTTTTTTTTTTGGTCAATAAGATCCACTTTTGTATGCACTACAACTTCTTTACCCAGAGATCGTTTCCTGGAGCTAATTAGTAAGATTACAAACCAATCTTTAGCGTAGATTTACTTATAACAAATAAAGCCCCGATAAAGGAAAAGGATATTTCCTGGTTCGAACTCAGACTGCGGAATTTTCTTTCCTGTTTTTTATCAATAATTTACACTCACTCACCAAAATTCATGACACACCCCTCCAATCAGGTTCCCTGTCCGTAATGAGACAGATACCGCTGCTTCCATTCTCGGAATGCAGGTGCACAGGACTCCTTGATATCACACAATCAATGTAAGCAAAACTAGCTGTAGAAATGGCAGCACGCCGAGAGCTATCCGCATTTGACCGGGGGATGATTGTTGGTGCCTGAGAGATGGGTGCCTCAATATCAGATGTAGCCAACACCCTGCAAGGGTTTAACGAGAGTACACCCAACGCGGGGTTACAACCCAGGTCGGACAGCGGACAGGCCGCCCACGCCTCATTGATGCCAGACGTGTTTGTCGGGTCACCCGGCTTACAACTGCTGACCGAAGGGCGACAGCAGGCCAAATCACCATGCGGTACAACCAGGGACATCCCACAACTGCGTCTGTGATGACAATTCGGCGAACCTTGGCAGCTGCAGGCTTTGAGAGCAGGAGGCCACGACGGGTGACACTCTTGACAGCTGCACATCATCGGCAACGCCTAGCCTGGGCCAACCGACAACGACATTGGACCGCTGAGGACTGGCGAAGGGTTGCCTGGTCCGACGAGTCACGATTTCAGCCAGTGTATCGGACCGATGGTCGTGTTCGTGTCTGACGCAGGCCACACGAGGCCATGTACCCCGCTTGTCAGGTGGGGACACTCAAGCGGGTGAAGGCTCCATACTGGTCTGGGATGTTTTCTCGTAGCATGCAATGGGTCCATTAGTGCATCTGACATCCACTCTGCGTACTACTTCCTACGTCGATCCGCTTGGGGACCATCTGCACTGCTTCGTGAATTGTTCTTATCCCGCGGGCGACGGCATCTTCCAGCAACATAATGCGCCTCCAAACACGGCCCTTGCGATACGGCAGTGGCTGGAGGAACATGCTACCGATTTCACGATAACGATTTAGCCTCCTCGTTCCCCAGATTGCAATCCCATTGAACATTTGTGGGACGTCGTCGAACGATCTGTTAGGTCGTCACTAACACAACTGGAAAATGCAGCATCTTTATGGAGTGCGGATGTGTCCCGCGGACTGGTAGAATCTCTTCCATGACGGGTCGCCGCCGTTATCCGGGCCAGAGGGGGCTTAACATGTTATTAGGCAGGTGTGCCATGACTTTTGGTGAGTGAGTGTAAACATCTGAGGGTGTGGCGTAGGATAAAATCCTCATCGAACATTCTTGAGTTATTATTAAAAGGATAGTGGGGGAGATGTAAAAGAGTGTAACAAGAACACCTATACATCTTTCTTCCACACTACTACAAGAAGCGAGACGCTGGCGAGGCATCTTCAAGTAATCATCTACTTGATCGTTCTATCCCAGGTTTCATCTTGATCGACCTACCTATTCGAAGTTGACGCGACCACTACATTTCTGTTACACCCTCCCCCCACATTATAATTCGGAAAATCCCCACCTGTTTACAGACTAGATCTCCAGTGCATCAAAGAATAACCAAGTTGGAATCGTTCATATTCTGAACTTCGCTCCCAAAACACAGACCAAAGTATAAAAAAAAAGTTCCTTCCTCCCACTCTTCTTCTTCTTCAGTGTGCTGCGTTGTTTGATCGATGTCGTCAATTGAGAGAAAAGGTGGGGGGTTATGGGAGTTGTGAAACGGGTAAAGGGAGGGGGGGTGGGTTACAAGTAGAGAGCCAGTGAAGCGAAACCGACCCCGACAACGCCCTTCTCCATTCCGGATCAATGGAAAACTCTGTCCTAAGAATCTCGGTTCTCAACGAAGGAGCCAGAGGAATAAAGAAATAAAAATAAAAAGAAAAGAAATTTTTAAGGTTAAAAGAAAAAAAAATCAAAAACCAGACGCAGGGCTTTTCACAAGGATGCCACGTGAGAGGCAGAGTCGTTTTTATTTTGTGACGGCTGTAAATCAGAGATAAAAATATAATGCGCAGACACAAAAATAAATAAAACTCTGACAAACAACTCCTTCAGGAGGATAACAATAAGGAATGGAAAGGAATCGAGCACATCTCAAATGTAAAAAAAAGAGTATGCAGGCTGAAAGTCCCCACTTGTATTCAGTTTTCACTTATCACTTTAAAGATATACTGGAAATCTTCATCGGTTTTAGTAACGAATGGTGTCTATGGCTTAGAGACCATGTGTTCTATAGAAGAAAAAACAACAACGATAGTAATCTTGTCTTATGGAATTTGATTTAAAGTTGCTCCTCTCTCGTCTTTCCAATTCACATGGGACTAAGCGAGAGCCCCAGCGATGATGACTCTCCCCTGCTTTAATGGGGAAGAAGGACAAAATGATATGTGGAGTCGAGCCACTAATCCCGTATCCGGGCAGATAATGAGATAAAGAAGAAGATTAAGAGAACTCAATGTGGGCTGGGAAGAAGCAGGCTTTAACACCCTTAGTGGAGTTCATCTGTTATTAGATCATAAGGTCGATGGACGGCGCCCCTTCCTTCTTTAGGAACGAAAACAACAAAACATAAAGAGAGGACACGGCGACACAAACCTTAATAACTCTGCCATCAGAGTCAAGCCAAATGGTGGTCATAAAAAAGTTTTCTAACAAATTTCTGGTTTCGATCGCGTCAGCCAATCGGGGGCATGGAATACACTCCCCCGAGCCGTTTGAGTTGAAACTATCGCTACTACGACAGACGGAGGAAGGAAAACACCCAATTTACCTGAGCTGTGGACTGACGATGGCAGCGCCATTAATTACAGCAAATTGCGGATTTGAACCTTACCTGTAAAACAGAAAATAGAGTTTATATGCCAAATGGGAAATGCATGAAAATACCTCAGATTTCTGTAGAATGTTAGCAGCAGAAGAGAATTAGCTGGCTGACGACTGTCTTAAATGAAAGAAGAAATGAGCCTGTCGAGAACATTTCCAAATCGTCTTTTCGTTTAAAAAGAGAAAAAAAAGAGCAATTTTTACCACAAATCAAACAAAACAACAAGTTGACCCATTTCTAGCGCTTCCAAATGTGAGAAACTGGGCGCCCTCGACGACAAAAGGAGTCGGGTAAAAAGAGAGATCGACAGACACATACGAGTCAACGTGTGTTCTACAACCACGTGACCGGATACTACCCAGATCCTCTTATCGAAGTGCTCCATGGAGAAAACACGCCATTCGTACCCATTGATAGATAGCGCCTAACTTCAACTCAAACGAATTCCCTCTTTAAAAGAAAGCGTGTCAATCGCGTTCAAAGCTTAATGAAGCTTCTTAGACTCAGGACGACACTTCGCTAATGACTTCAATCTGACCTAAAGGAGCTCTTTTTTAATCGCAGACGCTTCGTTGACAACAACACATTCGGAACAGCTTGCATTTAAAAGAAATTCCCATCACCATTCAATGCTAGGTTACTACAACACTGCTTCTCAAAGGTTTAGTGGTTCCCTTTATAAAGTAAAGAGAGAAAGAGAGGGGACCAATAAAGAGAAACCAAATCCCTCGTCAGTTCTTCTTCGACATTTGGAGATTAATGGTGAAGACAATATGCACCACGGAGATCTAGTGCGCGTAATAATTCCCTCGATCGTAGTCGCCGCTAATGGGTTTCACGACTATCAACCACCCCGCATTTCCCGCCCTTCCTCAGAAGAAGCCTCGAGGTTTCATAAAAAACCCTTCAATCGCAACATCATTACGAAAGCGTCGCCATAAAGCATTTGCTCCTCTCTTTCTTCCCCCTTTACAGGTAGGCGCTGCTGCATAAAAAGGAATTCCCATTTTTACACGTAGTAATTTGTGATTGGGGTTATCGTTTTATGTTCGTGGGCGTTCGTTTTCAATGCATTGGTACAACGACAGAGGAGGAGGAGGAGGAATTGCTGCTGCTGCTGCTGTCGTCTTCATCGGTTCCGTGGGTTGGTTTTAGCGGGGTGCGACAACGACGACAAACGCTCTTCACAAAAACCAATAAAAGGAGAAAATAAAAAAAGGAGACGAAAACGTACCGAAGAATAGAAAGACAACACGAAGATGATGTTGGACGAGAGGATCTCCCGTCCCCGAAAAAAAAAAAATAGAAAAATTCGCCTTCAACAAAATCCAACGTCATTTGAAGAAGACCATCTTCGTTTCTTTTCTTTTTATTTTGTATAAGAGATTTCTTTTGCAGAAAACGAGAGCAAAAATAAAATATCCAGATGGATATAAAAGGAATCTCCGCTTGTTGGCCATAATGAAAAGCAGAGCGAGAACTTGCAAAAGAGACGACGAAAAAGAGAGAGACAGAGAGAGAGAGAGAGAGAGAGAGAGAGAGAGAGAGAGAGAGAGAGAGAGAAAGAGTTATGTTTGTCCCTCGCATTCGAGCATCCGTTCCGCTTAGGGAACCGCAATCAGTTCACCCTTCTCCTTACCCCCAACCCCAAACCCCCCATTTAGAGGGCCCCGACGCTCGTAAAGACTACGGCTAAGGAGGTGGGGGTATGGAAGAAAGAAAAGGACTAGTCTCCATTTCCTTTTCTATTCTCCTTCAAGGGGAAAAAAAATCCTCCACTTACTTTTTTCGCCTCAGAGAGAGAGAGAGAGAGAGAGAGAGAGAGAGAGAGAAGGAATAAGGAAAGGGTATATGTGTCTGTATGCTTGTGTTGGAAGAGAAGCAAACGAAACAGCTGCCAACACGGAGAACAAAAGAACAAAAGATAGTCGCACTCGGCCGATGTTCACGAACATTAGTAAAGAGCAGAGCAACACCCGCCCTGTGGTGGGCCAAGACCGATGAACCCGTTAAAGTCGGACGCCAAGCACGGCGCCAATGGACACAGCTTATCTTATCGTCATCGTTCTCCCTCAAACAAAAGCGACGAACATCCATAGCAGACGGAAGATAACGTGGATTGCATGAATCCTCTTGGGCGTCATTATCCATTGCGCCACCACAGGTAGTATGCATTGCACAAAGTCCCTCAAGAAGGAATCGGATTGTAGAAATGAATGCTAACATCCATTTAAAGTAGGGGAGAGGGAATTCGATTTTTGCTCATTGTTAACTCTTCATTAATTAAGAGTCCATGCGCTCTCTCGCTCTTAAACTACGAGGAATGCGTTTCCAAGCAGAGCACAACTGGCCTTGCCTGAGCATAGCCAACGAGAAGCTGCCCAGGAAAGCCAAGCCAAAGGGGGAGCTTTTTACTTTGCATGCGCAGCTCGTCGTATTTTTAACGGCTAAGGAACTTAGGCGAGGCTATTAAAATAAAAAGCCAACCTTAAAGCACTTGAAACCCTTTAGACACGCTCGCAATTCTCTTTCTTTACTTAAAGCAATCGCTTTCATTTTTTTTAATAGGCTCTCGACCGTTTAAAACAAACCAAAAGACGAATTTATCTGTTTTTACGTTAAACATCAGATTCAGAGACCAGTTGCAAATGACGGCTTTGGTCTCCTCATTCTCCTGTCGGATATAATACGTCCACCATTTGAGCTTTTTATTTTTTTGAAAAACAAAGAGGCCATAGATAATCGATTCCGTTGCAGTGACGTGTACATCATTTCCTCTGTGGGGCACAGGAGGGGCGCACCAGATGGCCTCCAACGTGCCACCAAATGTTGGCTGCCTTGCCATGTGCCACCCACGACTCCCACAAAACCGATCGCCAAAGAAGAATAGACCCCCCCCCCCCCACAAATCCCTTTTCTTCCTTTACAGCTCGAAACGACGTTGGTATTCGGTTTGGGGAGGAAGATAAAGGGAAAGGACGGAAACGAGAAAGGCAAAGAAGACTCGGGAATCAATACCCAAATCAAAGGAACCACCAGCAGCGAACAAACAAATTTCAGTGAATAAATTGCGAATAGTTAACGAAAGCTATTTCAACCATGTCCCTTCTCTGCCTAATAGGAGCGTCTTCTCTATTTTCTAATGAAAAAAAATCATCTCTCTATTACATATGAAATAATCTTCTAAATTGTTGGTCATAGTACTGCATTTCTTAACGCTATTAATGGAGACCTTACAGTATAACATTAGAGAAACCATTGTGGTATCGACTAGTTTTATTCCCGCCTTCATCAGGATCCAAAGAAAACTGGCACGCAGCCTTTCGTATTGGCATCAGATACTAGCTTACAATTCTATTGATAAGAGATACATGGCCGTGATTGGCTGTGGTTGGTACATGGTCATGATTAGTCCTACTTAGCATGGAATCTTTTTACAATCGTATAAGGTAACATAATATCGGAGATAATGAAATTAAATAAATTAGATTTAACAATAAATATAATAAACAATCATTATTTACAGTGGTGGAAAAAAGTTTGGGACCATGTTGTATTTCTGGAAAAACATTTACTTGATTCTAATAATTTATACAGTAGAATATTTTAACATAAATTAATTATTTTAAACAAAAAAATGGCGTCCATCTAACAAAAAATCAAGAAAAATTAATAGAAAGACACATTTTGCTATTAGAACGTCAGGAAAAAAATTTGAGACCAGGATGATTTTTTCCTTTGAGAACAATTTTTGTTTGGGTTTCCATTGCATTCAGTACTTTGTTTGACCTCCTCTATTAGAAATTACTTCGATAAGCCTGTTTGTTATTGATTTCACCAGTTCTTCAAGCTTTTCGGGAGTTATTTGGTCCCATGCTAACTGGATCCCTTGTTTCAGATCGGATACACTTTCATATTGTTTTCCTCCAGCATAAACCAGTCGAACCATGTCACCCCACAGATTTTCTATTGAGTTAAGATCTGGACTGCAGGCAGGCCAGTTTAAAACTGCAATATTGTTGGATTTTAACCAGTCCAAAGTAGTTGCTGATTTGTGTATTGGTGCATTGTCCTGTTGAAATACGAACTGAGGATCATTTAACTGGTCACGAAGAGGAAGGAGGAAGTTACCCAAGACGTCTTGATAGTCAGTCGATTTACTTCGTGGACTAACAAATGCTAGCTGTGATTTTGCTTGTCGTGTGAAAGAAGCCCAAATCATCACAGATCCCCCGCCTTGAATACGTCGTGAGAGTAGTTGTGGTTGTTGTCGCAAATCATGCCAATAGTATTGGATACCGTCTGGCCCGTCTAAATTAAACTTCTTTTCATCACTAAATGCGATATGGTTCCACAGTTGATTATCACCATTGTACTGCTTGGCAAATTTGAATCTGGCTTCTTTGTGTTTTGCTGTCAACTTCGGCCGTGCTTTCATTTTGATGAATTTGTAGTTTTCTGATAATGATAACACATTTCTAACGGTCCTTGGATGAACAGACAAATAAAGTGAACGAGTAATAATGGTGGAAGAGGCACCTGTAGAAGTAGCCATTCTCAAAATTTGCCTTTCAGTTCTGGAACTGAGCTTATTTGGCCGGCCAGATCTGTTTTGTGCCTGCATCCAGATGTGAATTTGCTAGATAATTATGGACTCCTTCAGCTTCTTAGAGATCCATATTGCAATACGCGTTTGACTTCTGTTCTGAGCAGGTATCATAGTACGAGGAGCGTTCAAATTTGATCTGGACTTTATTTTTTGTAAATTTCATACAGTTTTTGATTTTCCAATTAGTCTAGCAATTTCTCGCTCAGGCTTTCCGCATTGTCTGAAAGCATCAATTTGACCTTTTTGGTGATCAGTGAGCTGTGTTCCCGAACCCATCTTGATAAATGCACTTTGCAAATGCTAAGGTAGTTTCCACATACGAAAAAAGATAAAATTATTCAGAGTATGTTCATTTGCATGGACTTTTCCATTCTGGTCTCAAACTTATTTCCTAACCCTCTAATAGCATAATGCGCCTTTCCTTTAATTTCTTGCTTACTTTTTCGTAGTTGAACATACATTTTGCAGACAGTGCTCAGAAACATGTGGACTATTCTATTATATGAACAAATTCAAAAATAAGTGGCCCCAAACTTTTGTCCACTACTATTCAAATTAAATTATTTTCTAGAATTAAAGTGGCCCCAAACTTTTGTCCACCACTCTAAGTATACATTATGATATTAAGTCATTTTTTATATAAATCACAGTAATTATCTACACATATTCATTCGAAAGAAAAGTGGAAATTGAGGGTTTACAAGTAACGGGTTTATGTCAAACGTTGTTTGGCCGTTTAGAATGGCTCTATTATGGCTTGGGTTAGGTTTTACTTGTATATTTCTATACTTTCAAGTGTAGCGATTAATTCAGAGTTGTCGGATATGTGTAATATTTCTAGGGTATCTTTAATATCGTTAATGCGCTGATGAAGCGTTAATGCGATATTGTATGCTGTTATCCTGTCGGAGAGTGAAGAGGATCTTAGGACACCGGTGGTAAAAACGAACAAGGTGTACAAGGGGCAGTATATGCGAATAAATGTGGAGAAGACGAAAGTACTTGTTTTTGAGCGGGGAGAGGAACAAACGCGATGTATGACTGAGCTGAACGGGATGAACCTGGAGCAAGTGAATGAGTTTGTGTACTTGGGGAGCATGTTTGAAAGGGACGGGAGCATTGATAGTGAGATATTAAGTAGAGTGAATGCTGGTTTGAAGGTCGTAGGCGCACTTGGAAAGTATGCTAGGAATGAGCGTTTATCGAAGAAAGCCAAAATGTCTGTTTATCAGGGCGTGCTGGCACCAACTCTAATTTATGGGAGTGAAACCTGGGTGGAATGAGAAGCATAAAAAGCGAGTGTGTGCAGTTGAAATGAGGTATCTGAGAGGTGTAGCTGGAGTTACGAGACTTGACTGTATTCCAAATGTTGTAGTGAGAGACGATTGTGGAATGCAACATAGTGGGGCTGATGTAGTGGCAAACTCAACGTTGAGGTGGTTTGGACATATGAAACGCATGAATATGTTGGTAATGTTGATGGTGGGCGAGGAAGAGGGAGACCGAGGAAAGAGTGGAGAGAGCAGGTGGATGAATATCTGAAGTATATGGGTTTGAGAGCCTGAACAAGAGATGTGCTTGCATGAAGAAGAGAATGACAGTGGAAGAAGCTGGGAGGGTGTGTAGAGACCGGAATGTGTAGCGCCGATTGATTAGCGATGCATGATTTGGTTGATCCGTTTTTTTTTCCTTTTCGTGTGCTGCCCACCCTTTTTGTAGGATAGGGGCGTGATGTTGATGTTAATGGGTGGCCTTCCTTAATGAGGTGGGCAGCAAAGAGATTTGGAGTCCTGCTTCTTGTACGAGGCCATATGAAGCGAGTCTCAAAATTACGAATTGTCATTCCTATATAAAATTTTTCACAGAATTTGCAACCAAGGCGGTATACACCGCTACGGTGTAAATCGTTGTCGTCGTGGGCAATTTGGTGACTACATTTATTGAATAGCCACCGGCATGATATGGGCGACCGGAAGGAAACAGACATTGTAATCAGACAAGAGGCGTGTTAAGGATCTATAGTTTCTGCCAAAATATGGGGAGGAGAACCATTTCTTAAAAATATCTGATATAACTTAATGACCGAAACCTCAAAAACGTTTTGTTTTCGAAGACAAAGGATCGCATGCAAATCCGTTCAAAAGCATTCAACTAAAGCAACACACCAGTACGCTACCATAAACACCTGCGGAAACTTAAATTCTTCGAACAAGAGGAGTTTTGAATTGTGTGAAAATTGTTTTATTTTCTTTTTCCATGAAATCCTTAATTCCCATTTAGAAGAAATGCCACATAAAATTGCAGCTTTTCTTGGAAAAAAATACGTTAAAACACGTTAAAGCCAAAGTAAAAATAAGATTGAAAAACATTAAAATTTTCGCTCCAATTCCTTTTCTTCTATCACCCCCCCTCCCCTCCCTTATTGTGTTTTTTGTCGACAGGAAATGAAATTACACGAGAAAGAGAGAGAGGCTCTCTCTCCACGGAAATGATATGACAAAAATAAATTTAGAAAAAATTAAATTAGCGTTAAAACGGAGAAGGACAGCAAACATGTCGCTAAGGAAAATGAGCTAAAAACGACATTTATGTCCTTTTCTTGTTAAATTTACGAAACGTGATTTGAGGGTTAAAATAGCGATGTTCAAACGTTAAAATAAACGTTAAAAAAGAAGCCAAATTAAAGTGGAACGACAAAGTAGCCGGGTTCTTTCTCCCATACGTTCTTTCTTTTTAATCAATCTTAAAGGACGCGGAATTTCTTTCAGGGATCTGAACCCAAAAACTCATTCGTAAGCGTGCATAAGCAGACGAGAAGTTTGGTGAAAAAGTGGCTTCGACCTTCTTCTTTTAAGAAAGAAATTCCATCGTGACGATGCTCGGTTTTCGCAGCAAACACGCTCAGCTTATGCGGGCGCCCAAGTTTCAGTTAGTTACACAAGATTTGTTCCCATGGCAACTCCTCTTCCACTGTTTGACTTTCAACCTGAAGCCCGATTGGATTCCGCTTCCTCTCTCTCTCAGGCCCTGGCTTCATTCGAACCATCGTCCTCGACTTTGAACCGGACTAACAGTATTATCCGGCCACAAAAAATAAACAGGGGACGGTCTACCCTCGTACGGAAGCACTTTTAAGAGGTAGTGCAATCGGTGCTCTAATTGTCAGGTAGCGGAGTCGCACCCTATCTCGTTACGACGTGGCGCTTCGGATAAACCACGAGGCGAGCATAACCCAAGCACCACCACCCATCAGCAGGACTAATCTTAAAGAACCTCCATTTCAGTCAAGTACCTCTTCCCACCAATTTCTTTTCTTTTCTACAACCTCCTTCCCAATTCCCCACTTTTCTCTGCCCATTCGAAAAAGTTCTAAGCAAAAAAGGGAGGGGTGGCAAGATTAAATCTTCTCCCCGTTTGCCACAAAATGAAATTCGCAGGTTCCTCTTCGTTCGAAATCCTTTCTCAAGCAGACTCCACTTTAATTTTTCCTCCCTCACGTTTTTTATTCTCTTTCTTACTTTACTCCCAACTCGTGACAACGAATCAAGTAAGCTTATGAGAAAAGAGGAGAAGAAAGAGAGAAAGATGGCGCCTTCTTTTCCATCTGATCGTGCCAAGGCACGCGCCCCCTTCTTCCTACCATTGATTCTTCCACGAAACACAAGATGAAGGAAGAGGAGGAGGAGGGAAAGGGGATAAGATGGAGGAAAATGGCAAGAAGGAAGGCTGGAGACGAGGAAAGAAAGCGAACACTCTGGATTCGCCCGAGTTAAGTGGTTCGAGGCCAAGTCGGTCCAAGACCGACGAAAATGTCTCAATGGGAAGACCGAAGAGGAAGGGAAAAAAAAGTAAAAATGGGGGCGAAGTGGTGGTGATTTGGAAGGGATCGACGTGATGGACTGTCTTTTCCCGGAGAGTGTTCCATGACATTTATTTCGACGACGTTTAACTTTCTTCTTTATTTTCTTTTCTCTCTCTCTCTCTCTCTCTCTCCTCGTTATCTTTTTCCACCTGCCTCGGGGTTTTTCGTAGGTGCACCTGCTAAAAAAGCATCCGTGGGGGGATCCAGACCCATGAAACCTCGTTGCCCATTATTTTCCATTAAGAGAAGACGTTTTCTTATAACCCTGAATGAGCAGAAAACACGAAACTAACATACGCTTGGCTCATTTAAACTTGCATCGACTTCGACAGTCATTCCATGGGTACTTATAAATAGCTAAGACGAAAGCAAAGACAATTTTCATTACCTTTCGTGAACTCTACAGCAGAGGAGGAAAAAAAATTCAAAATCTAAGAGACTAAGTGAATAAATAAATAAACAAGAGCAAAAAATCTTCAACAAACGGAATTGGCTGCACGCCAACTACAGAAAAGAATTTCTATTAAATTTAAAGTTCTCCAAGATCAAAGTATCTTTCATCAGCATACATCATGATTTTAAAGAAGAACGAAAATGGAAACGAAAACGTTAAGTCGAAAAAAGAAGAGTAGCAATAGGAGGGTGGGTAAGGAAGGAGAAAAAAAATTCCTTCGAGGGAAAAAAAAAAAAAAAAAAGTGAGAGGATTGAAAGGAGTGGGAGTTAGGAGGAAAGAGAGATAAAGAGCTGAGATCATGAAGGAGACGTTTAATGATTCAGACACTTCAACAAAACCCATGAAAATAATGGGGCCCAGACATCATACTAGGAAAAGCGAACAAATTTTCCTCTTTGCACTCAAATTACTTTGTCTCCAATTAGCAATTTCGACGAATTCAAGATGAGCAAAAAGAAACGGGAGAAGCAGCAGTAAAGAGAAAGAGAGAGAGAGGCAAACTTGTCGGCCCAGGGCTAAACAGTAGCCCTTCACCAAAGCTCGAAATCAGTAAGGAAAGTTCTCTAAGACAAATGGGCTAGATTAGCGATTCACCTATTACAAAAAAAAATTAGAAATTTAATTTTTTTTTCGCTTGAATTTAGAATTTTTTATGGATCGAGTAAATTATAATAATAAAACGAGATGAGAATGACCAAGCAATCATTACCAAAACGAACTTAAAAGGTTTTTAAGTAACTTAAATGTGAAAAAATATAAATGGATGAGTGAATTAGATTTTGTATGAGCATATTTTGAGTGAAATGTATTAGTGGATATACATGATGTAAGAACATGTTTGAATAAGAATGGGTGAATAGTGGCACTTCCGATAGATATGAACAATATTTATCCTTCGAAAGATTATTATAGAGCATAATATACTATGCTTGTTGATTTGAAGAGTCGAATTGATTTAGGCTTTGTTATCGGTTATGTCGTCAACTGTCGCCCGAGCGAAGGGACTGCTTCCTGTCACTTTTCCACTCTTTCTCGATAGTCTGCTAACTCTCTATTATCTCCAGTTACTGCTCATTTTAAAAGATTTTCAAGAAATGGTTAAGTTCTAATAACTATCAATTCTAAGAAAATCCCGAACCACAGGAATTTTATTGTAGCACACAAGCTAAACATTACAAGACGGCTCATCTGGCTCTGTGCAAAGAGCGTGTGAACAGCATACTGTACCAGTAGAAGAAGCTGCTATCAAATGTTCACCTATTTTCAATCTCACAAAACCCCTACGTTCTAAGGGAGCATACATGCGAGTAATCGGGCCTTTCTTTTTCGCTGAAGACACCATTACCGCTGCAACCTACCTAGATATGCTGGAGAACAACCTGATTCCACAGGTGGAAGAACTGCAGCCCAACATGGTCTACCAACAAGATGGAGTACCTCCTCGCTGGGGCCTGCAAGTTAGGCATTGCCTCGATACGAACTTTCCAGGACGATGGATTGGAAGGGATGGGCCAATCCCTTGGTCCCCCCTCGCTTACACGATGCGAACCCTCTGGATTTTTTCTTCTGGGAAATATGAAAGACAGAAGAGTGTACAAGACCAACGTTGATGACATTGAAACTCTCAAGAAGAGAATAATTGAAACAATCGCTGAAATCACCCCCGAAATACTAGCCCCAACATGGGAGGAAATTGCTTTGACGTCCTGCACACCATAAATGGGCGACACATTGAAATTTATTAAGGCATGTTAAACAGCTTTTTGCGTTTTTTCTTTGTGAATAAAAAAAATCACGTTAAAATCTGCAATAGGTTTTGAGTTATGAACATGTAGAATACGGGAGATAATTTAGAAAAACCTTGTATTATTGGTCATAAGATACCTCTTCTTAGTACGCCCTGCCTTCATCATGAATATCGATTTATTATCGATGATTATTATTTTTTCGAAATCTGAGGTAGAGAGTGACCTTCCTCTTGCTTTGAAGATCAAGTGTGCAAAATTTCATCAAGACCGGAATAAAACTATAGATTTGTATAAGAAAGAAAGAAAGAAAGAAAGAAAGACACCCGCAAACACTCTTCTTTATATAAAAGGACACCCTGTATATATAGAAGACTAGCAGAGGCACTAGATATTATTACATAGTTGTGTGTTAAATTTCAACTTTAAAACTTATTTCCAAGTTTCATTTTAAAACCGGAGAAACGTATATAGAGCAAACATTGTGCTTTATATGTAAAGATATTGAACACTGATTACCGATAATTATGACTTTTCGATTATATCCACTGGTGAATACAAAAATTTATTGATTGCATGTGTACTATTAAACTGTTTTGGTTCTATTTTGCTATGACTCGCCATTTTCGAGATATACCAAATTCTGAAAATTCTATTTTTGGCCGATATCTCGGGAACCATTGGTCCCACAAAAAATTGAATGCGATGTTTGTAATCAGCGATGAAAGGCGCATTCATTTCATGCATCCTATGTCTCGCACCTTAAAAAAAATCTGAGATGCTTTCGATTTGTTTTTGATTTTCGTTTTTCCCTTTTCTTTTTTATTGATAAAAGGAGGAGGAAGAGGAGGGATCTTTATTTCTTTTCTGCCTGTCGGTTTGAAAACATTTTTATTCGTGGGGGTCATCACGGTGAAACTCCTCCTGATTTGTAGCACTTGTACGACGGAAGGAGGGAGGAAAAAGGAGAAAAATATATTAAGGGGGCAGAACGAAGGAAGCCCATTAATTATTGGCCGGATATACAGTGAAGGCGAGAGTGGATGAGAATGTCACTGCCCCCATCCGGGAAAAATGGAGTTCATGGCCTCTGACATTTGAAGAGGAGCCTGTTGGCGTCATCGAGCGTTCGCTTCTCCACCTGCAACGCGTGCTCGAGCAACTGTGCACGTTCTCCAAAACCACCATCCCAACCTTCTCTCTCACGCTGCCAAACTCCACTTCTTCTTCAGGTGGAGAGGAAACTGTGAGTGAGACGATGATGAGGTTTTTGGGCGAGGAAAGGCGCTTTTTTTTTTTTCTTAGTCAAAAGAGTGAATCGAAAGGGGGCAAATCAATACGCTAATGCTCTCTCGCCCCCACAAGTTAATTCTGCTTAAGACATGCATATGAAGGAGGAAGGCGACGATGATGATAATAATGGTGATGGTGGCGATGGTGATTGAGAGAGAGAGGGGGGAGGGGTGGAAGGAGAGCAACGCCATTAAAATATGGATAAGTCGATGTTTGCCCAAGATGAACCTACATGGAAGGAAAAGCACTTTCGCACTTTCCAGAAGAGAGTAAGGCTAAAGAGATTTAAGATGTTCGCCTCTGTTTGCCTTTTCTCCTTCCGCATTGCGAGAGCGCTTTGCCATGGGAACGCCAATGATTCTCCTCGCCGTCAATCGCTTCTCCCTTCACGAATTAAAGTCTCGGCAGGCAAAATGAAAAGCCACGTTCAAAACAGCACTCTAATAGTCAAGACTTTATCATTAACAAACTCTATACACTTACCGCCATAATAATAATAATAATAATAATAATAATAATAATAATAATAATAATAAGGGGGTCTTTCTTAACCCGCGCCATGGAGCAACATGGATCGGGTTATCAGGTCCGTTTATACTCTAGCCTTACAATTATGTTGACAGTCCACATGACTAGTAGAACGGCAGATGTTATTATCTTGGCTAAGGGCCGCTGATAATGGAGACGTCTAACAGGGCCAAACATTGCCGTTTGTTATAGTTGTAACTAAGAAGACAAATTACACAGTTTGGACGTCGCCCGGGTTACCAAGGTCCGCGTTTTGTGGGATAGACAGAGGTTGTTTTTTTTTATTATTTTTGTCCGCGTCCGATAAATATGCCACAGCCTCTCAAAGTCATGCGAGACGAAAAGTGGTACGAATCCCTATCCGATTACTACAATATCCCAGGAGCTCCTTTGGACACGAGTACCAAGGCATGAAATGGATTGATGATATGAAACAGGAATAACTAATAAATAAGAACACTCTTTAGACACAACAAATATAATAACAGAAAAATACGAAAGCCAAGCTTTCATCTTCGGCAGGATCAAAGAGTACACTGGATGAAGAAGTGTGTACTGAGATCATGAACGATAATCGACAATCGAACAGTGTACATTTCCTCGGGTGGGACGAAAGCAGTGCTTTCACGAAGCTCACCCTACCAGAATAAATTCCACATGAAATACACTGA
Source organism: Rhysida immarginata (assembly GCA_023313115.1). NCBI lineage: Eukaryota > Metazoa > Arthropoda > Chilopoda > Scolopendromorpha > Scolopendridae > Rhysida > Rhysida immarginata. Next base: position 157,876 of record JAHWFO010001077.1, read on the forward strand.
AATAGGCAAGAAGCCTGACTAACCCCAGAGGTCTTCCACATTATGAAAAAATAATAAGATTGAGGATTGTCAGAAGATTGGGAGAGGGGGCGGGAGTGGGTGGTATCACATCTTCCAATAATCCGGGAAGGAAACGTTGCCAATGTCTTCGAAGTTGACATCAAGAATATGCCTCGGTTTTCTATACTTTGTATGTCACTTCATTACCATCGGGTTATTTAGTATTCCAGCCACCATATCATTGTCCTGGCACCATGTTCATCAGGAGATCTTGGACATACTTACCAAGGTGAGTCATCTTCCATGCTAGGCAATGGTCCTCAGTGTAACATTTTGGAACGACTGGAGTTATTACAAAGTGCTTCAGGGCGACTTATATATATTAAGGACCAATCAGGTTCCTTTTACATACAAGTTGAAAGTACAATTACATCTTCTATATATATAAAGAAGGATGTTTGTTTGTGGGTTTGTGTGTTGGTTTGTTTGTTTTTTATACAAATCTACAGTTTTATTCCGATCTTGATAAAATTTCGCATACATGACCTTCAAAGCATGAGGAAGGTCACTGTCTACCTCAGATTTCGAAAAAATAATAATTATTGATAAAAAATCGATATTCATGGTTATGGCAGGGCATATTAATGAGAAATATCTCATGACCAACAATGCAAGACAAAGTTTGTGCAACAATAAGTAACAACAATGGTATCAACACGCAATTCACAAACACTCTGCACGGACCAACAATATATATCTGATGACCAACAATGCAAGCAAAGTTTGTGCAACAATAGGTACCAACAATGGTGTCAACACGCAATTCACCAATAACAATGAGCACAAAATTATTCAAAGAATTATAACAATGAACATAAAATGATGATGCAATGACAGAACATTCGTTTCCAAGAATTATTAATAATGTACAGGAAATGGATATAATACACGATATAGATAGGGCAGCCTCTCTCGATGAGGCAAAGGAGGTACACGTGTCTTCCTTCAGCTCCCTAACAAGCGTTCAGACGATTGGGAAAGGTGTGTGTGTTTCTTTGTGTGTGCGTGCTTTCAAGCGTAATTATCCCGGGCAACGCCGGGTCCTCTGCTAGTAGATTATAATAGGGACCAATCAAGTTCCCTTCTTTATACAACTGGATGACAAGTTCAAAAAATTAAATTATACCCATAACAAAGTAGAGATAAGCCAATCAGGAGTCAGGTAAATCCAGTAAACGAGTCAAGTCCAATCCCGGAAAAATTCCGAGGCGATCTTCCAATCCAGAGGCACTCCCATCCGAATAGACACCTAGGGAAGTCACAAGGAAATCCAAACAGTAAGAAACATCACATGTACTTCCAGGGCCGGCAAATTCAAGTTACTGCACGAGTTTTAGCAGGTTGTCCCATCCATTCAGGTCCAAAGGACCATTGTCACCGTTAAGAAGGTTGTCTCCTTTCTCCTCGTAAATTCCCAACGTCTCTAGGAAATTGAGCTTCTTCCAGTCGTACGTTTTGTGGAGGACTTTATAGCCGTCCGGTTTGGCTTCATGGCCGGTCCGTATAATAAATATTGGTCCCTGTTATAATCTATGTAATTGCACTTTCAACTTGTAAAAGGAACCTGATAGGTCCTTAATGTATATAAATCGCCCTGAGGCACTCTGTAATATTAGTCTTGTTGAAAAATGGACGCGTAGCGTCCGAAATACGTATCCAGGCGTAATAAATTATCGTATTGTGACTCTCTTGTGTTTCCATTGATGTTGCTATCCACAGATAAGGTAACCTATATTTTTATTTCTCATTTTTGAAATAACTTCTATTATGTGTAGAAGCATGAAGTCGAAGTTATTGGTAAGCTGTGCCGATTTTAAAGATCCAATCAAAATTTCGGATCGAGCGCCATTTCCTAATTGTGCACGTGGTCAATTGACAGCGCTATTCAGGTGAAGAAATCGATCAATCAGACAATTAATCAATAGGGAATGGAAACGGTTTTCAATTATTTTATTACGGGAGCAGAACAATTGAAACGTGATAAACAATGACGAGCCCCGATGAATTCCGGCCTGTTTGATGTCGGCGGTGGCGACGAAGGCCTATATCAAATATGGAAATCAAATTAGAAATGGAGGCCATAGAAATGCAACGACCTCCGACCCCCAAACCCCACCTTCCATCCCGTTTCAAACCGGAACCCGATAACGGACACACATTCGACTTGGAAAACTTCAGCGCCAAACCAAATCTGTGTTTGGCCTCAAAGATTTTTAATTCCGATAACGCGCTTCATAAACCGGTAACCATTTCCATACACACACACACACACATACACCGCCCCACCTTTGATTTGATTAATCAACCCTGATTGGAATATTCAGCAAAGTTCCAGTCAATGAACCCCTTGTAGATACAACATTACGATTTCTGTTAATTCACTTCAACGAGGAACGCAAACAGTTCAGATAGAGCTGGGACTGAATTACACGGGGAAAGAGGAAAAAAAAAAAAGACATTCAAATCTTCAGTGAATAGTCAACGGAAGCCTTGCTTTGAATATTCACCGCTGCTATTTACAGCAGAATTATGCAAATTTTAATGAGAAATCAATTTCCGTAACGGTAAACCGAATTTGATCACGTGACGATACGAGTCCATCAATCAGTGTTGCTACCAATAAGCGAATCGATCCATCCGACCAACGCACCGACTTCTGCCCTTTAACCTTCGTCCACGTCGCCCTGCTTTGCAAGAAAATAAGAGGGCACGAAGTCAAAATACTCCTCTTTGAAGGTTGGTGCAAAATAATTAATCTCAGGCATGCTATTGCCATAAGCCCATTTGGACGGCTCTTGAACTTTTATCTATCTTTCGGAGGCGATCGGGAAGAAGCAATATAAACATCAACAAAAAAGCACGTGTCTTCTTGCCGGTCGACATTCCCCATCGAGGTTTGTAGTTCCGCCCTCGCTCATAGGATATGCAAAATAATAGGCAACCAATGAGCGGAGGCAACACAAAACAGCCTAAAAGGAGCTGGAGAGGTGGAATCGAGAGGAAGGAGAAGCAATCCACTTGTAAAGAACGGACGAGCAAGCAAAGGGCTTCAACAAGGATGCGGCTAAGTTAGCAAGATCGACAGAGGAACCCATGAGAGGCTGGAAAATGCAGCTCTCAAAGTCGATGGCTGCAAAGAACGAGAAAGCCGGTAATTTAGAAGATCCTAGCCCCATAAACGTAAGTCCATTCACCAGTTTCAATTGCACCAAAATTCAGGATTCTCAACCAGTCTCATAGAGGCACTTCGAAGCAAATGGGAAACTTGTCCAGAGCATCCTCAAAGACGGCATCCCAGGAGACGGCTTCGTACGAAAATTTCCTGGAACCTTTCACACACGCAGCCATGTTGATGGTCTAAACTTAGACGACAGTGACTTTAACTCAGATATGGGGATTTACGCGATCACGCGGAGCGTGCGTTTGCCTTACATAATAATAATAATAATAATAATAATAATAATAATAATAATAATAATAAAGAAAATTATGGAGTGATGATCTGCAGGTTAATAACGAACTGGCGAAGTATTCTGTAAGCATGTTCTTTGTAATTAAAACAATTTTTTTTGGAGCAGTCTGTAAACTCGCGTCTGATATCAAAAGAAATTGTATTCCAGACATGAAAGACATTCTAGGGGGAAAAGGAACCTAAAAGCTTGCTAATGACTACTGGGGGCAGGATTTTGAATTTTTGTATTTCTCTTGTCTTAGTTGAGTTGGTAAGCCATGACCTCACAAAAAAGTTAAGATGGTTTAAGTCGGTCAGAGCACGATAAAGCTCTTTTAGTCTTGCATAAAGTATTAAACTATGCAATATCATCAAGCTTAATGTCTAATTCTTTTTAAAAGCAACCCTATTGTCTTAGCAAATGACTTCACTAAGACATAAATTCTACGAGGGTTGTTCCCAAAGTAAGTTTCGTCATTTTTTTTTCACATGGAAACTTTATTGCCAAAAAAATTTACCGCATGGCATCATGAACTATACACATTGCACTAATTTTTCGACATACTCGCCACCGACATTGAGACATTTGTCGTAGCGTGCAATCAGTTTGACGAAAGAGTAGCAGCAGACAGGCATGCCCGAGGCTATTCGAGTACAAATCACGATGGCAGACGGACGTGTACTGACAAAGGGGTCGCATCCCAGTTCACCAGTGAGGAAAAAATTCAAAGTGTCACCCTCATCAGGAAAGATTATGGGAACAGTGTTCTGGGACGCGAAAGGTGTAATTCTCATTGATTTCCTCCATCAAGGGACCATCAATGCGGCACGCTACTGCGACACCCTCACCAAACTCAGGTCCGCCGACCAGGGCTCTTGCGTGAAGATGTTGTGCTCTTGGACGACAACGCAAAACCACACGCAGCAAGATCAGATAGCCTCGGGCACGCCTGCCTGCTGCTACTCTTTCTTCAAACTGAATGCACACTACGACAAATGTCTCAATGTCGGTGGTGACTATGTCGAAAAATAGTGCAAGGTGTATAGTTCATGATGCCAGGGTGAATTTTTTTGGCAATAAAGTTTCCGTGTGGAAAAAAAATGACAAAACTTACGTTCAGAACAGCCTTCGTATTAAAAATTATTACCGGAGTTCTACTTTGCGAAGAGAAGACGTCCTCGTAGGCTTTGGAAGACTTGGACCAGAGTTATTCTTTGTTATCATCCACCCACCAGGTGAAATGACAACTGATACAAAGGACTTGTATTTGTTATTACAACAAGGTACATGTAACAGTTCTTCTAAGAATTGTTAAAAGATAATTATTTTCATCGATAATTAAAAATCATTCGTTTTTCAATTCACCTTGTGTCCCTCGCTCTCTCTCTCTGCTCACGTACATTAAAAGTCGTGACAAATGTCTTCTTCTCCCGATCCACTAATGACTAGTGACTAATACATCCAAATGCTCGTCTTCGTTTCTGGATGTCTTCATTAAAACAATTCGTAACCCTTTCATATCCAGTGATAGTGAGGAGGGAAGAAAAGAAAAGAAATCCTAAAAAGTGGAAAGGTAAAAATCGGAGGCTCATTTCGTCACGACAGATCACAACCAAAAAAAAAAAAAACCGGGTTGGAAGCAGCAGGGCGGAAGTGAAGACAAAATAGAAAAGCAAAGGAGGTACGAGTGGGTAGGAAGATATTATTTTTGAAGATTCTAAATGTTGTGGATTAGTTGACATTTTTATATCTCCGATGTGCAGGGGAGGGAAAAGGGCGCCAGGCAAGACTCGTGACCCCTTGTGTATGTGTTTGTATGTGTGTGATTTGGGAGTGGGGAATATCGAGGGGTGTGGTGAGAAGAGGACCGGTCGTTGGGAGCAGCTGGCTGGCGTTCACGTTGTCGACGAAGGCGATAAAAGAAGCTCATGGTCGGGGTTTTATGACTCTCCCTTACTTCCTCTGGACGAAGCCATCGGAACCTAAATATCCCTTCATCACAACCCCCTCCTTCACTCACCTCCGTTTCTCTTCTTTACTTTCCTCGGCAGATCTAAATTTTACAGCAGTCAACTCCCCACCACCGAGTTACTCAGGTGCGGTGCCTAGAAGACGGCTAGGCCCGAGCGGACGAAAGAAAGCAGTGCCACACTACTGACTCTTTTATTCCTCTTCCCCATCACCTTCTTGCTTCCCTACTACTTCTTTTTTATAGTAGTCAACCGACTAGACTTCGATGAAAACAACAAAGGAGAAACAAAACACAAGAGAAATAAAAACTTTATCCTAAAAACATGCCAGCGATATTTTTAAAGCGTGCGTGGAAGTTTTCATTTAATACAAGAAGAACCTTAGGCGGTCATTAATGCGTATCAAAAACCCCCCTTCCCCACGCAGTCTTACAATCCTCGTCGTTGTACACTTTTAATTTCGTATATATTAGCACCAATTAGGCCCCAAACATAATCGAATCAACCAGAAAAGAACAGTAAAACATCAAGAATCCTTCTTCCAAAGTCCTCAGCAGACTTTCCCACCCGTACACTTGTGAGCGATCCATCGCTCAACTTCAGCTTGTAAATAGTAGATGAGGGGCTATCGATTGCGAAAGTATAACGGGACCACTCCAGGGCAAATCGGCTTCACTTCCTTTTCAATCGAAACCGTCAACTTCAGAGGTCAATAAGGGGAAACCGAAAACAAACCCGAGGAAAGGAAAAAAACAAAAGAAGCAAGGACTCCATTCTCAATGAAAAATAAGTATTAGAAAATTAAATTTAAATTGAAAAGAAAAATGTTTAAAACAGAAGGAGAGGGGGGGAAAAGAAAGGCTAAGAGGAAAAGGCAACAAGGCCGAGTGGAAATGGGCTACCCCTCCCCCTCCCTCGAGTGGACAGTAGACGACGAACTTTATCAGATCCACCACCGAATTCTTCTTCTCTTTCCTGCCCTCGTTCTCATATTTCTTTTCCCTTTACGATGACATTAACAAGAGAGACGAAGGAGACAGACGACTATCTCGAGTGAACAAAAAACCCGCACGCAGCCGAAGAAAAAAGGAGATCAAGGCAAATCACGTTATTTCTCTCTCTCTCTCTCTCTCTCCATCTCCGCCATTCCGTAGTCCCGTTTCGTCTTCCATAGGACTCTCAAAAGAGATCAAAACTCCCCAAAATGTCGAGTACTCTCATAAGGTATCAGATCCAGGGGAAAGTTTTTTCGTTTTTGCAAATATTCCAATTGGCGCTCAGATTAATGCATAAATGAATTTTTTATTCATCGAAATGATCTCCATCATCATCAACAACCTTCTCCCAACGAGATACTAAATCATAAATTCCTTTTTTTTTATAAAATTCACGATTTTTACATTTGAAAAACACACCCAGTTCATGTTTTAGCTCTTCTTCTGTCTTGAAGCACTTGTTATTAAAAGCTTTTATTAACGTTGCAATGTTAGTTTGTTTAGGTCAAATCTTGTAATCAATATTAAACCAACTTCCCAACAAGCTAGGGAGCTGAAACTTGACACACATACACAGGACCGATGACAATTTATGTTAAAGAAAAAAATTTTCAAACCGGTTCACTGGTTCGTGTTCTAATGGTACAAATTCATTACTACGAATTGATTGTTGTGACAATTGGACAATTCGTTATGGCGAGAGTTAAATGTATCTATTGTTTATTGTTGCAAAATTAAGCTTCATTGTTGCCACTAAATAGAGCATTATAAAAGCTTGGTTTGAAAAAAACCTTTTCCTCTTACCTTGTTTCTCAAATGGTTATCCAGAGATCGGAAAAGTGATAATCTGTTGGATTGAAGTAACACTTCCCAGGCCTGACGGGTAAGCTTTACCGTCATGAAGAAAAACAACACCCTTACGGTTCGCAAGAGCTGGCTGTTTTTGCTTCATTTTGTCATGTGTACGTTGCAGCTGACCAACATACACGTCTGCTGCGATACTTTGTCCTGGATTTTGGAGCTCAGAATGGACTACACCAGGTGTTATCCACCAAATACTCAAGAGAATCTTCCTAGGGTGGAGTTCTGTCTTGGCTCGTTTGCGAGGAGGTTTATCTGCTAATAACTACTGTGATACGAACGTCGGTTATTATCATATCAGGGCCGTAGCCAGGACGTTATCTTGGGGGGGGGGGGGTCAATTTTCAAAAATTCCACTGAGGCGGACCTTTTTCCATAATGGGTTGGTCGTCGACCCCCCTCGACCCCCCCCCCCGACTACGGGCCTGCATATAAAACCCATTTTTCATCACATGTAAGAATTCGATCGGGAAATGGGTCGAAATTGTTGTGCGATAGCAGAAGTGCAAATGGCGAGTCGGTGATGCTTATTGTTTTCAGTCAATGCATGGGGCACCCATTTATCCAGTTTTCTCACTTTTCCAATCTTATGCAGATGACTTCTTATGGTCCAATTGTCACATCCAAACTTAGAAGAAAGCTCTACACTACTCTGGCTTGGATCCGACTCAATTTCAGCTCTCAGGGCGTCGTCGTTGATGACTGACGGTCCGCCAGTACTTGGTTCATCTTCAAGACGCTCATCACCAGTTCTAAATTTTTTGAACCAACTGTGTGCCGTCCGGTCGGTGACAGAGTCATCACCGAATGCTGTACAAATGTCACGAGCAGCCTCCGCTGCTTTATGGCCAAGTTTAAATTCATACAAAAGGTAGGCTTGAATTAGTGGTGATGTAGGTGCCATTTCAAAATAAGTGCAAAAGAATGACCAATCATTTCTCTTTAATGTAGAAAAAATTTGCATTATTCAAATCATCCTACGAGAGGATTGTAACCATTCAAAAAGTAAGGGTGAAGAAACTAAAAAACTTTCCCCTGGACCTAAACTTTCTAGAAATCAGTTTGATAAGGTAATTCTAGGAGCAGTCCATAAAGCTGAGAGCACGACAAAGCTTTGCCTTCTTCGGTCATTGTTGCTACGGAATTTCCATTTGACATTAATTCATTCACTCTCACTCTCTCTTAAAAGTGCAAAAAAATGTCGCAGCGTATGAAGAAGAGGGCTTTAATAGCATTGTTCATCTTTGGCTCTGCTGTATCTACATTAAAATTGTATTAAGGTAAAAGGAGGGATGATGAAGGAAGGAACGAAGCGCTCCGTGGTATCTCTGGAATCTACCATTATGAGAAACGAAGCAAGCCCCCCGCGTAAAGCTAAGTTTCTGTAATCGCTCCTTCCTGCTCCTCCTCTGCCTTCCCCTTTATTATAAAAATTAAGGGATAAAGAATGAAGGAATAAAAAAACCTTGAAAATCTCACTTGTCGTGCAAGAATGTCTTTTACTTCCTTCTCACCCACGTTGCCATTGGCTTCCGAGTCAAGCGGACACCAAGGTGAATAAAACGGAATCTAAAGCGAAAAAAATTTCCTAAATGACACAGATCCAACCAAAATAGAGAATCGAGAATTCGAGATTCACTTAGCAAACGGTTAATACGTGAAAATGGGCGTGTGTGTGTGTGTGTGTGTGTCTGTGAGAGAGAGAAAGAGGATTTGTTGACCCTGTTTTACCGCTGAAGCAGGTGGAATGAATTTCGAGGAAATTACTTGTCAGGGGGTGGGGAGTAGAGAAGGTAATAAGACGACAACAACAAAGAAAAGAGTCTTTCATTAGTAAATTGATTACGGAAGAGAACATGTTCATAAATAAAACCCTAAATCTATTCTTAGTAATAATAAAAAAACAATACAAAACAGCAACAACAACACAACAACAAGTGAATTTAACTCGCCATTCCCACGAAAGCTTTTACATAAAGTGAACAACCTTTTACCCTATCCTCCTCACTGCTTTTCTATTACATTTTCAATTTAATTTTTTTCCATTGTCGATGAGAATAATCGATTCTTTTTTAAACTTTCTGCCAAGCGGAGGAAACCGTTGAGGGTCGTCTTCGCCCGCGATATGTAAACACGGCTGCCGCCGTCGTCGTCGTCGTTCCTAATCCGGCGAATATCCCAAACCACCCCCCCACCCCAATGCAAACGATCCGGCGACTCATGAATTTTGTATCGTCATCACGAACCAATCACGTTACACGGGAGAAGAGAACGTGACTCTTGTTCTTAATTGTATTTATCTTCAGGGAGGGAGAAAATAATTAACGAACGCCAACCTCTTGTCAATTAAATATTTTCTGGCTGTTCGAGTGGAAGCCAACAGAGTGCGTTCCCTTACTCATTTCCACAACGCAACCGACACACATACACACACCCTTTTAAAGCGAATGTCTCTGATATTGCTCAACATGTCCACACTTAAAAGATTCCGCTGAGAACGTTAAAAGAAGGCCACGCGATGATGACATCTCCAAGGAAACTCCCTGGAAGTCAGATGAGCCACGAGAAAGACATTCGACGGGAGCTTCCTTCGGCTTTACTAACATCCATCTCGACGCCCTTCGAAAATTACAAAGAAAACTGTGAAATGAGGATGAAGAACCTCCCCCCCCCCCCCGAAAAAAAAAAACTCCTTTTCGGCATTTTATATTTTCACATTTCTCCGATGCAATTTCGGAATTTCATTCAGACTTACGGGGTCGTCGTGATGCCTTTCTCTTTCTCTCTGCAACTAACTCTTCCCTTAAAAGGCGGTTACTTCGTGTGATAAACTTTTAAGAGCTCCTTGAATCTCTTATGCAGATAATTCACTTTAGAATGCTTCTTCACAAAGAAACCACTAAAAAAGGCCGTTTGCTCTCAACCAAATAACACATACACAGGTATTAAAGTGTATACACTTAATTTAGTAATATACTCTATTGACGAGGCCTGTCCGAAAAGTATCCGGATTGAGGCTACAAAAAAAAAGTAGAACTCGCTGCACCTTTTTCCTATCCGGATCGTGTGTGACGACATTTCTGCTGATGACGGAATGAAATTTGCAGCTGTTGGGAGTGCCGCGTGCAATTGTTGTAACACGCTAAAGCAGAACGTTTTTCTTTTCTCGTCGCGTCGTGAACATGACAGAAAACATTGAGCAACGACATTGCATCAAATTTTGTTTTAAAATCGGCAAAACCGCAACGGAGTTTTATGAATTGCGTGATGCACCACGACAACGCTCCAGTACACACAGCGCACATCGTGCAGCAATTCTTGACAAAACACCACATCGCTCAGGTCAGGCAGCCTCCCTACTCACCTGGCCTAGATCCGTGCGACTTCTTCGCATTTCCGAAGATGAAGAAAGCGCTCAAAGGACGGAGATTTGAGGATGTGGACGTGACAACACAAACTGCGACGGCGGAGCTCTTGGCAGTCCCTAAGGAGGCATTCTGTACTTGTTTCGACCAATGGCAGCAACGCTGGGCTAAATGTGTTGTTGCTGACTGTGCTTATTTTGAAGGTGACTAAACATTTATGCGAGTTCGAACAGTTTTTTTTTTGTATCCTCAATCCGGATACTTTCCGGATAGGCCTCGTACAATTGATATGAAAGTTGGTACGTGGGCTACATAGAAGAAGAGGAAATACTTAAACTTTGAGAAAGACTAATTGGAGAGAAAGCGTAATACAAATGAGTGAGTCAATATAGCCTTGATCCACTTCCGTCAGCGATTCAATACAGTTTCCGGAAAATATCTTGCCAATGACCTCCAATTGGCGGGCTAATTAGTCCACTTTCTGGGTTGGTCTCAGGCGGCGGCCTCATCACATCATAATTGTGTCCAAACAGGAGAGAGATCTGGTTGGCCAACCGTGTCTTGTTGAAACGTATGTGAGGGTACCAAGGGAGACAACCCGGGGGTCCGAGTACAAAACGAGATGACACCCCACCCTGTTGTCGCAGCGTATATCGCATAATAAGAGAGTGGAGCTCTGCACAATCCAAGCCGTTTGCGCAATTTTGATCCTTTTTAAATCCGGTCAAAAGATATTTGCAGGCATCAGTTCGTTTTTTCGAGTGCTAGATATTATGTGCGGAAGGCGAGGGGAAACCACCGCATTACTCTTCCCTTGTATAGCCCACGAAAGGTCACATACACTCACTCACAAAAGTCATGGCACACCTGCCTAATAACGTATTGGGCCCCCCTCTGGCCCGGATAACGGCGGCGACCCGTCGTGGAAGAGAGTCTACCAGTCCCCGGAACACATCCACAAGCACTGAAAGCCATGCCGCCTCCACTGAACTCCATAACGATGCTGTATTTACCAGTTGTGTTGGTAACGACCTAACAGATAGTTCGATGACGTCACACAAATGTTCAATGAGATTACAATCTGGAGAACGTGGAGGCCAACTCGGTAGCATGTTCCTTCAGCCACTGTCGTGTCACAAGGGCCGTGTGTAGAGGCGCATTATCTTGTTGGAAGATGCCGTCGCCCACGATTTAAAAAACAGTTCGTGGAGGGGTGCAGATGATCCCCAAGCAGATTGACGTAGGAAGCAGCACGTAGGATGTCAGATGCGCCAATGGACCCTTTGCATGCCACGAGAAAACACCCCAGACCTGTATGGAGCCTCCACCTGCCTGAGTGGTCCCCACCTGACAAGCTGGGTCCATGGCTTCGTGTGGCCTGCGCCAGACACGGACATCGCCCGAAACAGCTGAAACCGTGACTCGTTAGACCGGGCAACCCTTCGCCAGTCCTCAGCGGTCCAATGTCGATGTCGACTGACCCAGGCTAGGCGTTGCCGACGATGTGCATCTGTCGAGAGTGACACCCGTCGTGGCCTCCTGCTCCCAAATCCTGCAGCTGCCAAGGTTCGCCGAATTGTGGGACGTCCTTGGGTGTACCGCATGGTGATTTGGCCCGTTGTCGCCCTTCGGTCAGCAGTTGCAAGCCGGGTGACCCGCCGAACACCTCTGGCATCAATGAGGCGTGGGCGGCCCCTCGTTGGGTGTACTCTCGATAGACGCTTGCAACGGCAATGCGGGAAAATTGCAGGGTGTTGGTTACATCTGATATTGAGGCACCCATCCGTCTGGCACCAACAATCATCCCCCGTTCAAATGCGGATAGCTTTCGGCGTACTGCCAGTTTCTGTAGCTAGTTTTGCTTGCAATGATGGTGTGATATCAAGGAATCCTGTGCACCTGCATTCCGACAATGGAAGCAGTGGGATCGGTCTCATTACGGACAGGGAACCTGATTGAAGGGGTGTGCCATGACTTTTGGTGAGTGAATATTTGTGAAGTATTTCAAGGTCAATACACCAGCGGACTTAAGTATAAGCTGAATAAGTGATCATCATCATCAGATATTTTGGTCAAGATATATCCTTAAAAGATTCATCAAATATGGTCAGATTTGAACAAATTCTCGCAAGCTCTACTACGGATTTTCTAGTTTTATGACCCAACTAATTTTCTACTTTGTAATTATGCTTGAAGGATTTCTTCAGTTTCTTTAAAAAAAGTAAATTGAATTGCATTTTCTTTCTTTACCCAAGTCCGTGTGTTGATCATGCATGATGCATTTGCAGAGTGGCCTCAACGGCGACCGTGGCAACGCTCCAGAACCCCGACAGGTAATGAAGAAACAAAGGGAAAAGAACCGCAACAACCCCGGCGGTCGCCAACCAAATTACCCACGACCAAAGAAACCACGAGAATCATCACAAATCTATCCGAGAGAGAGAGAGAGAGAGAGAGAGAGAGAGAGAGAGAGAGAGAGAGAAGTACAATCCTGAAAAAAAGTGTTTAAAGCGAGCAAAGATTCGGAAACTGGATGGGGAACCACTCCACGAAGAAGACAAAAAGAAATGCTTTCCTCCCCCCCCCCCCGGGGGTGGGAGGGGGGGACAGGGAAAGGCCAATCTGAAATCGGCCGGCAGTCATCGAACGGACATTAATCTTTCAGATTTATAAGCCGTTCGTGTTCGATCCAAATTGGAACTGCAAATCAATCAACGTTTATTTGCCCGATGGCGGTGGGTGCCGTGGAATGTTCCATTCCGAGTCGTTTTCTTTTGCACCGCAAGATCACCTCCGCGAGCTGCAAAAACATTTTCTCTCTCGTGACATGCTTGCCTGGTCCGACCCATTCCATCGACCAATGGGGATCCATTGCCGAAACAAGGACGACGACGACGCAATCCAATTCCGGGGAACAAGAGCGCGTGGGCGTCGTCAGAACCCGATGACAAGACCTCCTCTCTCCGATCTAAATGGCCAGAAAAGCATCATCCGGGACCGAGAAGCCTAGTTTATCGTATTTATCAGCAATTCCTATCGGAGCCCATGGGCACAAACGAAACAATCGTGGACATGGCGATCGGATTGGAGATGAACCGCCGCCGCCGCCGCCGCCACCATCGCCCTCTTCTCCCGCGTCTTTCTTTCCTTTTTTTTTTTCCTCTCGATGGGGCAAAAATCTTTGGGTCTGATTGCTTGTCTCTTTTCCGTGGACCAATTTATTTCCCACTCTTTTTATTGTCGCCACCTCCCACCCCCAACCTCCTCATCTCACGATCCCATTTGCCGTTGCCAGGAAAAAAGAGAAAGAAAAAGAGAGAGGAAAGGGAGACAATGACTCTCTGACAAATTGTGGGATAATTGAATGAGATGGAAAGGGGGGGGGGTTAAAGTCGACTACGGGTTTCCATTCAGGTTAAAGACCGAGTTCATTTAGGAAGGGACCGGCGGGGGGGGGGGGAGAAATATAAAGAAAACGAAGAAAAGAGAACTGGGGGAACTGTTCCAATAGTCAAATTTTTCGCTTAAATAAAATAAAATAAAATAAAAAACCAGCTCATCTTACAAAATGAGAAAAAAATTAAGAGTTTGGAAAACTGGACTGTGCATCTCTGGCAAATTTATTAAAACACTGGTAAAAATTTTTTTAATATTTTTCAAATCGTTTGAATATCCTATTTCTAATAAAAGATAATTGAGACACAAGGATTAGAGGTTTTCACTTTAGAGTTAGAATAGTAGAAATATCGGATACCGTATTTCGAAGGCGATGTCTTCTTTCTCAAACGTTCTAAGGGGCCGTTCAAGTATTACGTAACGCAGTTTTTGAAAATTTTTGATGCCCCCCCGGCTCCCCCTGTAACGTTTTGCTTTGCAGGACTCCTAGTAGGAATTTGTTTCAGCGAAAATAAAATATTAGTTAAGAATTTCGCTACCAGAGGGCGTTTTACGTTGAATACCTGTAGTAAAAATGTACATTCATGTGCCGTCACGCAGCAGCTGTTATGTTACCTACTGTAGTAAAAACCGAAGAACATTCGCGGAGATCCTAGGTTCAATATGTATGCCGCTCACAGTCATGTTAAGTTTACGAAATCGCGCATTGTTTTACCAAAACAGTAATTCCGCAGTAGCTGCCCTACGGAAATTTCGGACTTTGAAGGGGATGCGAAATGGTTCCATGAATGTGAAAAACCTTCGGAAAATGATAACGAAATTTGAAGAAACAGAATCATTATCAGTTTCTGCTGGCAAAGGAAGAAAACCCGTGTCTGAAGACGCATTAGAGGAAGTTTTGCTTCAGGTGGAAGAGGATAGAGCTGCAAATTCCTATGGTAGCACCCGTATCCGGCGTGCAGCACAGGTGTCGGATAGGCCACGTTCAACTGTCCATAAGATCATGCGGAATATCCTCCGATATTATCCGTACAAACCCTTCACTTGTGCAGCAGGTACTTCCACATGATTGTGACGTTCTCACTTCAGTTTTATGCTCGCGTTGAAGTCGATGCAAAATGGCCGTGGAATATCCTCTGGACAGACGAAGAGCATTTTCACTCGGACGGCGCAGTGAATACACACAAATGCCGCATTTGGGAATCAGACAAGTGTACACGCTAAGGGTCCCGAACTGAATGAAAGAAAACAATTTTTTTGGTAAATGCATAACACAAATTTATTATGTGATATTACGGAACCCTCGGTGCGCGAGTCCGACTCGCACTTGCTCGGTTTTTTTAATTTTAGAAAAAACTTAATGTTACGTAACGCGTTGCTTGACCCCCTCCCTCCCCTGTAACGCACCGTAACGTTTTACAGGACCCCTCCCCCTCAAACTGCGTTACGTAATACTTGAACGCAAGATGAGGGAAATCGTGGTGCAACATAAGGATACTTCCCATTGGCTGAGCAAAAAGGACTAGTTACACTGTAAAAGAAATGCAATATTATATATGAAAATAAGCTACAAATGGGCCAACGAAATGAAAAACCAAAATTAATAATGATAAAAAGGCCATTGGCTTAATTATTTAATATTTTTATTATCATTATTATTATTTTTTTTCCCTTGGGCTATTTCTTGTTTTCGCTTTATAGTTAGTTCACCATTCCATAGTATTTCTCTATTGTTTTGTTCAGAGCTTTTTCTGTTAAAATGTGAACTTTCTATTTTTATTTCCTTCCTCCCATCCTCGATGTGCAAATGGCCGCGCCACTCTGTTTCCACTGCAAGAGAAAGAAATCTTTTTTGCAAAGTCGGACCTTTAAAAGAATTCCCTGGAAGATAAGTTTTTCGCTTTGAGGGCGTAAATAAATTGGCAATTTCATAGGAGGGGGGGGGGAGGGAAGCGCCTTTGAGCTCTTCCAATCGCCATTGCGTTGAAAATCCTCGCCATAAAATATAGCCAAGTCGAAATTATTCGAGGATATTTTCTTTTCCCAGTAGAGTCATAACATATCAACCCCATCTCTATTAAAAGGGAGTTTCACGTAGAAGTGCAACTTGTGCAACTGATACGCATGCGTCTTCTTCAAGAATTAGAGAGATTTGTTCTTTAATGAGTTAGACAAGCAATAATAAGTTGAAAGGCCTCAAGATAGGAAGATACAAGTAGAGCGAGAAAACCATTATAAGTCACCAACATCCTGACTAAATTGACATTCATCAAAAGTCACCAGCGATGGAGTTAAGAGCAAGGTCGTGGGAAAACGTAAGTCGGCACGTCTGTTTCATTACAATGCCCTCCAGGTAAGGCAGGAAGCAGCAATGCGTTCTCAACACTCACGATGAGGTCTCCGGACAAGGCCTCTCGTAGCCACACAGAGCTGACGGTTAAGAAGCTATTTTGAGGACCCCCATTTTAAAACTGCGAAGAAAATCAAAATGGTCATTTACGTTTGCTAAAACTACAAATCCAGCGACCAGAATCCTTTAGTACACTATCTCAGAATAAAATGGCACACAATGAAGAAATGCTCAAAAGCTGATAGAACTGGACCACACAGACGGAGATGCGAAGTTCAGTTTGAAAATTACACAGACCCATTGGTGTTCACCCTTTATTTCTATCGTTCACATCGCCTAACTGGTTGCTTTTGGGTAAATCGAGCTATGCGTTCCCGGTTCTTTTATGACGATTCGCATTTCCTTCTTCTACCTACTGCCTCCAAATTCTACCAACCGTGAGTTTTGTTAAGCGATGCGACGTACAGACCAGCCAACTGTACGTCAGTCATCCTATGATTTATCACTCGTACCAGGTCTGTACATATGAAACCGGAATTTGCCCAAAGATGTAGTTATCGCCAAACCGCTTCGTTGGCGCCATTTTCTTAATCTGACATCTGACAAAGATTTTCAACTCACAACAATACAAGTTTCATACAACAGCATAGTTTGTAATAGTTTCGAACATGTCGATTTTGAGCCTAGAAACTACGATTTGTGGACAGCATTGATTTTCTGTTACCATTTGAAGAAAGCTGCTCCAGAATCGCATCGAATGCTTGTCGAAGCTTACGGTGACCATGCTCTTGGTAAACCACAGTGCTTTGAGTGGTTTAAAAAATTCAAAAGTGGCGATTTTGACGTGAGAAATGATGCTCTGTGTTTGGTGGAATCAGAAGGGTGTGATCTACACATTATGACCACCTGCTCAATAACGCGTTGCGCCACCTTTGGCCTGCAAAACAGCTGCAATTCGCCTTGGCATGACTGGAGACAGGGTGTACCAAATGTCTAAGCAGCGGTCACGGAAAGTCGAGATATTCCGACATGGTGATGTTTGAGCTTTGAGCTGCCGCTCCATGACATCCCAAATGTGCTCTATCGGATTAAGATCCGGCGAGTTGGTGGCCAGGACATACTCCTCGAAATACTCCAACACAAATCGAGCATCGTGACATGGGGCATTGTCCTGCTGGGACAAAGATTCCATTTCCAGTTGGGAAGACAGACGCCATGTAAGGATGCAACTGGTCCGCAATGGTGTTCAGATAGCCCGCAGCTGTCATGGTCCGTTCTATCACAATTACGGGTCCCAGAGCCGCCAATGAGAACGTCCCCCAAAGCATAATACCGCCACCACCAGCCTGTGTATAGCCTACTGTACAGGGGGGGGGGGGGAAGCAACTGTTCGTCTGGAAGTCTGTGTACCCTGACACGAGAATCGACGTGATGAATAAGAAATCGTGATTCATCCGGCCAGGCAACTCTCTTCCACTTATCCATGGACCAGCCTCGATGTTCCCGGGCCCACTCTAGGCGTAGTTGACAATGACGCTTGGTCAACAGAGGCCCAGTCCCATATCCAACAGTGTCCGCTGAACTGTGTGTACCGAAACACTTGCACTCGGACCTGCATTGTATTGGGTTGTCAGCTGAGCCACTGTCTGGCGCGATCTTGCTGTCAGCTGAGTCTCCATCGTCCTTTTTCTTTAAAGACGCGTGGGCGTCCAACACCTTGGCGTCTACTGCTTGTCTCACCGTCATTTATTCACTTTGCATAAATACTAACAAGGGCAGATCGTGAACAACCTACCAGTCGTGCAGCTTCGGAGATACTCGTTCCGAGTCTTGGGGCCATTCCAATCTGCCCTCTATCAAATTCGCTTAGATCAGCAGCCTTTCCCATCACTCGCAAAATTAAGCGCAAGACTGATTCCTTACCTTCTCCAACAGCAGCAGTTAAATACCATTCCCACTTAATAACGTGCCCTCCACGTGTAATCCAGACGAGTTCAATCACCAATGTGGGGATGTCATAATGTTTTGGCTCTTCTGAAACCTGGTGAACCCGTTAATATTGAATGCTACCGACAACAAACGAACGAAATGAATCAAGCTTTGCGTGAAAAACGACCAGAATTTCAAAAGTGATTTTGCTTCATGATAATGCACCATCACATACAGCAGAACTGGCCAAGGAAACGATTGAGGCGTTTAGATGGGAAATACTTTCGCAGGCGGCTTACCCACCAGACTTAGCTCCGTCCGATTACTACTTAGTTGCGTCGATGGGACAAGCACTTGCTGAGCAGCGCTTCACTTCTTCGAAAAAGTACGAAAATGGCTCGATGACTGGTTTGCCTCAAAAGAGCAGCAGTCTTTTTAGCGTGGCATCCACAAATTGTCAGACAGGTGGGAAAAAATGTATAGCCAGCTATGGGTGAAATGTATTTAACGTGTATTTTCTATACACAAAAATTCCGGTTTCATATTTACATACCTGGTAAACGTCGACGGCATCTTCCAGACATTTTTCATCTGGCGTCTCAAATACTTTTGCTCTAACGAAATAACGCCACAGAAAACTAATTTCTGCGATTTCGATTAGGAGAATCGAAAAAATTAACTTAACATCATGGTTTCCCTGTTTTACTATTCACGTCATCAACTAGAAACTACGATCATCGTCAGAAGTCCTCTACTTACGTTTACCTTGCAACTAGCCTAGCGCTGCACGGTGTGGCATTTTCTTGTGATGCAGAATATGCGAGCTTGCTAAGTAACTGGGGACAATTCGCTATTTTGGCAACGACAGTCAAGGTCGACTTGATACAGGAGGCAAACCCGAGATCAACGAGCGAGCATTAGAACTAAGTACTTCAACGACCAAGATTACCTTTTAACTTTGATTTCCGGAATCCCAAACCATATTCCTATAAGATTTGCTTCCAATCCCACTAATGGCTACTTGAATCTGAGCAGTCAATAGGAGAAGAAAGAAGCAAGTGCTTTCCATCGCAGATAATCTCTGTCTACCCCTCTCTCTCTCTCTCTCTCTCTCTCTCTCTCTCTCTCTCGCCATCGACAAAATCAATAGGAATGCGGCCATTGGGATCTGATGTCAGCGGATCAGACGCAAACCAAAGAACAGAAGTGGGAGGAGGAATCTTTCTTTTTGTGGAGAACTAAGGAACCACGTACTTGGAGCATTTCATTTGGTAAAGAGAGTCAAGCAGAGAGATGGATGCATCGAAACGAAACGTTCTAAGTGATTACCAACAAACAAAGACCAATTCGCTTCATCCAAAAATGGGCGTCGCTCGATTGTTCCCTTCCTCGTGCAAATCGATGGGCCATTTCGAACGAGTCAAACTGACAGGAGACGACGGCGATTGCAAGCTAAAAGAGACGAAACCTCGACGATAATTAGCGTCATTCTTTCCCTACCTCAACAAGGGTTATTAGGAACGTTCAACACTCCATCCGTTCGGGATTTGATCAATCGCTTTACGTAGCCTTTCGCCCATCAACCTTTCCATTCATACCACCTCTTCAACCTCCTCGTCCTCTCTTGCCAAAATTAATATTCCTTTCCACTCCTCACTCTCTTCCAGCCTTCTTAAGTGACATGTTTGTTGTCGATAGAAACGAGGGCTCAAATGGCGCTCGTCGAACATTGGAAACGATTCGTCAAGAACGGATTCAAGGAATGTTCAACAGACACTGACTTCAATAAGCACGTCGGGTCTCAAGCGTTCACCCCTCCACGCATAAATCGGTAACCTCAAATCCTCGATCGATTCAGCCATCGAGTCTATAAATGACAAGTGTCAAAAGACTCCATACATACAGAGTTACGATAACGGAGACCAGTGTAATAGCTAAGAAAAAAAAAAGATAGAAAAAAATAGCTAACAATGATTATGATTAACAACAACAACATTCACAATTTTCACATAAACTCCTCCCAAAGTGAAAGTCTATAACAAATAAAAGAACTCAAGAACAATAGGCATGTTCCTTTTCACTGCACAGGAACTTCCGTCAGAGCTTACAGAAATGGCCTTGCAGTCCGTATGCTTTTTAATGCCACACACAGAATCCAAACAGAAAAAGCAAAGTAACCTCGACGTCCAGCCAAGTTCTGGCAGAACCTTGGCATTTCATCAGCTGTTCGTTTCTTCGACAGAATTCTCACGTCATATGAAAAGAGCAATTTCTGAACGAGCCTGATCCTAGGCCAGCTTTCTGTCGCCAAACATGGGCGCTTCGAGCACAAGGAGCTACTCAGTGTATATTGGAATTTTGAGGCAATACCCCACGACGAGTTTGTTCCAAACGGTCGAACCATGGACGCCAATGAGTATTCTGAACAGCATACAGGGTGAGTACAAAAAGTATCGGGAAAAGTAGATTTATTTCAGATATTGCTACAAAACCTTCAAATTCTTCAAAGTACATCCCTTGAGCGTCGACACACTTTTGCCAGCGGCTCTTCCACGACTCGAAGGCTCCCTGCTAGGCGGATTCCGGAAGGTCCTTAAGGGTACGCGTGCAAGCTTCTTTGACGGCACTTAGGTCCCATGGTGGTGTTCTTTGAAGGAGGATTTCACTTTTGGGAATAGGAAAAAGTCTGCTTCGGGACGAGTTTGGCGCAGATCTTCCGCATCGCCAAATTTTAAGTGATAATAGTGTGCACTGTCGTCTTATCAATGCCAATTCGATCTGAAATCATGCGCACACTTAACCGACGGTCTGAATTCAGCACTTTACGCACACTTTGCACGTATCTCGTCCATCTTTGAAGAGCTTGAGCCTTAACAACTGCAGTTTGTGACATGCTTTCATTCTTGAACACTTGGCGAATCATGCCTAACGTCTCCGTACTCGATTTTCCCAGTCCAGCACAAAATTTGATGGCGTACCGCTGTTCAGTCGTTCGCTGTATTTTGAGCTTGCACCGAGTCACTCGACAGGGGGTCCACTAAAACTTCGATCTAGCCTGAACAAACGCTCGCAGGCGACTGACGCTTGGCGCGTTTTGAAAGTCAGACCCCACATCACCGAGCACGCTATAGCAGGACAGCTCGATGCCGCATACCGCTCGAACAACCCGGGAGAATTCCAGGAACTTGAGGAACTGATGCCGCACTCAGCGTATAGTCCGGAGACTTAGAGACGTCGAATTATTACTTGTCTCAGCGCATGGCAAATTTCCTTCGCGGGCGGCACTTCAACAACCAGGAGGGATGTAAGCTAGGATGGAGGGGTACGTGAACTGGTACTTCGCGGAAACGAAGAACTGGCAGAAATATGGCTTAAGATGCTGCAATACGACTGCCTCCTATACAAAGGGATGAAGATGATTGCACAACTGTTTTTGTTACTGAAGCCGCATACAGTTGCATCAACAATTCTAAAAGTTTATAACGTTTTTAAAACAATTCTTCAAAGCTACCATAATAGATCCTCAAAGAATGTACTGTGTTTTATCCTATCTTCTCCAGCCAGAAAAGTCAGTTGTACTATTCTCCCTGAGCGAGATTTCAAAAAGGAAGACAATGGAAATTCAATCTCGCAATGTTAGTCAGGAGAAGTGGTGAGGTATTTTATTTTAAAGCAACGGAATCCACTCGAATCGAAGGTCGGTCCAAGGAATTGTCCAAATCCCACGCTGCGCTTCGGTATGGAGTACACGCACTGCTGCAGACAGCAAAATTTCCTCCGCACCCATCTATTGACATTTATTAACTGCTTCATTAATTTCCAACGTCGGAACGGGGACGTGACTTGAGAGCGTGCCGACTGACGAAAGAGAATGAGTGCCACTCCAACGTCGTTCACCTTCCAACAGAGGCTCCCAATTAGGACGACCCCCGGTCTGATTCTCGGTTAATAAAAACACCAGCGCGTGATAAAGGACAATTGCACGAGGAGAACAGCCACCTTTTGGCAGCTCTTGATACGAGACGTTAAACAACAGCGGAGACGTTCACTTCTTGCCCCCTCTTCTTTTCTTTTTATTCTTTCCATCTTTTCACTCGGGTGTTCTCTGTTCAAGACTCTTCAATGGCAGAGTTGAAGGAGCTGCTTCATCTCTCAACAAAACACGGGTTCAGTGGCTCCGGGCGGCCTTTTGTCGACTCTTAAGTGGATTGATCACCAGTGGACCCTTCGTTTCAATACCGACAGGCATTTTTATCGACTCGAGCCTCTTGAAAGGAAAGAAGACTTTAAGCAGATCAAGAGGCACATGTCACCTTGCACATGACAAAAACCTTTAAAAAACCCTCTCTGCCTTAAGAAAAGCGAGGGTAAAAATCCTCTTACCTGCCGTAAGAAAAGTAAGCCATACTTTAAGCACTTTCATCCAATCACACGGAGGATATGTATGCAAGAACAGTCCTGCGATTGGTCACCAAGTGAAATTACATTAGTACAGTCAAACCTCCTATAATGGACACCTATAAACAAATCCTACTGACTCAATACAGTCTCCATAGCCTCCCACAGTAGAAGGCGCATGCTCTTGTGCACGAATGCATCGTTCGATAATATCACAAATATGTTCGATGGGGTTCGTATCTGGCGATCTACGTGACCAATTCATTCGTTGGAATTATTCAGAATGCTCCCTCAAACCAATCGCGAGTCATGTTGGCCCGGTGACACGATGCATTGTCCTCCTGGAACATTCCCATCGTTGTTAATAGGGTACACGAAGGGCTGCAAATGCTCACTAAGCAGCTGGACATAACGATTCCCAGTCAATAGTAGATCCAATTTGATCAGAGGACCCAAACCCTGTCATGTAAACACACATCACACGATCATGGAACCACAGTGTATTCCTCACAAACTGGGTCCATGACCTCATGGGGTCTGCGCCACACGCGAACCCTATCATCAGATTGCACCAACTTGAATCGTGACTCATCGGATCAAGCTGTATTTGCAAACATAAAAGTCTCCAGCACAAGTCTTCTACTGCCAAATTTCGCTGCACTGATCTCATAGACACGTTTCTAGTAGATGGTCCCTCAATGTATGTGGCTGTTAACTGATGCAGTGACGTGTCTATTACGAAGGACATTCTGCTCAGATGTCGCAGGTCACGAGCATTTAGCCACTGCGCGCTGTCCAGAAATGAGATACTCTCTGTACACCCTTGACACTGTGGAACGAGGAATGTTAAATGCCCGCACCACTTCAGAAATGGAATGTCCCATGCGTTTAGCTCCAACTATCATTCCATGTTCAAACTGATAATTCTCGTCGTGTAGCCATAATCACGTTACAAGACGTTTCAGACGACTGCTAATACTCATACTGCACTTGACTTTCGGCACTTCAGTATACACTGAAGAGTCAAAACATTATGCCCACCTAATCAAAAACGCATTGCGCCACCTTTGGCCCGCAAAACAGCTGCAACTCGCCTTGGCATGGATGCCACAAGTTCTTGTAGATGACTGGAGACAGGCTGTACCAAATGTCAAGATATTCCGACCTGGTGATGTTTGAGTTCTGAGCTGCCGCTCCATGACATCCCAAATGTGCTCTATCGGATTAAGATCCGGCGAGTTAGGTGGCCAGGACATTAATTAGAATTCATCCTTATGCTCCTCGAACCACTCCAACACAATTCGAGCCTTGTGACATGGGGCGTTGTCCAGTTGGAAGATTCCATTTCCAGTTGGGAAGACAGACGCTATGTAACGGTACAACTGGTCCGCGATGATGTTCAGATAGTCCGCAATGATGCAGATAGTCCGTACCTTTCATGGTCCGTTCTACCACAACTACGGGTCCCAGAGCCGCCCATGAGAACGTCCCCCCAAAGCATCTGTGTAAAGGGGAGGAGCAACTGTTCGCCTGGAGGTCGGCGTACCCTGACACTACCATCAACGTGATGAATAAGAAATCGTGATTCATCCGACCAGGCAACTCTCTTCCACTTATCCTTGGTCCAGTCTCGCTGTTTCCGGGCCCACTGGACGACAGAAACATACGAGTGGGACGTCTGCCGCGTCTGACTTCTGTCAGCTGAGCCTCTGTCTGGCGCCGATCTTGCTTTACCAAGCGGGACAGTCTCCGAGGTCCTTTGTCTTTGATGACGCGTGGGCGTCCAACAGTTTGGTGGTTTCACCGTCATTTATCCACTTTGCATAAATACTAACAACGGCAGATCGTGAACAAACTACCAGTTATGCATTTTCGGAGATACTCGTTCCGAGTCTTGGGGCCATTACAATGTACCCTCTATCAAATTCGCTTAGATCAGCAGCCTTTCCCATCACTCGCAAAATTAAGTGCAAGACTGATTCCTTACCTTCTCCAGCAGCAGTTAAATACCAATCCCACTTAATTACGTACCCTTCCACGTGATCCAGACGAGTTCATTCACCAATGTAGGGATGGTCATAATGTTTTGGCTCTTCAGAGTATATCGCTGTGTTAATTGGCACCAACAAACAAGGATTTCTATTACAGTAATTAAATAAAAGTGAATATTCGAAAATTACTTCAATTTTAATAATGATGCATGTAATTTTAAGTTTCTAACCGTTGGCCTGATCTTCCAGAAATGCAATAGCAGTAAGCCACTGAAATATTTATTTCCATTCTAAATACAGTGATAAAATTTTCAATAGTGGACACGTCAGTTTCAAGCGAATGTGGCGGTTTGATAAATCACATAACCCAGAAGATGTTAACGACCCCGAGAAACAATTGGGTAATGGACATTTCCAGGACGTGGAAACCATCTGCTCCTTATGAAAGAAAGAAAGAAAGAAAACTCCATCCCACCACGTGCCTAACGTCGATATCCGTTCATTTAACGATAGTCTTTTATGGAGGAGAAAGTGACGCCAAAAAATCCTTTCTTAAAGACAACATTCCATCCAGTACAGTAAATAGGAAATTGAGAAAGATCAAAGGAGAAATTAAAAAAAAGGTGGAAGGTGGTGCCACCGCTGGAGAGAAATGGCAAACCATTCATCTCTTGGCGAACCGAGTAAGAGAGAACGGTCCCTGATAAAGATCACCGGATCGAAACGTTTCCTTCCTGATGGGAATCACAGGCAAGAAGAGTTGGAGCTGCAGGGAAGGCAGGAGGAGGAGTAAACGAAAAAAAGAGAGGGGGGTGCTGGGGATAAAAGCATCTTTCCAACACAGTAATCGTCTCGCAACCTCACGCTGTTTCCTCTTTTAGTTTTTTTTTTTTATTTTGTTTTGTTTTTTGTTGGGTCTCTTCTATTCTCCACCCCCCCCCCCGACCTTTATCCCTCCCATCTCAAGACAAATGAAACCGTCTGGAAATCGCACAACTCAATTCGAAAGAGAAAAGAAGAATCTTGCCAACGAAGAGCAACTGCAACCCGATAATGTCAGTCTTTGTTACTTCACACACGCAAAAAAAGTCGCTTAAAAACAACAACAACAACAACAACAACAACAGCGTTACCCTCTGAATTGTTTCAATTTGTCTCTTTTTTGTCACTTCTCTTGTTAAATTGATAAAAAAAATTCTTAGTTTCACTTCCTTTCATTGCTTCGACAGAACAAGATTTGTTACTTCACTGAATAAGGCCAACCAGTTTACAATTTACGTGAGATTCACCAGAAACTGGATGAGAATTTATTAATAAAAGAGAAGGAAACCATTAACACAGATATACATTTCGATGATTAAGAAGATGATGTCTCTATATCATGCTGAAGAAGATGATATTAAAATGCACACCCGTGTTAATGGTGTATGAAAACCTTATGTGAAAAAAGTCTTATTAGCTTACCACCATTTTAATAAGCAGGATATCTGCGGTTTTCAGTGCAATAGGCCTCAGTTCCAAAAAATGGCTCCATCATTTCATGCAAATCTTAAAGCAGCATTTTGTCTAAGTCGTTTTCAATTCATTCAGGAACCAGATACGTAAGGTCCGTTTCAAAAGTTGGGATAAATTTACTTTTTACTTGTTTCTAAAAAATTACTTTATGTTGTTCTAGTATACAGTGCCTAAACTAAATAAGCAACAAATTAGAAAATCATTTTCTATAAGGGTTGTAAAAATGAAAACGAAAATTTGTGTGGAAAAAAAAAGACGACGTCTAGGATCGTAAGTTTTTGTTTTCAACAATTGCGAAACCCCACGTGCAAATTGAACAATAGGTTGCAAGTGTTCCATCACGTGAGAAAGAACGATAGCTCGCGCTTCGTCCAAACAACAAAATGGAGTCAACGAAACAGGAACAGAGAGCAGTAATTCGTTTTTTGACATGTGAAGGAGTTTCCCGTTTCTGAAATACATCGTCGTATGCAGAACGTCTTCACTCGTGTTTGGGCATGGAGCAAGAGGTTTCCGGAGGGACGATCATCATTGCAAGATGATCAACGACCTGGACAAGCAAACCGCGCCATCACGGCTGATTCCAAAGCCAAAATTGACGCTGTCTTAAAGGAAAACAGAAGAGTGACAATCGACGTCGTGGTTGCTAAAACTGGTCTTAGTCGTGGAACTGTTCACTCCATTATCAGGAACCATCTGCACTACACAAAAATCTGTGCACAATGGATCCCGCATCATTAGACATCAGAACAACTTGGAGTTCGAATGGCCACGTCCCTGCAACATTTGACTCGCTATGAACAGGAAAGAGAGAGTTTTCTCGACAGAATCGTTACAGGGGATAACTTGGTGCTTTCATTTCCAGCCCGAAAGCAAACGTCAAAGTCGTCAATGGAAGCATTATGGGTCACCACCCCCGAAAAAAATCAAAAGCAATCGCAAACAACACGGGGAAGGTGATGTTGACCGTGTTTTTTGATCGCAAAGGCCCGATTATACAGGACTTTCTTGAAAAAGGCACCACAGTTAACGCAGCACGTTATGGGGAAACATTGAAGGCACTGCGCGCGGCCATCAAATGCAAGTGTCCTGGACTTGTTAAAGCAACGGTAGACCTTATCAAAAAGTTCAACTGGGAAGCAATGCAGCATCCACCTTACAGCCCTGACTTATCCCCATGTGACTATCACGTGTTTGGGGATCTCAAGAAACATGTGAAAGGCCGCAGGTTTCAGTCGGACGATGAAGTGAAGGAAGAGGTTTTGGAATGGTACCACACGCCTTGTTACACAGAGAGATAAATGCCTTAACGCATTTGGAGAGTATTTTTAAATTCCTTGTATACACTTTGGATAAAATAAATAATTTTCGTTTTCATTTGTACGACCCATATATATTTCTTTTTGTTTAGAAATGGAAAACAAAATTCAGTAGAAAATGTCGTTAAGTTCAACTAACGCTTAATCCGTTGTCCTCCTGCACGGATAAGTTCGAATAACGATTCGTCATTGTTGTAATCAGGTTTTGGATGATAGTCGGATCAAGATTGTACCAACAGTCCTCTATCGCTGTCTTGAGATCACCAACAGTTGAATATTGTTTCCCATCAGCATAAACACCTCGTCACATTATTCCCCATTGATTCTCGATGGGATTAAGGTCTGCGCTTCTCGCGGGCCACTTCATTGTCGTAACGTTGTGCTCTTGAAACCACTTTTTTGTTATCTTTGAGGAATAAATAGGAGCATAGTCCTGTTGGAAAATGAAGTTCGGTCCACAAATTTCTTCAGCCACTGGTAATAGGTATTCCTCCGAGGTGTTACAATATTTCTCTGAGTTTTGTCGACCAGAAACGTACACAATAGTTGAAGAAGTGCCATTGAAACTGAATGCACTCCAAACTATGACGGAACCTCCCCCTTGCTGCCTGCTGAAGAATGATCTGGGTTCCTTTCGTAGGTCATGCCAATAGCATGCCCACCGATATGACCCATCTAAATTTCACTTCTTTTCGTCAGAAAACAATGCTTCCATCCATTCGTCCGTGCAACACCAGTGCTCTCGGGCTCACTCCAGCAATATGGGTAGGTGATAATGGTTTCTTTCTCATCCGGGGGAAGACAAGATTTCCTGATGCTTTTATACGCCGAAAAACTGTTGTTCTTGATACATTCAGACCAGAATCATTGATATTTGCTGGCATGATGTCCTTTTGTCAGATGTCATCTCGGCTGGACATCACCTTAATTCGGCCAGATCGTGGTTTGGCTTGGTAATTGGCTCCCTTTTTTAAAACCTTGTAAATTCCAGGTGCTGACCGATTTATTTTGCGTGCAATATCTTTCACTGAGAGTCCTTCAGCTTTGAGCATCCATATTTTCGTTACTTCTTCTTTTATACATTGACAACATATTGAAACAATGGCGAAATCTGACCAATAGAGGGTCTTGAGTGATTTCTGCTGCTTCTTATCTTATGAATGACCGATTAATTACTCAACCACTTCCTGGTTAGGGTCATTATCCAAATTTATGAAACAAGAAATTGCGCTGATTGGTCAAAAATATATTACTAATTTGAATAAAAAAAAAAAGAAAATAATGATTTAACTTATTGCATATTTACTTTAGTACTATTTGATCAGAAATACTTAAAGACATTTGATAGATAACTGATAATTATTTAGAAACAGATTAAAAATAACTTTATCCAAACTTTTGAAACGAACCTTGTGTTAAACCCAATGTTGTGATTACTCTTCGTGTAAATCTATCGCATTCGATATCCTTTTTCTCACTTTGTCAGTCACCCAAAAGGCAGCTAGAATACCGAAAGGTTAATTTATGGCACATTTCGATGGAATTTTGCCAGTACAAACCAAAATGCATGGTAATCGGTCAAGAAATCGCGTTATAACCAACGGTCAATTAACACTTATAGCTGATGCTAATTGGGATTCTACAGTTAGTGACCGCTTTAGTAATCAAACCAAAAATGTCCAAACGCACACTAGGCTTAGACGTGCAAACGGATTAGTAGTCCGTTAAGCCATACGCACACCTTAACGTAAGAGATGTCAGATGGTTTGGCTACAACGAACGGAATTATTCGACAGACGAGCTTCACGATCATCCATATCCTTCGCAGATACTGGGGATCCCTAAGCGATCCTCCCACCGACGAATTCTGGACAGAGGTTCTTTGGTGATGATACCTCTCAAGTACAGTCAACCGTTGACAACAAGCGGCCAGTCCATTGATGAAAATGGGTGAGCAGACTGAGGAGGGACGTAGGTTGTTCTTCGCTTATGTGAAGCGAGTCACGAAGAAACAATTTATTTCTCTCCCTTCCCATTTATTTACATCAATGGACTGGCCGCATCAGGGGTCTCGTTGTCAACGGTTGACTGTACATCTCATTCTCAGGTACCGAAGGAACGAGGCGAAAAAAGCAATGCTTCAGATGATATGTGAACCCGTTTATTTACTTTTGTTTTTCGCCTTTACTATGCAGGGAAGGTTAGATTAGGTTAGGGAAAGGAGACACGTCATCAAATGACTGATTTGAGGGACCCCGATACCGCTATTGATTATAAAGAAAGGGTGACTTCAGAGAAGATTATACCAAGTAAACGATAATCATACTGATAAGGGTGGGAACCTTTCGCGGGGGGAATGCCAGATGTCTTAACACGTTCAAGCTTAACACGTCCGGTCCTTTCGTTTTCTTTTATTCAGTTAACACTGACTAATTCATCACCATTGCCGGAACTCAAAATGCAGAAGCGGGCTTGACTATTTTACTTGTGATAATGTAAAATATTGAGGCATATGTTCAAGATGCGATCAAAAAGTGTCCTATTGCAGAGATCAATGAATCTAGTTGTAGCCCAATAAATTCAAACCTTTTAACTTCATGAGATGCAAAGAACGCTCAACTGCTTTGTAAGGCATCGACTCAATCATAGACAGACATCAAATTTGATAAACTGTTTTTTTATAAATATAATCGCTTACTTTACACGCAGGAAAGTAACAAAGGTAACCACAATTCTTTTTCATTCCAACTTAAGTAGGAAGTCCCATTGATGTTCACTTTTATCCTTCTAACCGCGTGCCCATGATCGTCGCATTACTTTCTTCCAATAATCTTCTTACTCGCTTTTTTTTTTCAAACAAAGAAAATGCAGCATATTATTAAAGGAAAAGAACGGAAAGAGGGGCGAATAAATCAAAATGGAAAAGAGTCCAATATGGGTCCTGGCTTTTTTTTAATAGTTTTCTACTTCCATTCGTCGCATTCCATTGGTCGGAGATTCTAAATCTCAAGAGCGGGTGCCATAAATTTGTTTATCCCTCCCCAAACTTCTCTACTCTTCCTTCCTTTATCAGTCAGATTCCGCTTTGCCCGTGACGGGTCACCTCGGATGAACTGAACATCCCGGAAAAGAGTTACGGGAGAACGTTTCCGGTTCCGACAGCAAAGTAAAAGAATGGTGTTCTGGGATGAAGAAACGAGCAGCATTACAGGTAAAATGCTTGTAATCCATCCTGACGGCCATTTCCGTTTCTCTTATCGGCGTTCCCTCTCCTGCCAGTGCCGAGTGTCAATCGTGGCCCTGATAGGTCGACCGGAGGCTCTCTACCCAGCATGCATGCGTCCACGTGAAAGATGCCGCCACGAAAAGGGCAGCTTTATGAACGAGTGTTTGTTCATATGCATTTATTTGCCGAAAACTTTATTATACGCACTTGTATATTTTGCCCGTGTCGTCTCACCAGACGAATTGTGTATCAGCTTTTTGTATCAAAATTTCACACGAAAATGTTTGAGCAGGATCGTTCAAATGGCGGCCTTTACTTATCACATCAAAGGAGTGATACGGAAGATTCCAGTGCTTGTGTGGAGCGTATATTTTCTCCCTCGTATATAGTCCTCACACGCGGTCGGCATCCGTTTGAGGTCCCTAGGAATTAAGATTAAACGACGCTTCACTACCATAAACATCAAACGTTTTCATTTTTAACTAAAATACTATTCATTCATTAAAAGAATCTGTTTTTCAACTTCTATTAATATAGTTGAAACTCGATTTATCGTTCCCGGATATATCGTTTTCCCAGAACTGTCGTCGTTTTTTCGTTGGTCCCTGCGCAACTGCTATTGAAAGCATGATAATACAAGGGGCGTTCAAATTTGACCTGGACTTTATTTTTTGTAAATTTCATTGTTGTAATGTTGCTGGGTACCGCCTGTCATGCAAATGCAGCACGACTCATCCGGTTGCCATGGGCATATCGAATTGGCCCATATATCGATATTGATATTGGCACTGCATCAGTATTTAGTTGATGCTACATAAAAAACTACGTATTAATAGTGAATTTGATAATGTAGTAAGAGAAAAGTTTTTTCGTGGTGCATCAAATTGTATTGTTGCTTCAACAAACAAGCACTCATCAACTCCTTTATTGTTACTACTTCCAAAGCATTTCTCTCCGTGTAGACATATAGTTTTACGGCAAGCAGGGAGATTTTGTTCCTAAATACCATCATCATGAAATGAATGAGAATTGGTCAGAGAAGACAAAAAGTTCTCCGTGTGTCGGAAACATCTGAACAACGGGAGCTTCGTCTACAGCAGGAAAATGTGTTATTATTTAACTTCTTGAGGTTGTTCTGTTTACCTACAACTGTAAATATCCCGGGCAGCGCCGGGTGCCTCTTCTAGTATTCTATAATGTAATATAAAAAAACGTCTAGAATATTTTGTGTTCACTAATTTTCTTGTAGCTAAGGGGAATGGCGAAAGAACGCTTGTACGCTACAAGACCTACTGACATTAATGACCTTAAACAACGCATAACAACAGTTGTCCGCTCTATACCTACGGAAATGTGTGAACGAGCTACGGCCTGTATGGTGGAAAGACTTCGCACATGCATTGAGAACCAAGGAGCACAGGTCGAAGGAGTGCATTAGCTTCATTTGGACTTATGTACATAATAGTCGCATTCAATACCTTTCACTCATGGGAAAGTGACTTTGTCTTTGCTTTTGAAAAGCAAAGAAAATAGGTTTTCATTGTGAATGAAACCGGAAGTGAACAGATCACTTTTGCTGCTTTTGTTACTTTTGCATTTAAAACTGCGTCAGCCATAAATATCATGGTGAACATATTGAAATAGTTTGAAAAATAGTAAGTGACTTATTGATTGTGAAAAATGTTTTTTATAGTCCTCCAAGGTTTTAGTATTCCTTAATTTATAACCAAAAAAATTTACAACGTTATATACGTTACTTACGCCTTTAAATTACAAGTTTTATCGGTGGGCAGTCATCGAAACGAGCGAAGCGGCGATCCAATATGGCTACCACTAAACCGGAAGTTAGTAGCTGTAAAGCCAGAAAAGTAAGAAAAGCAGAGGGGGAAAGTGGGTACTGACTTGCTTTCAGAAAAGTCACTTTTGAGACTTCGCTGGACGGGGGAGAAAGATGGCGGAGATGATGGTGACCCCGAACGAGGGTGAATTTTCGGATCGCTAAATTCGTTGACGCCTGTCTTTTGCAGAAAATTCTTTATCCTGTTTTCAGATAAGACTGTTTTGCTGAGTCAAAATAGAATCAAAAATAAATTTTCTTTTATTTTTTTGATAAGATAAACCTCAGTATTAAATCTGCCGGCGCTCAGTAATCCAACACTGACGTTTTTAGGGTTATTTTTAATCAATATCCAGTGAATATTGAATCGGTACTGGACAGGCTTCCGCCCCAAGTGGGGCTGAATGCCATGGATATAGAAACTCAATCGATACATGATAGTGAATATGAAGACATGTCTGATCTCTCTTCATGTTCGATTAATTATGAAACTCAATCTCAAAAAAGGAAACTTCCTGAACAGCGTCAAAATGATTTTCTAATAAATGCTCTTAATACACCTGACACAGACACTACTACTACTAAAAATAAAAAAAGAAAAAGTAGTAAGAGGAAAAAGAAAAATAATAATGAAAATCTTAACGCTCAAAAATCTTCTAACCAGTCCAAAACTAAATTAAGCAATAAAGATTCATCAGAAGACTTGAATGAGCCAAATCGACAATTGGTCAAACATTCAAATACAGATACTATGGGTATAGAAACTGACATAAACATAAATTGTCCTTCCCTTACTAATGGAAAGAGCGATAGTAGAGCTAGATTAATGGAAAAACCGTCAACCTCTTTTGCTAAACCTACTCCTCAAAATCTTAAAAATATAACTGAAGCTGATTTAGCCACGTTAGCCAAACCATGGTTACTTGTATCGGTCAATCTCCTTGAAAGTGGAACCGTTGAACATCAGAGTAAAGACAAGGATACAGCTAACCCTCAGTGCTCCTCCAGGGAGATTACCCCACCTCAGCTTAAAAAAATCATGTCTTCCTTAGTTGGGGATATAAACTATGTGACCTCTTTTTCAAATGGAAAATTCCTGGTGAAATTCAAATCCTCTACACAAGCCCTAAGAGCCCTTAACTATGAAGATCTTGGCCCCTTTAAATTGACGTATGAGTTGCCTATATTTCTATGCTCCTCGACAGGGATTATAACTGGAGTTGACGCTTCCTTGACGGAGGATGAGATTATTGGCTCTCCTCG
Source organism: Rhysida immarginata (assembly GCA_023313115.1). Lineage (NCBI taxonomy): Eukaryota > Metazoa > Arthropoda > Chilopoda > Scolopendromorpha > Scolopendridae > Rhysida > Rhysida immarginata. The sequence goes on from JAHWFO010001077.1 coordinate 191,803, forward strand.
AAATCATCCACATCTCATCAAAGTTCGGAAAATTCCGGTTCCATATAAAGATGCCAGATACTGCAAAGTTATCCTCTACTTTAAAACGTACAATCTTCCTACTGAATTTAAACTAGAGCACCAAATTTATCCGGTGGAAACATACATTCCACGGCCCTTACAATGCGGGAATTGCCACTCTTTAAACCATCACAGTAGCAAATGCACACAGTCAATGAGATGCTCACGATGCCTGTCTTGCGATCATTTAAGAGAAGCTTGCCGAGCTACAACTGCGAAATGTGCAAATTGTGGGGCATCTCATTCCTCCTATTATAGAGGATGCAATAAATATTTAGAAGAGTTTAAGATTAAGGAGAAGATGAGAACCATGTATGTTTCTAGAACTGCGGCCAAAAATATGCTAGTAAATGAAGAAATTGCAAAAAAAAGACAAAACACCTCTTATGCTCAAATTCTTTCTAGTGTATCAGCAAACAACATTGCATTATCTACTAAGTCAGCTAATACAATAGAGAACCAGAATCATATAGAGAGTCCTCGTAATACATATCAAAACATACGCCCAAATAATAATAGGAAAACTAATGAAAGTCAGAGATATGAAAGTGATGCTTCTAACATTAGCATCCTACAAAGAAGAGACTACATTCCCGTTTCTCAAAGAAAGGCTGCGCATGAACCAGAGCACGAAAGATCAGAAACGTCCATCAACCTTATCCATATATTAAGATTGTTTATGTCCACGATAAAGAGTTTAATATATAATGGCAATAACCAAAAGCACAATATGGCAAAAAAAGTCACCGACTCATTGCTAAACGACCTTCCCATAGCCCTAGAGCAACTTAATTTATTAAACACTAATCAAATACAGGACTTATTGACGTGGTGGGACACCTCGCCTGCTCCTTCACATGTCCCTGATAATGTCCCTACAAAAGATAACACATTGGAATGTTAGGGGAATAAGGAAGAACTGGGAGGAATTTACCATCCTCTCCAGGACTACGGATATTATGGCTATTAGCGAAGCTAAATGTACAGATAATGATAACATCAAAATTCCGGCTAAAATTACTTATTATAATCTTTCCCCTCACCCAAAAAGTGGTCAAATAATTGGTATCGCCCCCAAAATACCTCACTATGTATTGTCCTCTTCTCAATCTCAGTGGTTCGAATTGATGCATATCGTAATCTTTGGCAGAGCAGGATGGTATCATCTTTATTATATTTACATCAAGCGAGTTCTAACAGAACAAATATGGACGGACCTTTTTGAAAATTTAGAATCTCCCTTCCTAATAATTGGGGATTGGAACTGTCGATCCCCTATGTGGGGATGTACCTCCTATAATGTGAATGGACGTAGATTAGAAAAGTTTATTGATCAGCTTCAATTGCTAACCTATTACCCACCCTTTTGTACCTATGAAGCCCTTTCGACTAAGTATTATTCCTCCATCCTGGACTTTGCTCTTACTTCAAATGATTTTCCGTATATAACCACCTGTAATAGGGTTAATGAGTCGGGGGGAAGTGACCACTTTCCAATTGTATGTTCTGTCGATGCCGCCAGTTTTACTTATTTGTCTCCTGTAAATGGTAATATAACAACAGGGCTAATAAAAAAAGAAAGCTGCCGTGGGCTGTCAACCCTACCTTGTAGATTCTCCCGTGATGGATTATATGGGGTATGTATTAATCGGGAGGATGATCGAGATCTGACTTCTATTATTGAGGGCCACACTGATAATTCCCTTGTTAGAGATACTAAAGAGTCAACTGTTCCGAATGGGGACATTCGTCAAAGAGTGTTTAATATAAAGAGCCCAGAAATTTCCTCCAGGAACAAGGACGATGAACTTGATGGAAAAAATTTACTTTGGTCACCTGCTAATTCACCTGAGCCACGTGTCGAATACCTATTGCAACAAATTGAATCCAGCTGTCATATTATTCAAAATTCTGTAAAAAAGATGCCTGCGAAAACTATCCCTACCAAGGGTAGGGCTCCGGACTGGTGGAACGAGGAATGTAAGAAAGCTACTTATATTCGTAATTCTGCTAAAAGATGTTTCCGACTTTGCAGATGCCTGGATTGTTTGTTAAGTTTAAAAAAAGCTCAGGCACAGGCTAACAAAATTTTAAAGAAAACCAAAAGACGTCATTGGAGAATCTTCTTGGCATCTTGTCGAAATTCAAGTGAAAGCAAAATTTGGTCGTCAGTTAAAAGTTTAACTAGGAGCCCAAGAGCTAAAACCCCCCTTGTGGTTGACGTTAATGGGCTCCCGATGTCCCCGTTCATGTCGGCTAACTCTTTATTGAATTTCTTTGCTGGATCCTCTGCAGAATCCTGTGCTCCTGACTTTCCTAGTCTTGAGGAGGACGAGCATGATAGTTTAATTAATAACAACAATGGCTGGGCTACGGCGTTTTCTTATCAAGAAATGAAGAATGCTCTCCAAATTTCCAAAAATAAGTGTCCCGGTCCAGACGATATTTGGATAGACTCGATTAAAAAACTCCAAAAAACACAAAAGTTAACCCTATTAAAAATTTTTAACATATCTTGGAAAACTGGTTTTCTTCCTAGCTCTTGGAAAGATGGGATCATTATTCCTATCCCAAAAAAAGCTAATCCAACTTCACCCAGCGATTTTCGACCTATCACCTTGACATCTTGTTTGGTTAAAATTCTAGAAAGAATGATTAACTCAAGATTAAGTATGTTCATTGAATCGAACAAGATTCTCCCTAAATATCTGCTGGGATTCCGCAAGGGCAGACAATGTAATTGGGCAGTAATGAGGCTTGTTGATTATATTCATTGGAATTGGGAAAAAAATAATTATGTGGCAGCAATTTTTATGGACATTCAAAAAGCATATGATTCGGTTGATCATTCAATTCTTCTAAGAAAACTGAAAGACTTACAGATACCTTGGTGCTTCAGAAATTGGATTCAGAATTTTATAAGAAATCGTAGAATAGGTATCAAAACATTATTTAAAGTAGTGTGGACTCGTCAACATAAAGGATTACCTCAAGGATCTATCTTAAGCCCAATATTGTTTGCCTTATTTACTTGTGATATTCATAAATACATTGACCCTGACATTGAAATTTCTGTTTTTGCGGATGATATTGCAATCTGGTTCGCCCATTCGTCGCTTCCATACCTGAAAAAAAAATGCCAAAAAGTGTGCGAAGATATTCAAGGTTGGAGCCAAGAGCATAACCTGAAAATCTCGGCTGAAAAATCGGTGGTAATGGTCTTCACAAGAAGAAAAAAGCCAAGTTGTTTTACCATCAGATTAGAGGAAGAACCCTTGCCTTATAGAGATCAACACAAATTTTTAGGGATAACTCTAGACTATCGACTAAGCTGGACCCCTTTTATTAAATCATTAGTCGTTAAGATTCATCAAAGACTCTCATTATTAAGACGGCTCATGGCCACTACCTGGGGCCCGCCATGGAATATGCAAAAAGCGCTCTTACAATATTATGTATTATCCGTTTTAGACTCATATGGCCCCTTCTTGATACAAACGTCGCCTAATAAAACCAGAGAGCTCTTTATTTTAGAACGACGATTATTTAGACTAACTTTGGGAGCCTTATCAACTTCGCCAATACCTGTTCTTTATGTAGATATGGGGATCCCTCCTCCTCATATTAGATGGTCCTTAAGTTTTGCAAAATTCATTTCAAATTATAGCCAATACTATTCTAGGGTAAGTTCTACAGAGATTGGCAGCATTATTGATGAGGCTATTCGATCAACCTTCCTTAAGAGTCTAGCTGTAGAATGTTTTGATACCCACCCCTTATCGGATCTACACATTGCACCATACTTATATATTAGTAACCCTTTACTTTTTATGTATACGGATCTGAAGAAGCTCATATTAATCCCCCCTTGGCCAAAAGTAGGGACTGGAAACCCTGCTGCATTAGTGAACGAAAAAATCTTTGCTGATTTTTCGGGGTATAATACAATATATACCGATGGATCGTTTGATCCAGTAACTTGGATGGGTGGAATCGGAGTATTCATCCCTCCTGATGAGTCCCTGGCTCTGAGTTGTTTCCCGATATTAAACTCGTTTACAGTGGAAGCGGCAGCTATTTCTCTCGCCCTTACATGGATCCGTCACCAGGAGCATAAGAAATGGATTATTCTTACTGACTCAAGAAGTACTTTATCAGCTATATTCCACGCATTAGAAAAAAATAACTGGTTCCATAGATCCATCATTGGACAGTTGATAGAAGCAATTTTAGATCTCTTACAAAAAAACTTTGTTATAATATTTATGTGGATCCCCGCCCATAGAGGTATATTTGGAAATGAACAAGCGGATGCTTTGGCAAAAAAAGCTAGACTATATGAGGGACCAAAATCCACCGTGGCAATTTCATCAGTGGCACTCAACAGTATCCTGAAAAGGAAATATTTTGAAATCTGGAATAAAGAGTGGCATCTTCCATCTTCAGGAGAACATTATAAAAACTTGATACCAAATATACCATTTCATTGGAAGATCCCTAAATTAACGAAGCTGGATCGAACCATCCAATTTCGATTGCGGTCAGGTCATGCCCCTTTTAGACAGTTCTTGTATAAAATTGGAGTGGGAAGTGATAGCAAATGCCTGTGCGGCGAAGTTGAAACCATAGAACATCTACTATTGCACTGCGCTCTATTGGCAAATCATAGACATACTCTCTTTACTGAACTACGCAAAATAGATGCGAATCTTCATCCCTGCGATCTTCGTATTTTGTTGACTCCTATTAGGTTTAACATTAGAGTTCAAAAAGCAATAATAAATATAGTAAGACACTTTCTAGTTAACAGTGATTTATTAAAAACCCTCCTCTCACCAATACCTTGGGGGAAAAATAAATAGACTATTAAAGACTGAATCCGTAATGGATATATGAAATATATCGCCAATCTGCATCTGTTTTACCTCAAGCTACGAATCCTGATCAACGGAGGATTCAAAAGGCAAGAAGAGAAGAAGAAGAAGAAGAAGAGAGACTTCGCTTTCCTGAAATGACGTCACTGACAGTGACTTAAGCAAGATAAATGAGAAAAGTGAGAAAAGTTAAGAGGTTGTGAACGCGACTAGTGTGTGTTACTATGTTTTTAAAATAAAAGTCAATTCCATGTAAGTGGTAACATCTAGGAAACCTTGGTAAGATCCGGCATCTATTGTTTTCCCGCACCTATTTTTTTTTCCCAGTTATCCCCGCAGAGACGATGAATCGAGGTTCGACTGTATACTTATTCTTTCTCAAAAAAAATATATCTGTATCTAAATACTTTATTGTCACAGGATAGTACAAAGAGAAGAATGCCAAAGACTGCGAAGCACAACTAAACAATAACAGAAACCACAATTCCATAAATGAAAATTTAGTACAGCTAAAAATGTTCGCTTAATTGCGCAAGCGTACAAAATAGAACAGTGGCATCAAGCATTTGCTTCTCCAAAAATCTTCTATTTCTATAGCAAAACTGAGGGCGAGAACGCCGTGATCAATCTTTATTCGGAAAAAAAATCCTGGCATCGCTTGATCAAAACATATCGACGTTTAGGGGGGGGGAGCAAAGGAGAATTTTCGACACCAAGGCCGTATTAGCTGCTTTCGAGGCCAGTTGTGGCTGCCTTTTCGGTCGCCATCCCTTCATTCATTCTGAGAGCAACTGCAATCATTCCGTTTCACGAACAATAAATTTTCAATTTCTTTACAATGAATACAAATCAAAAACAGACCCGGGCCTATTTTAGTAATTTATTTTTTCACTCGAATGCATTGTAAGCATTATTAGTAATTTCAACATCTAGAACATTCAAACTTAAATCATCCATAATAGAGCGATCTAGAAATTACAATGGGCTCGCGTCAATTTTCATATCTTGTTTTAGTCCTTCTTGAACGGTCTTTTGCAGAATGTAGTTACTGCGTCCAATAAAAAAAAGGAAAAGAGACAGAGAGACGCCCTGCAGGGAAGCGACGGTCCAGTGCGGCAGGCGGTCAATTGCTTCCCTGCCGGACGTGGACGACGGGGAGGAAAACGAAGAGGGCAATGTTACGTAGGGGGAGCCATTTCTTATTTCCTTTCTGAATGGTAAGCCGTCCGCATACAAGAACGGAGTTTACTGGCAATTTTAAACACGAATTAACATTCGAAAACATACAAAGTCCACACATTACTGCCACTCTTCATTTGTTTTAACATTCGGTGACAGGTTAGGGGCCATCCATAAATTACGTCACACGAATTTCATGGTGTTTGTCGCCCCCCCCCCCCCCGTCCTTATCACAGGTGATCACATTTGTATGACTTCCCCTCCCCTGTGTGACGTCACATATTTTGCAATTTTAAATTTAGAAACTATTAAATTAAAACAGCACTTCCAACATTATATCTATATTTCTGTTTTTCATAAAATCAACAATAAATCCAATTTTATAAAATTTAAAAACATAAATCAAATGAACGATCAAAATTTAATCATCTTATGTCCATGGACTTTGAACTTTATATCATTTATGACTGGCATAGCAGTCACTTCGTTTTCGATTTGGATAATGTTAGGAACATTCAATGTGTCAACATCTTCATCCAACCATATAGCACATATAGCATCGTTATCTTTATCAAACAAAGAACTTCCCTAGCACGTCTAGCTGCAATTCTTTGAGGACGAATCTTCGTGATGGGCAAAACGTCTTGTTGCCTCTTATGTGATTGCTTTGTATGATGAAAAATAGACCACAGGTGCCACACGATCGTTTAAATAAGTATGCCTCGACATTGGGGCAATATTATTATACTGATAGAGTTGGTAATATTTTAAAATTTTTCGTTAGAGTTGAAGTTTAGAGTTTTAATTCTTCAGATTTATACATGTGACGTCACAAAGCTTATGACTCGTCCCTCCCCCACTTGTCACACGATGTCACACTTTGTTGACCCCCCTCCCTCCCCCTTAAAGTATGACGTAATTATGAACGGCCCCTTAAGGGCAGATTTTCAAAGCAAATAACGGTACACAAAAGATCCGAATTCTCTATTTTCAAAAGCCTCTTTCCTCCTTTGGATATTTGCTGAAAACTCACGACCATGTGACGGGTTTTTGGTTCTAAAAACATCGGTTTCGGTTCTTCATTCGATTTCGCAGGCGTTAACAACCATTTCTCACATTTTGCTACTGTCAGCGAATAAAGTCAGAAAGGAAAAATAAGAGAAGAGCACGCTAGCTCTTCCTTCAATCCAAGAGTGAAAGAATAAAATTGTGACGGCGAGGTGGAATGTTACAAACGATAAAAAACAAGAAAATAAAACAATCGATGGTAACTTCGTATGCACAGGAAAAAAGTTATGTCAAGACGAAGCAATAGAGTTGGAAAACGGCATCATCGCTGTTTGAAGATACTGCCAAGAAGTGAGAAGACTCCATTATTCGTGGCAAAACTCTAAACGAACTCCGAGAAAGAATAACAATGAACCATGAAGAATGGTGTAAAATAAATAAAAAAGGGAACTTTTCTATAATTAAAAATAATAAACAAATTCTTTCTTTAAAAAAAATGTTTACGCACTCAGCGCAGAACCTGTTTTCGTTTGTTATAAAATTTTCTACCCTTTTTATTTTTATTCCTTCTTCTTTCCTGTGGCCAGTATATTTTCTCGATCTTTTCCTTCTCTTCTCCCCGGCGTTAACTTTTCAAGCGAGAGATTTGACGTCATTAAGCCAACGTTTCCATGACATCGACGGCGCGGCCATTTTCTTCGCGGCCCGATGCATAACCAAGAGCGTTTCCGCCATTAGACAGTCTCCATCAAAAGAGACAGTCACCGTTGCCAAAATGCCAAGAATTTTCGCTTTCTCCATACGCATGCACCCAGTCCCTCAATTTTTTTCAAAAATCTATCCCCGAAGGTTTAAAAAAAGCAAACCCAGTGCATCTGCTTTTTGCATTTGGAAATTCCCTTTATGAGTGAGAAACGAGAAGCTTAATACACAGAGAAAGGGGTTCCAGCACAAGAAAGTGGATTTTGTTTCTTGTTGTCACTATTTTCCCGCCTTTTTTTCCTCTTTCTTTCTTTCTTTCTTTCTTTCTTTCTTTCTTCCTTTCTTTCTGTCTCTCTCTCTCTCTCTCTCTCTCTCTCTAAGGCGGTGTCAGTAGCGATCGACGCTCACGTTTAAAACGTCCGAATTGTTTCTGCACGAGTGACGATGAGCTTAACCGAAATGGCATTTGGCAAACACGAACCAATAACACTGGGGCGCCCTTTTTTTTTATTTTTTTCCCTCAACCCTAACCAGAATTCTTCATGGTCCCTTTCAAAGGAAGTCTTTTCACCGTGTTTCTTTCTTTCTCTCTCTCTCTTATTCTCTACAATTTTTCATCTTTTTTTTTAGTCAATTCTTTTCTCGGAACTCGCGCCATTTTAGATTACATCAGCGACCTGTCACGACAAATGGCAGCCATTTCGATTCATATCAAAAAAAAAGAAGGGGGGAGGGAAGGGAGGAAAAAACTTTCGTGTCCCCATTAGAAAAGACATTATTGAGCCGCTTGAAGGCAAAGAGTAAATGGGTGGAGAGAGCGACAGAGGGAAATATGAACCGTGAAAGAAAAATAATACACTACTGTCTTTCTTATTACTGTGTTATTAATTTCCAGTGCTTGGGCTCAATAGAAGAGAGCGCTAATGCCCTAGAAACGGTATTTTTAGACGACATAATTTGGCAGAGTGCCCCCCCCCCTCCTCTTTTATTTCTTAACAAGACGGCCTTGTCGCTCTGAAAAGTAAAAATGCCTCGACATTCTAAAAGAGGAGGATAAAAAAAGAAAACGCAGGAAGAATCATACCGAAAGTTTAATGCACCATTTCGTTGTCTTCTTCATTCAAATGGAAGGCCCATTAATGAAGAGAAAACAGTCTAATGCATAAACCTGCAAACGCATTCGAATGATAATGGTTACATTTTGCCTATGAACACTCACGTACTCGGTTGATAACGTTTATTCCAGTATACTTCAAAGTGAAGTTGATAAGATGCAGAATAAATGATTAGCAATGAACGTAATATTTAATTTCACAATAAACATGAGATTCACCTGAAACTGTGGATGAGAATATACAAATAAAATAGAGAAGGAAAACACTTTTGCACATGAGGTTTAATATGGTACGAGGGTGGATTAAATATAAACGAGACTATCGTTGTAGACCACGTTCTATGGGTTGGATCGTGCTGCCGCTAGAGGGCGTGTTAGTCTATCTCCGAAATTTGTTCAAAAATAGGCATACGTTACGGAAGCACTCAATCCATAATCAAAAGAGATCTAGGACTCCGTAAAGTGTCCGTCCGATGGGTCCCATGTCTTTTGACTACTGAACAGAAGTTGACACGTTTGCACGTGTGTTGCACAAGAAGGGGACGCATTTTTGAATCGCATCGTTAGTTGCGATGAAACTTGGGTATACCACTACAGGCCTGAGTCGAAACAAGCAAGCATGGAGTGGAGGAAGAAAGGCGAGGCAACCCCTGTAAAAGCTAAGACACGGCCGTCAGCTGGGAAGGTGCTTGCAACCGTTTTTGGGACCATCGCGTGAATCCTGCATATTGATTTTTTGCACGAACGTCGTACCCTTAATGCTGCATATTATTGTGAACTTTCGAGTCGTCAGGTTAAATTTGCTTATCGCCATAAAAGGCGTGACCAACCGATACGTGAAGTGATTCTTCTCCATGGCAATGCCAGACCGCACACTGTAGCTGTCACGAGTAAAAAATTAAGAAAAATGGGTTGGGCAGCGCTTGAACACCCTCCGCATAGCCCCGACTTGTCACCCTGTGACTTTCACCTCTTTGGGCCACTCAAAGTAGCTCTGAGAAGCCAACGATTCGACGACGATGATGCACTGGAGGAGCTAGTACACAACTGGCCGCTGACACAACCAACTTCTTTTTATAATGAGATCAAAAAGCTTCCAATCCGCTGGCAAAAATGTGTTTCTAAATCAGGGGACTATGGCGAACAATAATATACAATTGGATTAATTCTTACTATAAATAAAAAAATTATGAAATGAAAGTCTCGTTTATGTTTGATCCGCCTTCGTATAATCAGTATTTTCAATATCATGCTGAAATTTCACGATACCTTTCAAAATAAAAATCTTATAAAAATGTACAGAGCCTGTAACCACTTATGGACGAAGAATAAAAAATTTTATTAAATTTTGATCATTGTTAAATAGTTAATAAATATTTTCCATCATTACTACAATATAAGCAATCAGGGATAAGGGATGTTCAAATCACAGAAATTAATCGACCAATATTTCTCAAATTGATGCATGAACCCTTGAAAGAATATCACAAAGTAAAATTAGTGGTCGATTGAAAAGAAATGAATCTCTAATAAGTAGATGTGGGAAAAAAATCTAATTGAAAGTCAACAATTCTACGGGTTCTACAAGATTTCGTCAATGCAAGATTTATGAAAATGAAAAGTCAACCACATTTTCAATCACGGAATAAACAAATGAGATTAGAATGGGCTAAAAAATAAATGACATTCGAGCTTGAGTGGGGGGAAAGTCATCTTTACTTATGAAAAAAAGTTCAGCTTCGGCAATTCTATGATTGTGTGAGGTGGCATTGCTTACAATAGAAAAACAAATTCAGCAATAATTGAAGATCGGGTTGCAAAGATAATGCAACCATTCACGTTTCCAGATCTGGATGAAAGAGAAGAATAAGGTAATGAAATACACTGAAGAGCCAAGACATTATGACCATCACCACATTGATGAATGAACTCGTCTGGATCACGTGGAGGGCACGTAATTAAGTGGGAATGGCATTTAACTGCTGCTGGAGAAGGTAAGGAATCAGTCTTGCACTTAATTTTGCAAGTGATGGGAAAGGCTGCTGATCTAAGCGAATTTGATAGAGGGCACATTGTAATGGCCCAAAGACTCGGAACTGCACGGCTGGTAGGTGTTCACGATCTGCCCTTGTTAGTATTTATGCAAAGTGGATAAATGATGGTGAAACCAGCAGTAGACGCCCAAGCGTCATCAAAGAAAAAAGGACGTCGGAGACTGTCCCGCTTGGTAAAGCAAGATCGGCGCCAGACAGTGGCTCAGCTGACAGTCCAAGTGTAAGTGTTTCGGAACCACTGACATGGATGGCGCATCCCTCATTAAGAGGATTAAAAAGGGTGACGCCACTGGACGCCACATTGGTAGGGGCAATAGTTTAAACTTTTTTGTGACATTTTTATTCGAGATTATTCCAATATAATTAATTTGATGGGAAAATTTAAATTAAAACTTTTACTAATATAATTAAATATTTTCTTTTTGGTTTGGCAGAGTATAAAATAAATAAAACATTAAGGAATGACATAACCAAGTACCGAAAGGTTAAATTAAACCATTCGCGGAACCATATTTTTAAACCGCCCAATGTTAACATTGTAAGTTTCTAATGGACCATAAACATACCATTAAACCACGTACCTTTAAACCAATTTCGACTATCACTAATTTTACATTATATTCATACATGACACATCATTCCAAGTCGTTTGATATATTACATGCCATATTTTAGCATTGAAAGTTCCAATGAACCAAAATGGTTCCACTAGACCAAGTGCCTTTGTACCAATTTCGACTATCAATAATTTTACGTTATATTGATTCATGATACATCATCCCAATTTGTTTGATATATTACATGCCATATCTTATCACTGAAAATTTTTGAGGGTGCCATAGGGGTACCATTAGAGCACGTGCCATTGTTTCGATTACAACCATTTTCAAAATGGTTCATTTCTTGATCCATATTTATCAATTGGCGAAAATAGTAATTTATATTCGCTTCTATCTGGTCATTACGATTTGTTTGATATTTTACTTAATACATCTCTCCATTGAAAATTGCTAGGCGGGAAAATTGCACGTGCCAATGAACCGATTTAGATAATATTTGAAAATCTTCCATAACCTCGGAGGAGTTAGAGTTACAGATAGACAGACAGACACGTTTCCCCACACTGATAGCATAAAGCACCTTTCGGTACTTAATAATATTTACGAAACTCAGACTGCTTAATTAAACCTTACACTCATTAAAGATTTGATCTAAAGTATTTAAAAGCTTATTTTTAATTAATTAACATTTTACTTTGACCAATTGTTAAGTTTACTTTGTGTACCTTTACAATGGCATTAAAATTCAGAATTGATCCAAGAATCAAACAAACGTTGCACACACGATGAGATTTCTTGCCATCCGCCATCATAGTAAGGGCAAATTCCGGTGGCGTCAAGTTTTTCGCCGGAAGCGCCACCTAGTTATTTATATAGATCAGTGTTCGGAACACACATTTCAGCGGACACTGTTGAATATGGGACTGCGCAGCAGACGTTCCACTCGTGTGACTCTGTCGGCCAAGCGTCATTATCAACTACGCTTACAGTGGGTCCGGGAACATCGAGACTGGGCCATGGAGAAGTGGAAGAGTTAACTGGTCGGATAATCACGATTTCTTATTCATCACGTCGATGGTCGTGTCAGAGTACGCCGACTTCCAGGCGAACCGTTGCTCCCCTGTACAGCAGTCCATACATAGGCTGATGGTGGCGGTATCACAGAATACCACAGAATGGACTTTGAAGTAGCGCTCCTAACGGATGGGTGGACTCTTGGGTTAGCTTAGCACAGGAATAGCATTGGGAAAGAGGTGCTGTTCGGATATATTTCACTATTAAATTTATTTTGCGTTCTTTTAATTTGTGTCAGACGTGAACTGTGGCGATCCGTGGTAACGAAACGCGAGCTGGGTAACAAGGCCAAGCTCTCCGTCTTCAAATCTATCTTTATCCCCATTCTCACCTATGGTCATGAGGCTTGGGTAATGACCGAAAGAGTGCGAACGCGGGTACAAGCGGCCGAAATGAGATTTCTGAGAGGTGTGGCAGGTGTTATCCTACTAGATAGTGTACAGCAGCACAATAAGGGAATCTTTAGGTGTTGAGCCGCTACTTCTCCGCATTGAGAGATCTCAGTTGCGCTGGTATGGCCACATGATACGGATGCCGCAAACTAGTCTTCCTAGGCAGTTGTTATTTTCCAAGCCGGTGGGTAAGAGACCAAGGGGTCGGCCTAGAACCAGGTGGCTAGACTACATGGAGAATCTGGGTTCAAGTCGCTTGGATATTACCAGGGAGGACATGCACCTGATGGCGGAAGATCGCGATCGCTGGAGATCCTCCATAGGGCTGCTGCCCCCGCGGCCCTAACGGATAAACGGGTTTGAAAAGTAAGTAAGTAAGTAAGTTCTTTTAATTTCAATAAATAAAAAAAGTTAACTTTAAGCGTGTATATGAATTTGTTTCATCTATACAATGAAAATAAAATCATTTAAGATAGGTTTGCTTATTTGTTAAAACTTTCAAAGTGGCCCTTTTCTTAGGGTAATATTATTAATTAAAATGTTAACTTTTGATTTAACATATCTTTTGTAAAAGTGTATTAAGAATTTTTATATGTTTATATAGAAAATAAAAGCTTTTTTTGCGTGATATTTGCTTAATTGTATAACTAAAAAGTATTGTCAGTTTCATACGTTAATTTTATTAAATGAAAAATGAAAAGCTTTCTTTGAAACCCCCACATTATTAACGAAACTGTGATCAGGATTTTTTCGGTGTACCATATATTAAGCATTTTAAACTTACATTTTAATTATTTTCAAAATTGAAATAAACCCAATTTCTTTGATTAATTAAGCAAAGTTCTTAATGAAAATTAAAAACTTTAACGTTAATAAAATCTGGAAAAATCTTTTCATTAAGTTGATGCAGAAATAATTGCGATTTTTTTAATTTTACTTTTATCATGTATGCTAGTTTTATAGTTTAATCAACTAGATTTCTTAATATCCATTTCAAGTTCCTATTAAAAATCGCTATTATTTGATCAACCCTTAAAAAGTTTTGTAAATAAGAGATTTCAGTAAAGGAATTTAAATCCTTTTGTGACCAGATATTAAAATGCTTGCAAATTATAAAAAATAATTGACTCCTTGAAAATTTTAATTTTTGGCCTTATATGAATTCAAAATAAATGGTAACTCGTTTCTCAAATGTAAATTAATTGTAATCAGCTGTCATTTTTTATGAATTTTGTTTTTGTTATATTATCTTATTGAAGTGTGAAATTTCTTAATTTTTGTCAACATCATTTACTTCAATGTATTATCATTAAATATGTAGCGTATCTAAATGTATCATATATTTATATGTAGCATTTTAACGGCTTTTATCACTTTCTCAATAAAAACAAATTATAGAAGGTCGGATTAATTCTGTTTGTGAAATTAGATTAGTTTGCGAGTGAAATTACTATATTTCGTACAAAAATATTAATTGATTTGTAAAGTCTAAATTATTTAAATGTATACTGTAAACTTAACAGCCAGTCAGTTGATTGCCAAGCAAGTTACTCAACCATTTAATTAGGTGAATATCTATTTTTCTCCGTGGAAAATATTTTTTTCTTGACGCCGAAAGATTACATGTCATTCATTTCAAGCTTCCGTGTGATCAGACCAGTTTCTGTTAATTACAGACCGAGAAATAATTAAAAATCTAGAAAACATCGTAGCAAGCTCCATTGAAACGCAGGTTAACGAGCCAGTAAATACCACCCATCCGTCGGAGAGCGCTACCGTCTGCTCACTACCATCGCTTAGCATGGGAAACGGTGAAGCTGTCATTTCTGTGTTATTCTGTGGCGATATTATGCTTTGGGGGACGTTCTCATGGGCGGCTCTGGGACCCGTAGTTGTGGTAGAACGGACCATGAAAGCTGCGGACCAGTTGCACCCTTACATGGCGTCTGTCTTCCCAACTGGTTGGTTGGTTCGTTTATTAAAATTTTTGGCGTGACTACTAAGGTCATTTTGCGTCTTTTACACAATTTATATCTGTACGCAGCCGGAGCCAACCACAAGCATTCATGCCCACGGCGGGATTCGAACCTACGACCAGGCGGACTCGAAAACTAGAAAGCCTACGCCCTAAGCCCTCTCGGCCACCTGGCCGGCTCTTCCCAACTGGAAATGGAATCTTCCAGCAGGACAACGCCCCATGTCACAAGGCTCGAAATGTGTTGGAACGTAAAGAAGAATTCCAATTAATGTCCTGGTCACCTAAGCCGGATCTTAATCCAATAGAGCACATTTGGGATGTCATGGAGCGGCAGCTCAGAGCTCAAACATGTCAGAATATCTCGACATTTGGTACAACCTGTCTCCAGTCATCTACCAAGAACTTGTGGCATCCATGCCAAGGCGAGTTGCAGGTGTTTTGCAGGCCAAAAGTGGCGCAACGCGTTACTGAGCAGGTGGTCATAATGTTTTGGCTCTTCAGTGTATGTAAACAGCCAAAATTGTGGACACTAGGTTAACAAGAAAGGAAGGAAAGAATAACGTACTTGACTGGCCACCTCTCATCACTGGCACAAATCCTATTGAAAACCTTTGGATATCCAAGTTAGGAATGTTTACATGAACAGAAAACAATTCATCAATTCAAGATTTGCAAAAAAGAAATTCATGAGTCTTGGGAAAAAATACCTACAGAAGTATTTTTGAATGGACACTCACTGAAAAGATGAAAAATCGTATACTGATATTATCCGTTTGAATGGACATTAAATTGTCTTCACTGCTTATTTTAGTTGCTAATCTTTAACTCTACCTGCTTGTTTGACAGTGTTTTCGATACGTTTCTCTTTTGGTGAACACTACTCAAATAATATAATTTGTGATTTTTCTTCTTATTGGCAATGGCATAAATACGGTTTTATGTACAGAAGAAAAATCTAAATCACGGGATAATTTATATAAAAAATAAGCGAAAGGAAAAATTCTGCAATCACGGACCAAAGCAGGGACTCCCCGCTCTTACTTGAACGGCATCTCAAACAGTAATAATTATTTATTAAAAGAGAAACTACCTTTTCCTGTCCAAAATATTTTATTATTTTCATTTTCTCAAAGAAAAAGTGAGGAGTCCCGAAGCCCAGGTGCCAGTCAAACGAAGAGCCCTTAACTTTCGGCATTTTCGAGCCTCTACAAAACTCCATTTCGCTGGATCTGCTGTAAAAGCCGACACCTAGAAGCACGAAAACGATTTTGATTTGTCATAAAAGGAAAGACAAGACGGAGGAGGGAATGCCCATCGCCCATCTTCTGTCTCTCCTTACGTTAAGAACTGGAGGTAACCCATAAAAAAGAGAGAAAGACAGGGATAATAAAAAAAATGGGGGCGGGGGGGAAGGAAGTCTCTTGAAAAACCATTCAGGAAATCGTCGCTTTACTTACTGGGCTTTCCAAACAATTCCTCGACGGCACTAGGCCTTTATTTCGAAAAATTTAACGAATTATGGCTTTACCACTTACAACTGGCATCCTTTCAATTTCTGACAGTCTGTTCGCTGCCTTTCGGTTCCCACACATCCATCTGAATAATGTTCAACAAACCTGGCCTTTGACAGATTTCTAAGACTTCTGCCTATCTTTTCTATCTTTACCTTTCGGTGTCGAGGATGCTAAAAAAAATTGGATCTATTTGAACTTAAACCTAGCCAAAAATCAGCCCTACCGAAGCTTAACTTTGTAAGTTCCAAGTTTATTTGTAAAGAGACAAACACAAACATTCATACCTTCAGCGGGATTCGAACCCGCCATTCGCTGACCTCGAGAGCGACAAGATCTGCGCCTCATACATTAGTCGACAAATCAGCCTGTCAGTTGGAAGATATATCTCTGAGAAGACCATCCGTCAATTTTATATACAAACAATTGTATCCACGCTAGGACGGACCAACACCATACTGACATGCTCATCTTCTGTTACGCTTTCTCTCTAATAATCTATCTAATCAAAGTTTAATCCTTAGTTCTTCTATACATGTACATTCCATCTACCAACTTTCGTGTCAATTGCTTATGCCTTACATAAAGATTACAGTATAAATATGCATATACAAGTTTTTAGATATGAAAAGAAATGGTTAATGAAACAAGGGTAAGTAAGTGTTGAGTTGTGATATTTGTTAGTATAAAGTACTTTAATCTAGATTTGAAGATGGCGATGTTCGGGAAGGTACGAATTTCAGAGGCTAAAGTAGACCATAGTCTTATACCTGCAATGGAGACACTTCTTATACACACAATGGGAATCTTAAGGAATTTGCCTGACGAGTTATGTAAGGATGACTCTCATTTCAAGTAAGAGAGGATAGAGAAAATGAAGTTATTAAGTGATTATTAATCACTTTATATACAAACGTTGCTAAGTTCATATATGGAGACAATACCAACCGAATTAAAATACTCTCATGAATCTCTTTATCTACCTACCTACTTACTTTTCAAACCCGTTTATCCGTTAGGGTCGCGAGGGCAGCAGTTCTATGGAGGATCTCCAGCGATCGCGATCTTCCGTCATCAGGCACATGTCCTGCCTGGTAATACCCAAGCGACTCGAACCCAGATTCTCCATGTAGTCTAGCAACCTGGAGATAATTGAATTTCTCCACCTGTCTCAATAGGGCTCCCCTAACATGGAGAACGCACTGAGCAGGCTGTCTTGAAAGGACCAGAACCTCAGTCTTAGTCACACTGATCGTCATCCCAGCTTCTTCACATTTGGCTGCAAACCGGTCTAGTGCATGCTGAAGGTTAGTACGAGAAGACACAAGGAGGACAAGGTCGTCAGCAAAGAGCAACCTCTCCACCAAGCAGTCGCCCACACAAACACGCTCATTGCCTCGGCTGCCCCTGTCTATCCAGTCCATAAAGATAATGAACAAGAGGGGCGACAGTACGCACCCTTGGCGGAGTCCAACACCCACGGTGAACGGTCTTGACTTAATGCCATTTATCCGGACACACATCTCAGAGCTTTCGTACAGAGACATGATAGCAACCAGTAATTGCCCATCCACTTCATACTCTTGCAACACTTGCCAGAGCTTCTCCCGAGGAACTCTTTCATATGCTTTTTCGAGGTACAAAGCAAGCGTAGACATCTTTTGCATATATCCGTCGTGCTTCGGCCAGGTCGGAAGCCGCACTGCTCCCCCGACAGTTTGGAGCCGACTATTTCCCGACCTCTCTTCTCCAGACACTTGCGTACACTTTCCCAGGAATGCTGAGCAAAGAGATGCCTCGATAGTTGTTACAATCTCTCTGATCTCCCTTTTTGAAGATAGGGATCACAATATCTGTCTGCCATTGCTTCGGGGCCTGGCCAGATATCCAAGCGACCTGACACACTCGACACCATCCTGATTTAAGGCCTTTAACATCTCGGACCGGATTTCATCTTCACCTGCAGTTTTGCCAGTATTCAGGGACTTAATTGTCCATCTGACTTCTGCTTCGGTGAAACTACCGTGACTATTTCTGCTCCAAGGTGCTAAGTTGTTGCTGTCACCGGATTAAGAAGAGATGCAAAGTATTCCTTCCACCTATGCAATATGCTCTCCTCCGTTTTCAGAAGCCTCCCATCTGAACTTGTTTGTGATGAAAGATACTTTTTTCCACGGAGGCGGCTCACAGTCTGCCAGAATACCTTGATGAATCTCTTTTGAATGCGAAATAGACGTAATAGATTAAAGTTGGAGGAGGATCCCCAGAACTCGATACCGTAGCAAAGAGACGAACGAATTAGAGCAAAGTAATTTAAACCGTTAAACGGTTAAACTTGAAGGGATTAAAGAAAACGAGGCAACAGCAGCTACCTTCTAACAACGAGTCCTTCAGGTTTAAAATTCTTCGCTTAAGAACTCAGCATGAATATTACAAACGTAATTATGTCAGCTATACATTTTTCATTTCGCCAATACCGATCCCGATGCAAGGGAAAGAGCGATAAATAGAGGGTTATGAGCGCTTTGATAAAACATTCAATTTTAACATTATTTTTTTCTTCTTTATCAGAAAAAGAAGGAAGAAAGGAAGGAAGAAAAAAAAACAATTAAAGCCTAGACTCAGTCCGCTTCCCTTCGCATGAAGTTAATTAGGATGTAATATTAATGAGTGTTGACAAAGACGGCTCGCTTTACCTTTTTTTTAAATTTAATTGGACTCTCAATCGACGTCGGAGCCATTTGCATGAAGAAATTCAAAAATGAAACCAAATATTAATTGTGAATTTTTTTTCCTCTCACCTCAAAGAACGAACTGTTGCAAAGTCATCAGATGATTAATTGTTTCGATGGTCCTATTAAAATAGATTCAGGGGAAGAAGTCGCCTCTTCGAAACACCTCCTGGAAGATTTCGATTTCGATCCTTGAAACTCCTTAGAAATAAAACGTTCAGTTTTATACGATTTAGTCGCGCAAAACGAACGGCAAACCCTTTCTTTGAGTTATCCTGGATTTCTTCTTCTCCAACAAGACAATACGAATTGATAGGAACTACGATGCAACGCTTTCGATTTCAACGTCCTGTACAATTACGGAAGCCAAATAAACGGTGACAACCAAACCCAAGAGAGTTACAGTTCGTCAGCTCCAGAATTTGCGTCCGAAATGGCAAACAACAGCTTCTCACTTTACTTTCCGCCTATCACCAAGACGTTTCGACTCCTAAAAGCAGTGATGCACAGAAACAAAGGTTCCATTTTAGGAGCTCGTATACTGGAATGTGCGCCTATCGGCTGGTGGTAGAATGCAAATTTCATTAGAGAATGCGTGCAACCGAAAGTGTCAAATGAGCGAGGGCTGGGGATCTTTGATGACGTCCTGCCGTCAAGTTTTAATTGCACCTTGACAAAGCAATGCGGGGAGGTAACGAGGAGGAGGAGGTGGGCGGACTGGCTGTGCTAACCCACTCCACAGAACACTCAAATACACACGCCTTGGGCGTCTAGACGGTTTCCCTTTTTTTTTTTTTTTGCAAGGCCCCGCCATTCGTTCTCTTCTTTCCGAGTCTAAGCGTTCCTCTTTTCACTCGACCAGGGCCATTTTCGACGGAAGTGTTTCTAAAAATAGATCCACTGGGTCTCATTATGTGACAATGTAGTCGCCTAGCAACGACGGCGAAGAGAAGCGGCGGGAATCGCCATAGCAACCAACCGACCGACAGAACTGGACCGACCTACCGACCAACGGCTCCGATCTACAGGAAAGCGTCTAGTTCTGCGCAAAGTATTTGGATCTCGCATTAAAATTCCCCAAAGGCAGAATCTTCTGCTTTGTTTCAACTCATCTGATATCGCCACCTTAAAACTTATCGATCCCGGGTCTTCCATTTTGACCAAAGAAAAAGCAAGTTTTTTGTCGTGTTCCCTCACATTTCCTCGCCTTGTCTTTCTCCTCCTCTCTTCTCGCCCAATGCTTTTGTCTCGTTTGCATCCAATCCCCTTGGGTCGTTAAAAGTCTATAAGAGCCGTTGGAAAACGACCTTTGACCTCCGGGACAGAGAGAGAGAAGACTAGAAATGAGAATTTATTCTTCGCATTCAAACAAATTGCAAGGGAGGCGGAGAGCCAACCGAGGAGGGACTGCCCACCACCAACCCCAATTCATACGTCTTCATTCTTGGCAATGGTCATGTTTGAACTTTTCCGGCTTAAAGATCTTTTCCCTTTCCTCCCTGCAAACCTCATTTTCTACCCTTACACCACCCCTCCCCTACTTCCTCCTCCTCCTCGTCGTCGTTCAGAGTAATTCAAATCGTAGCTCCGTCGGACAAAACGTTCACCGAAATAATTGCTCCATCATAATAATAAAGTATCCTCGAGTAAATCGTCTTATTTATTAACCCTGTGCGCTAGTGGGCTCCTTCTCTTTCTTAGAAGATTATCCTCCAATCTTCTTCACCGAAAATAGACAGGGAATGGGAACGGAGGGTAGGCGTTGGTTGTCAGGGAATTTTACACTGATTCCTTGAGCAAACAAATCCAATGCTTCGTTCGGTTCGGCTTCCTTGCCGATCGCGGAGGGATTAGGAAAGGCGGGAAGCCCAACTTGCAGTCATCGTTCAGCTCCCACTTTACTCGTAAATCTAGCAAAGCAACCAAAACTGCAATGGATTCTTGTCAATTTATTCCTAATGTGACACCTTCGCAACGGGAAAAAATTATCCCTGAACACTAACCAAAATTCACAATTAACTCGCCCATGACGCCAACCATACGAAAAAAAGTGACAAAACAGGAACCTTTTTGTCGATCAAATATTCCTTCAACTGAGGTTGGAACCGTTCACGTCCGCTTCAGTTTCCAAAAGCACGGACGAAACGACATCATGAATAATTTGGAGTCTCGAATCCAGGCGACGTTTGACCTTTCCTTTGCATTTTCTGCACTACTTATTCTAAGAGTACCCTTTTCAAGTTAAAAAAGAACTCACACCATTAAGAAGACGAACAACATCTTTCCAGTGCTTCCATTCGAGAATAAAACTTGCGGCAAAACGGAACGAAGACGTATACAAATTTCAGTAAACGAGCATTAATGTTTTATTCAAATGACCTTTTCCAAAATTACAAAACATCCAACTGGATGCTAACAGAGGAATACTCAAGTGACTGAAAATAAATAAGCAATATCGACAATAATAATAATAATTTTATTGCAACTGTAATCAGCTGTCAAAATCATGACTGGGCCCATCCACTACAGACGAATCCACCACGAGTAAAAAATTACCTAAAAAGAAGGTAGTACTAAAAGGTAGTAGGCGAAAATCATGAAAGATCTCAACTTTCCCCATATTGCCATTACTATGATAACTTTGCACCAACTTAAAAGCTGGATCAGTCTTAATGAATTGATTACGCCCTTTACCTAAAACTACAGGGCGAGTCAAACGTCGTTGGACACCCTATCTTGGATACCAATGTAGTTACACAAATTCTAATACAGGGAATAAATAGGAGCTTGAGGGTGCTCTATCTGATGGAGCACCTTTCATCATATCAAATATGCACATTAGAAAACATCCACATTCTATTTCGAAAACCGTAAGAGATACACAACAAAATTCCAATTGCACATTTGTACAACAGCAAATTCCAAACAAAGCAAAAAAAATTTTCCTCAAAATCCATGAGCGGATCACCCACAATCCTCAACAGGACAATTGCCTCTTCTACTGTTTGTTCCTTACAAACAGTCATCTGATACAAAGTAAGTGTTTCTATCAATCATCTAGATAGTGTTCAATGTGATGTCCACTTGCACCATAGCATAATTCCGCACGACATTTCAAAGATCCCTGCTTGTTGCATGATAATTTTGCCTCACCTCACCAAAGCAGAGGACCATGTTGATCATTTCCTAGTTGGTGTACTGTGCCATCTTGCTTTGTTCTGATTTTTTTTCTCAGCTTCAACAAGCCTTCCTTTTTATACCAATTGCACAGGAAACTGGTGACTTTATGGTAAATTTTGCAACTTTCCAGAACAGGATGAGGATGGTGCATGACATAATGCTTGGCAAATGATATTCAGAAAAAGAAAAAAAAACACTCGGTGGTTACTACCGAGACTTGAATCCAGTATCTTTGGACTCTTGCTCTCGTTTCCTCCTATGGCCACTCATCCCTTGCCTCAATCTTCACAGGAATCAAGGGTTTAATGTTGCAGAACTTGCAATGAGGATTGAGAGTGGGTGATCCGCTCATCGGATTTTGGTGAACTTTTTTTGTTTTGTTTGGAATTTGCTGTTGAATGTGCAAATGTGCAATTGGAATTTTGTTGTGTATCTCTTACGGCTTTCGAGATAGAATTTAGATGTGTCCTAATTTGCATATTTGACATGATGAAAGGTGCTCCATCAGGTAGAGCACCCTCAAGTTCCTATTCATTCCCTGTATTGGAATTTGCGTAACTACATTGGTATCCAAAATAGGAAAGGGATAACAGACTTTTGACTCACCCTGTATTATCATCTGTGAATTTCTTATGAATCCCAATAAATTGTAGAATTCGTGGATCCCACAGTCGTCCATTAGAAATAGCAATTAAAAATTAGTAAACAAACTACGAATAATAGCATTAAAGGGGGGGGGAGGAAAACGTAAATATTTTTTTTACAATATTGTGTGCTCGGAAAAGCTTTACGAAATATAAAATAATTAAAAGGATTCATGATACCTTCCCAATCGTTTTGTTTTCAGCTTCAGTTTCATGTTTCCAGTCAACAAAGATTCGGTTTTATTTGCGGAATGTAGTGCTGACAAGCGGGTCGACGTAAAGGATTTGAGAGTATGGGCCTTCGAAAGGGTAAGAGGAGAGTAAGGGCCACTTCTGTACTACTAGGCTAATATTCTTCCTGTAAAGTGAGATTGCTCCGTTTCTGACCCTCAAAACCTTCAGAGCCAAAATTCTAAAGATGGTGAACCAATAGTCGGAAATAGTGAACCAATGATCGGAAATGCATAATTCAGGCGCTACAAGATCTTCTCCGCGAGAGGATGTGGCTGCAACGTGATGGCGCGCCTGCTCAGTTCGATGTTGAAGTCCGCAAGCAGATTCATTGAATTGGAAGGACCTGTGTCTCAAGGCCATCGCGATCATCGAATCTCACTCCTCTGCACTTTTTTCCTGCTGGGGTACATCAACTCGTTGGCGTATGAAACTCCAGAAGAATCTGATGCGATATTGCTTACCAAGTATTGTGAAAGAGTGCGGCAAACTTTCATGCGTCATTGTAATGTATGTACTGTAGCGAGAAGATAGGTGCCACTTTGACCTGTAGGTGTTGCTACGTTGTTGCTATGAGAATTTTGACCCCAAAGATTTGATTCACCCTGTACAAATCACGGGCGCATAGATTTCATTATTAATATCAAATGCGACCCCTCAAGTGCCGAACTTTGAACAGTCTCGAAATGGAATGAAAGAGGAAAAGGCGAAGCGACGAGATGAAAGCTAACTACCGTGGGAGAAGTCATAGATTAAAACGAGAAAATTACTTCGTGGATCGCATTTATTTTTCTGCTTCCCACCTTCCCTTTTCTCAGGTCGTATGCTCTCCGTGAGATGAAGTGACCACTTGAGCCTGGCTTTTGTTCTAAATTCCCTCTCTCAGAGAAAAGAATGAAGAGAGAGGGGGGCAGGCTTGGAAGATGGGGGTTGTTGGAGTTAGGGTTAACACGGCGGAGGGGGAGGAGGAAGAAGAGGAGAGAAATGAAAAGGAGGAGGATAAATGCGCGAGATTCTCAAAAGAACCCCAAGTGTTCTTTTTACGCATCGCCTCCAATCCTGATGCTCAACTTAATGAGATCTGCAGTTTTCAAATTGCGCTCATTTCCCAGAAGTCTCTCTCGAATAACCGTGTGCGGAGGCGGTGTCTGACGGGGTTGCCAGAGGGCTCGGCTAAATTATGCCAACAGTCCCCTCCGACAATTCCAACCACTTAACTCTGTCTCGGGCCCAAAGGGGACGCTGTTTGTTTTCTGGCCAATCACAGCGCCACCTTTTCGCTCTCTCTCTCTCTCTCTCTCTCTCACCCGACCATCCTCTCTGAATTAACGCGCACGATACAAGAAGAAAAAAAATTTTTTTCTTTATAAAAAGTCATTTCAACGCCCAGTCAGTTTGCAACGCGTTGCCACATTTGGCGTGAACCTTCTGCTAGATAGAGATTGAACCATTCGTTCCCATATTCGGCTAACCGGTACACGAAGATCCGACAAGTCACTGTTCGAGGCGTGTTAAAGTTCAAATCCAATGCCTTGAAACTCACTTATAAAAACGGGTCACGAACCTTAACCCAAGTACCCAGGTTGCGTTCATAAACGTTAACTCAGAGTAGGGTTGGGGAAGCAAACAGTGTCGGGTTTACTTGCAATGCATTTCAACGTTCACATTACCTAGCAACATTGTCGGCTGACGTCAATCGTATGCTTACGAACAAAGCGACCATAAATCTCTATGTGCACTCTTTGCAGTCATCCAAATAACGACGAAGACCTTTCCCCGTTTCCTGAGGCGAATAGTCATAAGTCCGGTGACATCAATGAGAGGTGATGCAAGATCTTAAAAAGGTGTACGAGTAAAGATGTAAAACTTCTTAAAAAAATGTCTATGGATTCCATAATTCCGCTTACCCGTGCTCTCAAACTACCCCTTTGTCCCTCTTCTCATGGCTCTGAATTTCTCATTAAATAGCGCCTTTTCCTGTCTGCTTCGTCGCAAGAAACTCGCCCTTCTAAACCCCAAACCTCCAGACCTATTCCCGCCCAAAAACGGGTCTCCTTACTCTTCCTTGGTCCCCATTTCTCCCGCCTAACTAATTTCCTTTGGCCTCCAGATTTTCTACCAGTCTTCTACCCTCTGTTTTCGTACCTTAAACCCTCCATTACTAACAACATTAATTTTTCCCTTCCGGTGAATATCGTTTAAACTGTGGATTTTGCGGCAAGTCTTACATAGTATTGTCGTCCCGCAACTTCGCCGTCCGTTTTAAAGAACATATGGCCTCTTACCAGGAGAAAGATGACAAATCCATTATGCCAACCATCTTGCTAGTACTGGACACAAGAAACATGAGGAAGTTTCTCCGCTTTTGTAATGACCCTTTCAAGACTGCAATTCTGGAATCCATAGAAATTTTTAAAGCCAAGATCCTCCTTAACTGTCAAACCGATTTCGACACTTTTTATATATCAACCGCTCTTTATTCAACTATATTTTATTATGTTTATAAGTTTTAATTTACCGGGACTCTTACAACGTCTTTTAAATTTCAAAAGGTATTTAACTATATAACAAGAAATTTATTCCCTCATCGAGGGTATAGAAAAGTAGCGGAAACCCCGGGTTCATCTATTTTTGTCCCTTTATCTGCACTTTAACACCCCTCCCAATTTGTTTTAATCAAAAAATTGATTTTCTCAAACATAGTATTTGGAAAATATAAAAGAACACTATCGTCTTTCCTCTCGCATCATTTCCGATCGAATGATATATCAAAAGCCATATGTTGTCATATTTTTAAAGACCAAGTGACTGCCACCCCCGCAACTCCGACCCCTTTGGGACAATTCGGCCCAAGCTTCATAGTAATGTAGATCTTGTCTAGAGGAATCTGCAGATCGAATTTCACTCCTTTACATACTTAAACACCATATAGATCGCTTGGCCCCGCCCCCCCCCCCTTAACTCCGACCCCAGTGGACCAATAAAAACCAAACTCCTAAATAAATAGTGAAGTGGGATATACTTAAGAAAAGCTACCTTCCGATTTCAATCTTCTACGTCAAAAAATATGGAAAATATGAAAGGGATGGACAGACAGACGTACATTGTGAAACCATTAAGCGCTCCGCTACTTAATAAGAAATTAATCCTCTCGAGGAAGGTATAGGAAAGTAGCGGAAATTATGAAATTATCTATTTTTAGCCTTTTATCTGAACTTTTAAAACCGTAAATTGATTTTCTCGAACGTTGTGTCTAGAAAATATAAAAGAGTTTCCTTATAATTTCCGATCGAATGATATATCACATTTCATATGTTGCCATAGTTCTAAAGACCAAGTGACTGCCACCCCCACAACTCCGACTCCATTAGGACTATTTGGCCCAAACCTCATAGGAATGTAGATCTTGCTTAGAGGAATCTGCTTACCGAATTTCCCCCCTTTACATAAGAAATACATGTAAATCTTTTGGTCCCCTCTAATTCCCACCCCCGAAATTCCGATTCCAGTGGGCTAATCAAAACCAAACTTAATAGTGAAGATGCACATGCCCATAGTAAGCTACATTCCGAATTTCAAACTTCTACCTGAAAAAATGCGCTATTTAAAGGCTGCATTGTTAAGGAATGTATTGTTGGAGCGCTATTGAAAGAAATGTTTAATTTGTTCAAGAAGCGGAGTGGATCTGATTATTCTAATTTCTTAATAATCATAAGAGATCCTTAGATCAGTCACCTCCTCTACTCTGATAATATTAACAAAGCTGAATAAGTGTACAGAAAAGGAAGGCTTAGGCCGTATTCAGAATGAGCGCTAATGTTCTTGCTTAAACCATTGTTGAATACAAATACAAAGAGCAAGAGCATAAGCGCTTATTCTGAATACGAGCCTATACGCCTCCTTTGTATTTAGATTCATGACATTATGCACTGAACATTTCTTTTCATTAATACGCGTTTAACCACTGAAATACACACTTAATCCACGTAAACCTAATTTGACGATAACGGAGAAAAAAAAAAAAATTGAGAAAATTTTTGAATATTTTGCGAAACCATTTTCCCACTTTTTTAGCGAGTCTAAATGGTCTGCCTTAGCAAGGCTCGACAAGTGTCCATGGTAGCTACTGCCGACCGTTTTCGTAACCAAGCCAACTCCATAAACCATAATAGATGGCGGCTCATTTAAACCTTTTCCATCCTGTAGGTAATTAAACTTTCCGTTGGAACAATACACGATTCTGTTTGTGAAAAAATTTCCACCCTCCCGTTCATCGATCCAAGTATGGCCATTAGCGCCGATTTTCATTACCACCTGAACAACTCGTTTCCCGTTATCACGTTCTTTCAGCGCCAATACATCGACTTCATTTTATTATCGTACCATTTTAAGTCATTTTTTTCCAGAGAAAGTATAAGATGCCGCAAGCCACACCTTAAGAAGGTGTGAACCTTCTCCTCTCGTAGACCAAAGTAACAGCAACGGTCAACGAGCGACCGATTCACCGACGCTATCCTCTCTGTATGTTCGCCGCTTTTGATGGGTTCGACCTCCTCTACAAAAAGATAAGGTTATCGACCGCACGTGCAATAAACCCATGATTTATCGAGCCCTCACTGCCCAACCCGAAGGGTCTTTCTTATGGAACAAGCGACCCATTCGGCCGAAGCTAAGTTCAAAGCGCCGATTGACACGAAGAGAAAACGGTTAACAGCAAGTCGGCGTCCGTTGCGGTCCCGTGACTGGTACCTTTACCTTCGTTCTCAGATGCTTCTCTAATTCCAACAAAGCAATGCATAAAGCTCGTATTTAGAAAAATCAATCGACCCCTAACAGCGTTCCTGTAACCTCCGGTGAAGTGGGTACTACGCTCTTCCAGAAAGGTCCACAAGACAGACAAGTGGACAGCAAAGTCCATATGCAATTCTTACAAAGTCAGACAGCAAATAAAAGGGACAAAAAATAAGATAAACAGACAGGCCCTTATCCAAATGGGATCTCCCATCTTCTTTCCCTCTTCAACGACCTTCACTCGATTCTAGTAGAAAACGCTCGTGTCGAGAAATTCTGCTGCATCTGTACGAAACAACAAATTGCTTCTCTTCGAACGCATAAAAGATGTTTGTGTCCATCTGTGTGCACTGAGTCTGTTATTCGCCCCCCCCCCCCCCTTAAAAAAAAGAGACCCCATTTCCAATTCGTTGCACGTGTCTGAACTAAACAGAGGAGCAATTCTAACGATCCATCGAAAATGAATCCAAATACCTTTGACTCAAAACCAAAGGGAGGCTCGAGAAATATCGATCTGTTGCTGCCTACATCTTAGGGGCATAAAATTTCTAACTCCCCTTCCCAGATCCCCACCTCCACCACACGTCCGCACACACACACACTTTCTCTGCCCGCTCTTTTTCTCTCTCTCTTTTTTATATCTTTACTCATAAACGGGTGATTTATGGAAACCAAACTATTTATGGAGAAATCAATAAGATAAAACAGCTGACACAGTCGGAACAGAAGATGGCAGCTCGCTCTCTCTCTCTCTCTCTCTCTCTCTCTCTAGAAAAAGAGACAGAAAGAGAGACGGACAAAAAAAGAAAAGAAAACGACGACAAAATAAAAACGAACAAAAGACAGAAAACACTTTGAATCGTCATCCGTCCACCCCATTCGTTTTGTCACTTTACTCGGAAACTAACTATCAAAATGCATCAAAAAACTTTAAAGGCTCGTGACAAATGTTTCTTTTCGCATACTGGAATTAAAAAGTAAAATTCTTATTCATTTAGAACGCGCTCATAAAGATTCTAAAAGAAAACAATTAGATTGCAAAGTAAAATAAAAATCCCAAATTATTATTAGAAGAACGGCATTAGAGTGTCCGTATAAGTGGGGACTTTTCCGTGAACTTTTTTCACCGATATGAAACCTTTCCAGGAATTTTCGCAAACAAGAACTTCACAGAAGCGCTAACCTCACAATTCCCAAAATGTAAATTAATCTCCCCTCCCCACCAACGCGAAAGGTCCCCAAATATTTCAACGACGTTGCCAAGTACAAAATTGCAAGTCAGCCATAAACCGAACAAGTGTGTCCAAAAGGAGAATAATAATAATAATAATAAAAAACGAGACGGTCTTTGGAGAGTTTTGGGCAACTTTGGCTCTTTTTCCTTTCTTTCCAGGGTGAAATTTGGCAAACGTGAAGAGCGAGCAAAGCGAAGCGTTCGATGAATATGGACGATGTCTCGACATTTCATTGAATTCGCATCACTCGAGAGACACGATTCCCTAAACGCTCACCCCGACTTCCCAAGTCATCATCGAACACTTTCCAGCCCTGTCTTCTAAATCAAAAAACAAAACCTCAACGACTCGACAGTTCAACCCTTCCCTTCTTCTCATTTTAAAAACAAATTGGAGTCGTGGCGCAGCTTCAGTTTCACACACACACACAAAAACCACGAAGTGTAAGAAAATACACTCCTTGCGAAAAAAATAGATGCACTTAGAAGGGAAGCATGTAATAATGGACACGAAGTGCAATGCTCATGTGTAGAAGAAGAAATGCTTAGACTTTGAAATGTACACTTGGATAATTTATTGAAATGCTAAAGTGAGGAGTAAATTATGGTCAGGATATCCTTGCCAATGACCTCCAATTAGCAAACTAATTCGCCAACATTAGAATTGATGTAAGCGAAGCCACATCGGATACAAATACGAGGGAAAATCAAAAAATAACGTTTTTTTTAAGAAAGCGCTGGAGCAAACATGAAAAAACAAAATTTACAAAGTACACATCAATGTTTGGTTATTTCTCTACCAATGAGCCATTGTGATTAAGGCATTTCCCCCATCGTGGTACAAGTTTTTGAATGCCCATCGCATAGAAGTCCGTTTCCTGCGAGTACAGCCACCGGCGCGCTTCACCTCGGTAAACGTTTTGCACCATGCCCACACATTTGCGTCGGTCATGCAGTCGTTGCCGTACACTTTCTGCATTTCACTGTGAATTTCTTTGGGTGGACGATCAACGAAGGAAACGAATTACAGCGTGACTGATGTGATCAACGACGCCATCCTGCCGATTGCTATTGCACGTCTCCACCAGGTGTCAACACCTTCACGCAGCTTTTAAACGATAGAGGAAGGCGACAAGTTCAAAAAAGTATATCCACTTTTCCCGCCACCTACTACAATGTTTTCGTAAAAAAATAATGTTACTTTTTGATTTTCCCTCGTATACTCAACAGAATGCAAAGCTGGAGATCTGGCTGGACAAAGCAGTGTATCGCAATCACGGAGGTGTTCTCTTGTTGAAAGGAACGGCAACATAATGAGTCGTAGACTGTCATTAACATACCGTTATGCTGTGAGGATGCCCCGGAGGACTACCATGGCTATAAAACGAAATGGCACACCAGACACCCAAGTCATGCATTTTCTGATCCGTATCCAGACACCCCTGCGAAATTTTCATTTTATCATTCCCATATCCGATTGAAAGGTGCGTGTATGTGAGGTTCGTTAAAATCGGTTCAGTTTTCCCAGGTACTTTCATTTTGGTCAAAGACTATTTGAACAGCAGAGGTTTATCATCCTGAGAACTATTAAACGCTCCCAACGGATAACAAATGTGACTTTAATTGTGCTTTCGATTTACCGAAGGTTATTTCATGTTAAAACGACCTAGCACGGGTTGGAATACACGAGGCTCGTGAAATTTTAACACGTGAATTAGGTAACAATCGAACTTGTCATTCCCTTTTTCATTTTCAAGTTTGCTGCTAAACTGCCCTCAATAACTGAGTCGCTGCTGGTTACTCTTATTCCAGAATAACAGAATAGAGTAAGAGAATAGTTTTTCATTACTTCCAAGAATAGTATAACAAAACAACGCAGAAGACAAATGGATCCAAACAATAAACAGTGAACGAAAAGCGCACGCCCGTTCTTCCCGTATTAAGGCCAACATTCGAACAGTGAAGAAGCTAGTCCTTACGGAAACCAGCCAACACAACGGGCCATTGCGCAGCAATATTGGAACCTATATATACGTCAAGATTTGAATTTAGAACGCCATTATAAGGCCTGTGTTGACGTTTTGTTACCAAGACACATTGCAGAGAGGCGAATCATAGCAGAAAACCACATGAACGCTATTTAGAAGGCGACAAATGGAAGAACAAAGGTATATTAAATGAAGCTTGAGTATATTTATCGAGAATGGTAAGACACGGGCATTTGTTTTATTGGCAATAGGGTGATACGACTCCATATGACTGGGTGCACCAATACAAGAGAGTTTCATGGTGGTTGCTAGGTACAGTTACAATGGACGTCTGACCATCAAAAAGGTGAGATCTAAAGCAAAGATAAATGTCTTGGAACACATATATCGTAACGATGTCCGACGATTATATGACCCTAGGGCGGAGCACGTGTATACATTCAGCGGGACAAAGCATCCAGCAACACTGCTAATTCGACCGTCCAGTACTAAAACAAGAAACTAGGATTAAGGTTATCCCATTCCCGTAGAAGCCTCTTGCAGTGGAAATTAGCATGTAGGACGATTACAGAGCACACAATAGGTGGTGGAGAAATGGGTTTCAATAGGCTACAGTAAGTTAATTCTCATCACCATACAACATAAAATAACGCTCCGTATAAGCTATTTTCTCGCGCGCCCAA
This sequence comes from Rhysida immarginata, assembly GCA_023313115.1. NCBI lineage: Eukaryota > Metazoa > Arthropoda > Chilopoda > Scolopendromorpha > Scolopendridae > Rhysida > Rhysida immarginata. The sequence goes on from JAHWFO010001077.1 coordinate 223,792, forward strand.
GTGACAGAGGAGAAGCCACCCATCGCCAGGTCTCTAAGCCACTACTGTTCACTAGCTACTTAAGGAACGCGTCCAATAAGCGCCTAGTAAGCTTATCAGAGGAATTTAGGTCAGATGCATTTCAAAATGTAAGCTATTAGCTCATTCATCGGATAGTCAGCCTATTCCTTATAGTTTTATTTGAAACCAATCCACCTTATGTTTTAGAGGGAGTAAAGAGACTAACACCGTGATCTGTCGAAGAAATCTCGAAGGCACCGATTTCTTAACTTGTCACTCTTTGTATATGATACTTAATCGCGCAGTACCGAATTTCTGTAGCTTGCGGTGACCGTAAAGGGACAGACATGAGCCGAGGAGGCCCCTTCTCCCATCCAATCAATCGTTTCACTGTCAGGCCAGTGGCGAGAAGAGAGAAGGTGAGAGGGGGTGGCGAAAGGGACACGGGCCGCACGTGCCGACCATTAAAACCTGTCATTTCGTTCGCGTCGTCTATCTTTAATTATCTTTCGTGGAGAGGGATTTTCGGATGCCTCGTTGCCTGGCAACGGAGCAAAGAGAAGCCTCGTGAACCCTCCGGGTGAAAACAATCGCTCACTCAGCATTTCATCAAACAAATTGATTAGGAGAGAAGGATGGAGATTAAGGAGGAGGAGGTAGGGGTGGAGGAGAAGAAATCAGATCGACAACGATTCACTGGATATGGGAAGAGAGGGGAAAACCTTTATTGATCATCACCCTTCTTCCCCAATGACGTGACGACTAAACTGTCGCGAAAATTGTCAACCACAATTTCACACCCGAGCTGCGAATGTGTTTACCTCTTCCCCACACCAAAAGCAGATGAAAACTCTACGACGGTGCAATCAAAATCAGCCCTTGATCAGAGCTCGCAAGATAAAACACGAAACTTTGAGATTCTCGTATTCATTCGATTTTACCACAAATTCCTGAGCCTAGAGTAGAGAGGACCAGGGATAATGGATACATTTTGCAGTTTTTAATTTTTCTAATTTTTTTTTGTAAAACTTTAGAAATTTCAAAAGCGTTTGAAGTATTAGCTTATTGTTTTATTTTAATTGTCCAATAGTCATTTTCATATATGAAGCCTTTTGTCCGTATAAATATTTTTATTCGACTATGTGAAGATGTCTCATGTTGATAAGAGTAATTTCTTAATAGAAAATAATGCCCAATTCATTTTAGGTAACAACTGTATATTTTTGTTGTAAATTTACCTTTCCTCTAAATATTTGTTCAGCATAGCTAATCGCTTTCACTACCACTAGTTGCTTGTGATTAAAGTGTATCAATCTAAACCGTGAGAAGTGTCTCAACTTGCCCCATTTGATGACACAAAAACGTGCGGCCAGTACGAAAAAAAGAAACTAGCCAAATTGACTCACGTTTTCTCCCTCTGTCATTCTAAAGAAATTTTCCATGTTCACTAACAAGGGGTATTGAGACTGTAACAACTCTATGGAAATTTGCTTTGTACCGCATTACAAGCTCTCTCATTTATTATGGTGTAACTAACAAGCCAACTGAAAATGATTTTATCAGAAAATATGGCTGGAACGCATGCAAAGAGCGACATCGGAATCTGATGATCGGATGAACAGCCAAGACGAATGGCTTTATCATAGCCTACAATGATACAGGGATAGCTTGCTCATATCATAAAGTTAGAAACAATTACTCCGAAGCCAACGAGATAAGGCCTGAAAGCGAAAAAGTCACCTGACCATCTGAAAAAAATTGTTGTGTGTTGTTTAATTTGTGTTGTAATAATGTCCGACAATTGAAACGGCCATCACATTTCGCGCAAACTAAGGCTGGATGGACTATAGCAACAAGCCAACCTCCATTGTCTCCATTTTGGATGTTAACAATCAGTGTTTTTCCTTTTGTTGGAAACAATGAAGGTTGGATTGTTGCTAGCATCCAGTTGGTCAGGTGACTTTTTCGCTTCCAGGCCTTGTTATCTCGTTTGTCTCGACCAATTTTGTAATAACATGTAACAATCGAGGCTAAGGAGAGATCGGCCAGGGCACTCAGAAGTCACCTGACCATCGGGGTCGAGCAACAATCCATCCTTCATTGTTTCCATCTTGGATTTTAATACTCAGTGTTTTTTCGGTTGTTGGAAACAATGAAGGATGGATTGTTGCTCGGACCCCGATGGTCAGGTGACTTCTGAGCGCCCTGGCCTGTCTCTCGTTGGTCTCGTGTAACAATCAAAGCCAACTAAAAAGACAGGCCAGGGCACTAAAAAGTCACATGACCAAAGTAGATCCAGCAACAATCCAATCTTCATTGTTTCCAACAAACGAAAAAGACACTGATTGTTGAAATCCAAGATGGAAACAATGAAGATTGGACTATTGCTAGATCTACTTTGGTCATGTGACTTTTTAGTGCCCCGGCCTGTCTTTTTCGTCGGCTACGGTAACAATGTAATGACGTTTCAGTGCCCAGGCCTTATCTTTAGGTGGTGTTGTATATGAGCAGGCTATCCCTGTATCTTTGTAGTCTATGATAAAGCCATTCGGTTGACAATAGTTTATAGTCTTTGTTATATTATTATTATTATTATTAGATTTTAATTTCAAGCATTGTCTAGAATACAATGGTCCGAAAGTTTCATTGTCAATCCACCAATAACGAGTTATGAGGACGGAGGCAGACATCAACGATTAATGAAGAGTCGGATTAAAAAAAATCGAGCTCACACTCAGTTAGAAAACGAAAAAGAAGCGTTTCATGGGTGATGTTTTAAAAATTGTTACATAAACCACGAAGTATCAACGTGCCCCCCAGTATTCCCTACTTCAAGAGATAGATATTGAAAAAAAGTGGAGACCGCGAGGAATACCAACCCTTTTGTCCAGTGTCGTTGGCTGTTTGTTAAGCTCTCGTATCGAATTACAAGCGCTTAGACCCATGGTATAATGAAATTGCCGTCAAAGGGGAACGCGTGAGAAAGTCCCGTGTCAGTATTGGACGAGGAGTGACGGACGAGCCTGTCCGTTGATCGTATTAGACAACATGCTCACCCTCAACGTTTCACGCAAATTACAACGTTGCAGGAGAATGTACCGTTTCACTAAAGCTGCCACACACCAAATTGAATTAGCGAGCATTAAATATTGTGGAACAACATCAAACTAATCGACTTAGCTGCCACAGCCACTTGGAAATGCTTGTCTATCACCTCCTCCACCTCCTCCTCCTCCTGTCTACTCAAAAACGAAGCACCACCCCTCTATAGAGATGGAAAACAATGTTCAAATCAAATCGTAGTCCAAAAAGGGGGGGGGGGGGCGACGGGAATAGAATGAACACCATGACGACAAATAGAAAACCCTTTCTCATGAAGTCAGCAACACTCGTCCCTTTGATGTGAACTTGAAAAGCGCTTTTTTGTTGTTCTCTTGCGTTCATAGGTGACTTGGAACACCACCTGTTTTCAATATTTGCCGTTAATTCTTGCCAGATGCTTTTGGATAAACCGAGTTCTTTTCATGCAGGGCGCCCCGTATTCATGTGGACTGATGAGACTCCGTCGCCTGCAGTGAAGTGGAAGAAGAAGAAGAAGAAGATGGAGAGAGTGCAATTGGATGGGGGTAGAAGGAGAAGAGGAAATAGAAATGAAGTGCTTCGCCACCGCTCTCTCTTGAAAAGTGGATCTCGAGTTCAGTTGACCTTTTCGATTTGCATTCACGAGCAAGCGCGTGCCACTGGCATTCCCCTCCGTTCCCGCCCTTTTCGAGCGCTGCCAGAAAACTCCCCAAAGAGAAGAACCCCCTTAGAATTAAAGAGAAGAAAGCGACAAGACCCTGCGCGCATGCGCTGCGCGTTTGAGACTAATGGCCTCCCACAAATTGCTTTCGAATGTGAAGTGAAGACGAACGAATCCACGGATGAACAGATGGAGAAACATGCAAAAGCTCGCCTTCGCCCCCCACCCCCCATTCGCAAACTCTTACCGACAAGGATTCAAACAATAGGCTTAACTAATTGCCAAAATCAATAGCAGTTCACCAGAGAGAAATAGAGAGAGAGAGTCGACAGCGGCATTCCAAATTAAAAGCTTCCTAAAAATGAGGAGAACATTCGGCAGCAGCATCACCACCACCGACCTGTCGTTCATCTCATCGCTTTCTTAACTTCACCAATTCCATAGCTAATCGAGATGCTTCATTACCTCGTTGCAATACAAAGTTGCGTCGACCAATACAAGGATGATGAAATAATCGGGACAAGTTTCAGAGTGGCTGACAAGAAGATCTTTCCATCAGAAAAGAAGGAACCCCCAGTGGAAAGTCATCAAACCTCGGAGACAACTTTATTCGTTCGTCATAAATGTGCGAAACTTGTGATGGTATTAAGTCAGTAAGAGGCCCAAAGTCCCCCCTTGGAAGGCCCTTCTGAGCCCTGATAAGAGAATTCCCATCTCACGCGGCTACTGTCCATCAAAGTGACCCGGAAAAGTCAAGGTTCGTCTCCCGTAGGAGTTCTCCGCACTCTAACGAGATTGCTAATGAATCCCAACAACAACAGGCACACAAGAAGAAAATGAAGAGGAAATGCGATCGATTCGCCCTGGAATCTTCCCAGTGTGTGACAACACTTGGAGATTTTATCGCTCCTTTAAAACCGAATCTTTTTGAAACAAACAGACTGCTTGTTTTCGTAAGTCAGGGGTAAGAGAAAACCCACTCATGGAAAAAGATTACAAGAAAAGAAAATTAATTAGAATCACCTGATCCAGTCCTCGTCTCCCTGAAGAAAGTTCTTTCGCTGTAGCCACATGGCAGTCGTCTTTCTCCCATCTCGCCTAATCGCGAAAGCTCAAGGACAGGGAAAGGAGTGCCATCGAATTCTTACTCCACAAAATAATCACGGACGAAGAGCACGTGAAAGTTTTGATAAGCGCTCACTTTTTTAACCTTTTTCTAAATTAGATTGAACAAATCAATTTGCTTCTAACAAGGCATCGTCTTTACCAAGTCAGGAGACAATTCAATTAAATTTATCTTTCTTATATCCTCTTGGAGGGCTTTTCTGTAAACTTTCCAAGACTTATCAAAAATTCCATAAATGAAGAAACGGGATTTGTGCGATTTATCACGAATCTACTTTGCGACGTAATTCCTTTGTCAAAATAAAGCCACACGATGGACGATCAACGTTGAACGTTCCATTTTTTTTTTGGTTTATTGCCGTAGACGTTTCTCTTTTCACAAGAAGAAACTGCAGAAGCTGAGAACCACACTGAAACAGGAGACCTAAAACAGGTTCACGCAAGACGGAGCTCGTCCTCACGCAGCTACCGTTGTTTTGGATTTCTTGCAAGAACGTCTTGGGGTCCAGGTGATGATTGTTTATTTTTTGATCCTGCTTTTAATTTTAATTAAGTTACACTGGCTGACAAAAAAGTGAAGCACACAGAAGGAGTGGTCCAATATTATCCTATTTCGTCATGATGTGTGAGTAAACGATTAGATTCACAAGGATCTGTAATGTCTAGAACGCTCATCAGAGTGCATTCGTCATCTCACCAAGTTGTTACCAGTCAACTGCTATGAGTCCGACAGTTACGCAACACGTTTAGAGAGGATTACTGTACTGTATAAAGCACCCGCGTTAGACATCATATCCGCCAGTTGACAGCATTTGACAGGGGCCGCATTGTGGGACTGAAGGCTGGTTGGTCGTATCGTGCAATTGCCAGGCATGTGGGCCATTCAGATGTCACAGTGGCCCGATGTTGGAATCAATGAGTACACGAGGGCACCCATGCACGTCGTGCAGGTTCGGGTCGACCAATAAACACCACCACCGTAGTAGGATGCTCCAAGCATTAAGGAATCCCATAGCATCGGTACCTGCCATCCGCGAACCTGTATTGGAGACTCTACAACACCCCGCGAGTTCCCGCACAGTGTCTCGAAGACCATGCGTCGGTTGCCATTAACACCACAACCCCAAAGCCTGCGTTTAGAGTGGTGCCTTGACCAGGAGGCATGGCGTCGCATCCTGTTTAGTGATGAGTCCCGCTTCTCCATGACCTCCGATGACCATCGTGTTCGCGTATGGCGGCGTCGAGGGCAGAGGGCACAACCCTGGCATCATGGTGTGGGAAGCCACGGATATACGTTCAGGTCACCTGTGATAGTGCTTGGGCAGACTGACGGCACAGCGACACGTCACAGATATTCTGCGTCCACACGTCCTACCCCTTCTGGCACAGCACCCTGGGACATTGTACCAACAAGATAACGCATGCCCACACACAGAACGTGTGTCAACGGACTGCCTACAGCATGTCGAGGTCCTCCCCTGGCCAGCAAGATCCCCGGACTTCATCATTGAACACGTGTGGGCTGACATTGGAAGGCGACTCGGGAGAGGATCCAAAGGCTGTTTGACACCAGTTCAACCGCATAAGGGTATGCATTGGGGCCAGAGGGAGTGTAACACCCTACTGACCTGACGCCAACATTCCACCTGTACTGCCAACGGCGTTGTCTGTTTCATCCCATATTGTAATCACGTACAATAAAGTCACATGTCGTTTCATTCACTTTCAACCACTCCTTGTGGGTGCTTCACTTTATTGTCAGCCAGTGTATTTTAAAATTGAGTGATTAGGTGCAAATGATCTAGCAGTTGACGCATCCTAAAACCTAACCAAACCAAACCAAATCCATGTGATGATGCCCCAATGTGACCGCGATACGGTCCTGACATCAGTTCCTGAAACTTTTTGTCTTGTATAGAAAATCTACCGCAATAAACCAGAAACTGGAATGCTGCAGCTGCGATTAGTCATTATCGTTTTTTTTCCAGCGACTGATAAATGAATTGTGTCATAGTGGAGATTTGTATCCAAGTGAATATACAACAAGGTGAACATCTCGACCATACATTAGGTAACTACGCACATTCAATAACAGTAAAGTGCACATGAGCACAGTAAGCGCGTATAATAAGCCATTGTACCATCCTTTCTGAAAAATACCGTCACTCTCATTAGGGAGGCGTCGCGTTTATGCTTTTACCGTCTTCTCTACTCTTTATACACACAATGACATTTTAGGAAGTGCGGAAATGTAGGAGTCATTCAGGAGCGAGTGGATCCCATCCTTTATCCCTCTCAGCCGAAGATCAAGAGATCGAAGAAGAAGAGCAGAGTAAGTTCGTCCCGTGTGTGTGTGTGTGTGTGTGTGTGTGTGTGTGTGTGTGTGTTTTGGTGGGATAAGAAAAGCGCCTTCAACAAACGTCGCTAAGCAACAAATTGAGTCGGGGGTGGAAGTCGCCTAGTTTCATCTTTGTTTCCTACCCGCTCTTTCGAGATTTAACATCGTCTCCTCTTTTGTCTTCTTTTTCTTTTAAATCTTTTTTTCCTCCATTCTTTCTTTCTTTGTAACTTTGGACGGTCAGAGTACAAAGTGCATTAGCGAAGTACAAACCTCCCGCTGATACCTTTCTTCTTCCTGTTCCTTTTTTTTTTAAATTCTATTTTATTTTCCCTTTCTTGTGAACGGAAGAGAAGAGAGAAAAACAAGTAAAAAAGTTAAAAAAAATTCATTTAAAAGAAAAGTGCTTGGATCGTTACTTATTTATTTATTTTTTTGTCCATTTTCTTTTAAAAGATGACAACGGCAGAGGGAAATGTAAGCTTAAGCTAATTGAAAACGTTTCCATCGAAGAAAGGGAACAGCCGAGAAAAGGTTTTGTTTAACGCCGTGGCACTAGACAATGGCCGCCCTCGAGGAAAACATAGAAAGACACCCAGTTCAGAGACTTTGGTTGTTGAACTAAAACCAATCCCTAAAAAATTTAATCTCAGGGGAATAGTTTATGCATCCTAACGCTCTTTAAAAAAAAGATTAAAATCCAGCAATGCCTTCTGGCCAAAATACCATTTTCTTGTCTTATTTGAAGGCAACAAACAAACGACACTGACAGCACATATACCCACCACTCTTCATTTATAGTTTCTTATTGGACCACCACGATGAGAGTTTCATCGCCTCCGAGGCAACGGTCAATCAGCGAACCAAGTCCCAATAGAAAAAGACCCATATACAGTGAGAGAGAGAGAGAAAAGCAAAAATTCATCAAGTACAGCAACCAATAGGGGGCCAGTGTAAACAAGAAAATGAACATCTCGGCAAATTGGAAGAATTCTTTAAAGCTCCTGGAAACCCTACCTATAAAACCGCACCACCTAAAAATCACTTTTGTCACACACACACACACACACACACACACACACACACACACACACACAC